>WEIU01008758.1:0-11501 GCA_013389925.1 Aegithalos caudatus
ACATCCCATAAATGGTTTCACTGAAACCATGAAGTTATTCACAGAAGAGTATCAGCATACATGTTACATATTTTTACTATCAAAAACACAGTTAAAAATGTGGCATGATATGTTCTTGAACAAAATCTGGACAACCCTGGTTTTACTGAAAAAGTCTTCAACTAAGATTGATTTGAATTCAAACTTGCATCTGTTTCCAACTTGTTTATTAAAACATATCTGGTTTTTCTCATTTCTATACCAGATGGATTTAAAGTGAGTTCTCCACTCTGCCTCTGCACATTGCTGTGCACATAAGAGAAAAATATGAGCTCCCTCTTGTGGTCCAAAAAACCTTCTTCTTTCCCCGACTGATCAAAGAGGATGCTAAAAAAAGTGGTTAAAATATTTCAAGTTTCTTGGGTAATTCCTGGACTTCATTAAAGGATAATTATCTGATGTAACAGTATTATTGAGACATTTAAAGCATGGTACAATAAAATTTAAAAAAAGATAGGGCTAGGGTAATTCTAACAAGAAAATAAAACTTCTCTAAATACATCATGTTTAAAATAAATAATGAAGAATAATGCCAGATATGCAAGTAGACAGTTCTTAGTCTAGCAGAATGTATTTTTAGCTACTAGAAATAAGAAGCATGTTCTCAATAAGACATAAAGAATAATTTTACAACTTCTGGGATGACAGACATTGCAAAATAAGATACTCATTTCAGGCACTTAAAGACTGAAAATTCTTAGAAAACTGTGTAGAAAAGAACCAAAAAACCAACAACTCAAGGGGCAACAGCTTCATCAGTAGTACTGTTTTACTGGTTTGCAGCCCAATAGTCTCCTTATAACTGCTCTTTGTGTATCAAAATCTCTTGTGTTGCTGGTGTTGAATCAGATAGGAAAGAGTTTAAAGGCACTGAAAATGTGGCTTCTTTAGTCTGTAACTAATGCTCTTTTTCAAGGGTGTTAATTTCATGTGGTTCTTGCTGTAAGTTTCAAAAACAGTAGAAAACCAGAAACTTAGACTTACTTGATTTCAAATCACATACAAAGATATAGACTCCTCTGTCAATTTGATACATTTTCTTCTTATCTGTTATTTTATTTTTCAGTAACTAAGTTGTTTATTTTTAGAAAAATCGAATGGAGGACTCTGAGAGTGAGATTCTGCTTTGACTGCTGCACACCTAATGGTTGTTAGAATGACATATTAAATGGTCTGTTTTGGATGGTCCTTTTAATTATTTTAGATTACAATGTGAAATACTGAACATCAAGCTTTGCATCATATGATCAAGTGTTGCAAAGGACCTCTCCTTCAGGAGTTAAGAGACAGCAATCTTGGTGCCATCTGTGTTACAGCTTTAGTTTGTCTGGGAAGCACTCCAGGACAAACAAGGTCAGAAGGTATTCCCTGGAAGGAATTATGTGTAGACAAGGTAACAGTACACCTCCTCATTGCTGAATGAGAGATGGATTGGGATTGTTCATTAATCTTCTACCAAGTGTCATTTCTTTGACAGAAGACAAAAGCTGCACAAGAGTCCTCTGACTTAGAGAGAACTGAGGAATAATCTCAAGGGAAGAAGGGAGTTGGAAGATTTTATTTAGAAAGTGTAATTTATGCCCTTTTATGATTAGATTGAAAGTATGTTGGTATGATACCTTTGTTCTAGACTAGGTTTGCTGGTACATGAGCATGGGTTTGATTGTATTCAGGAAAAATTCAAGGTTTTAAATGTTATCTGCTGAGGTTCTTTTGGTGGGAAGACTTTTAACAACAGTGGCTGTGTGGAGATTAAATGAGCAGTAGTGAGTACTTCTATTAAAAAAGAAGAAAACAGGAGCATCTAGTCATGGAAACAAACCTATTTATCATCTGAGAACCAATGTTATAGAGAGAAAAGATGGAAACAAACATCTCTCCTTTCTAGAGTGCAAGTAACTTGTCAAGCTGTCAAAGAGAATGTTTTACCATTTATCAGATTGTTCTGTCCTTTGAAATACTTAAATATACTGTCAATCACCTTTGAACCCACTTGAATGGTTTTCAAACATTCTCTAGTCTTACTGCAAGAGAAGAGCTTTAACAAATGGTGATTTCCTTTAAAGCATAGTTTACTTTAAGAGGCACTTTCCAATCCATATGTGATTACAAGTTTTAAAGGAATATAGGGATGATGAAAGTTTAGCTGGAGAAATCCATGGATAAACATTGATTTTTCTGACTTTTTCATTACAAACTTATAATATTTTTGCTTTCCTGGAACAGCGGTTTTGACATCCTACAATTACTTTGTTAATTCACACTTCTTTTTCCTGCTTTTCCATTTGTTCATATGCTTTCTTTCTTATGCACTTCAGTTCATTTGGTTGTTTTTTGTCTTTCTTTTCTTGCTCTTACTTCCTTAACTACCACACCATACGAAGCCAGGGAAAACCTCACCAGCTCATAGCGTTGCTTAGCAATGTCATGCATCTCTTGCTGTCTGTTGTGAAGCCATGGCATCCTGGTCTCTCAACAAAGATTGCTCTATCACTGCTTTGCTGTAGGTTCCATTTTTTCCCTGAGATTTCTGATAAGAGATGATGTGTCTAGACAGCGTACATAAGAGATTACCTTCTATCCATTATAATATAATTAGATCAAGCCATACCAAAGCTCACCAAGATTTTATGTTTAAAAGGTCAACAGCTTTTATTCCATATCTCAAAGATAAGCACCTTACATTGGGCTTAATATGTAGAGTGCTGTGCCTGAAAGAAAAGGAGCTTCAAAAGATTTCCACTTCTATTATATCATTCAAAATAGAAATTTGATACTGTAATACGTCCATTTTAACTTCTGTGATTCATGGAGCTAGAGATAAAAATAGGTCAGCTATGCCCCTACTGGTTCAGGATTATTCCCTGAAATATATTTTCTATTTCTAAGTCCAAAGTAGGTTTAACTATCTCCAGTGAGGATTTACATTTATTAAACTGGAGGGCTGTTCTTTGGTGGTCTTAATATATTATCATTTATTATTTGTATTTTGGCAGCAGTTGGACAGATCAACTGAAATTAGAATCTCACTGTGCAAGGTATTCTATGAACACATTGAATGAAGTATTTTTTCCCCTGAAGGGTTTACAGTCTAAATAGATAAAACAAAGATTGAGAAAGTGGCCATAACAATATCCCCATTTTAGTGAAGCACTACTGAAGCCAGGGGAGGTGAGCTTCTCCTTGGCTTGCTGATAATATATAACAGATATATAACAGACCTGATAAGTGACTTCACATCTGCTGCATTCTAGCCTTGTGCATTACCTAGAAATAGGTTTCTGCATGAGAGTAAGATATCCCTCAAGGTTTTGATTACTAGATATTTTTTCCTTCTCTAATCTCTTGCCTGTTTTGGGATTTATAAAGTTCATCAAATTACTTTGAGTTACACAATTTTCAATTTTGAATGGTCCTGCTTGTCAACTATACCACTCAAACATCACTAGAAACTTAGCACTTAACCCATGTTTTTAAAACTCCCTCTATTGTTCACCAAATGACTTGTTGAGTTTTTAAATTTTTTTCCCTTTTCTCTGCCAGCTCCTTACTCTGCTCTGAGTTCACTGTATCTTTCATTAGCTTTATAATTCAAAATTCCCAGCATTGACTGCAGTATCACTGAACAGTTTTGCCAAAGTTCTACAAAGCAGAGAAGCTAGATTATTTTTTCCGCATAATTATTGCCTGGCATATTCTGTAAGTGGGGATATTTCTCCTAGCAGATATTTCTCTGCTTTGTAAAGATCTGTATGGCAAATCTTAGTGAAAGCAATACAGCATGGTTCTAAACAGCTTAGCGTTACTAAAGCTGGTATGTCAAATTTGCAGACTCTTGGAAACTGTTGTGATTTAACCCCGGATGGCAACCAAGTGCAACACAGCTGCTCCCTGCAACAGTGGGGTGGGGAGAGAGGCAGAATGGTAAAAGTGAGAAAACTTGTAGGTTGGGACACTTTAATAGGTAAAACAAAAGCTGCATATGTAAGCAACAAACCTCCAAGGAATTAATACCTCATTTCCCATGGGCAAGCAGGAGCTCAGCCATCTCCAGGAAAGCTTCATAACACATAACTTGAGAAGACAGATGACTGAATGTCTTCCTGTTGAGGGTTGAATTTGTTTCTCTTTACTGTGGGAATTTTGTCCCATTAAGTTGCTAGGAAACTAATTGCTGGGTGCTTATGGGTGCTTGGCAGGAAAGGGTGGGGGGGGGAGNTTCCCCCTGCCGGGACATCCCCGCCGCTCCAGCTACCACCGCAGAGCAGATCGCACCCACCGGCCCGGGATTGCTTCACTGTCTCCAGCCTGGTGCCTCCCAGCAAGACCGGACTGCTCCAGGGTTTTGTGAGAACAAAGCCCTTGAGGTCTCACCTTGTTTCTTTTTCTGTTTAGTATTATTTTCTGTAATATTTGTTTGCACTGTTATAATATTAGTAAAGAGATTGTTATCCTTTCCATAATTTTGCCTGAAAGCCCTTAATTGCGAAATTATAATAATTTGGAGGGAAGGGGGAGGGGTTACATTCTCTACTCCGGGAAAACTCCAGTTCTCCTGGACCTGTCTTCCCAAACCAAGACACTTCCCTTTCCTCCTTTTCCCCAGCCTTCTATGCTGAGCATGAGACCAGTACGGTCTGGAATATTCCTCAGCCGTCCTGGGTCTGTCCCCTGCACTTCTTGTGCACCCCCAGCCCCTTGCTGATGGGGTGGGGTGGAAGGCAGGAAAGGCCTTGACTCTGTGTAATCACTGCTCAGCAAAAATGTAAACACAGGTAATAATACTCAATTCAAAATATAACCACTATCTATGAAGAAAATGTACAAGACAAGCACACAAACATTTAATTCAGGCCAATGAAGTTGAGAGTACCACATCAGCACTTGGTTTTCAGTCTTGTTTTGCTGGCGTATTTTGTTTATTAGGCTTTTCTTGGAGGGTGATAATGGAATTTGGGCCATGGTGATCTGCATCATTGCTTGCCTGACAGCAGATTTTGAGACACAACTGAAAGGTTCCACCTTAAACACTTCAAGAACATAATTTGAATAATAAAAATACAGTGTTATACATGCACTTTCTATGGTATCTGGGAGAGAGATGATAGAATCACAGAGAATCTGGCTTTGGAGGTGACCCACAAGGATCACTGAAGTTCACTATATGCCCTTTTGGATAGCAGCTTTCAATTTCCAATTACCTTTAACAGCAACAAAAGAAACCAACAAAATATCGAACCAAACATCCCTTCCTAATGCTGTTATATATGTTTTCCACAAACTATCCCTTTTTGCTCCTCAGTTACCGAAAATATTTCCAGCAACCCCTCCTTTAGTATAGCATTTGTTGGGGGTCAACAATGGTGCAAAAGGGAGTCTTTTCATGTTTCAATTAATATTTTTCTCTTCTTAGTTTGTACTAATACACCCACCCCATCTCAGCCAACCAACAATGTATTTTGAAATTTAACATTGAGACAACAGAAGAGAAAATGGCAGCAGAATTCAATATGTTAGCAGCAGAAAGAATGCTAACAGCTCACTATTTGGGGGAAAAATAGAAACCAGCGTCTTCAGGCTCAGACATCTGTTTCAGACAATTTGCCAAGAAATGCTATAACTGTGAGCTCTAGTATCATTAATTAACATAACATAGTAAGTATTGAAGAGATCGCTTTAAGAGATTAAAGACAGTACATGTTATATGTATATTTCAAGTTCTTTCTCATAGAGTTACTTACTCTGTTAATTTGCATTATTCTTCATAATTGCCACTACTAACTTATTTATTAATTTGCTTTTGTTCTCATGATGATGCTTCAAGGATGGACGACCTGCATCTTCTCAATCTATAATGAGCTCCTGAAGGGCAATTAGCCCTGTCAGGACTGCTTACCAGCCACTGATGCAAACTTTTTTCCTCCAGCATGCTTGTCTGTTGATCAGTCAGCTTCATCCAAGACCATGATGCCCTCCAGCCAATAATAAATCTGTAACTAACACAACACAACTGTTGCACCAACTGTGCAAATTAAGCAAGGAAGTGATTGCTTTTGTTGTATTTCAGTTCCTTATACTCTTTACTCTGCCTGCTGTAGAGGATTCACAATTTAGGATGGTCCGAAATCAGTAGCTCAGCCACTAAACAGGAAAAAAGGGCATAGCTAAAAATGAACATGAAATATTTATTACGTGTATGGGTTGGCTTTTATTCTTAAGGGTGCATTGTTTTCCTGACCTTCTCTTTCCTGGAGAAGTGCCTCAGATGTAAAACAAGAAAGCTACAATTGAGTCTAGTGTACCAAGGCTTACTCTTGTCACATTGCATTCCATGTCTTCCTCTTCCATCCCTTGTGTGTGGGTGCATTTGTAATCTGCTTAGTTCAGTCACCCCATGTCCATCATATGTTGCCCTCGATAGTTCTGCCTGCTTCCTGGGTTAGTCAGGTTTTAAGGTTTAGTTAGAAATTCAATGTTCAATGGCTTCTATTCTTTTTACGTTCCTAAGTATATTGCTGATACATAAAGGCCATAGAGAAGAAACCAAATTAAATCTGCACTGAGGTCTTGAAGTGTTGACCAGCTTGTGTTATTAAAAATACTGTAGAATGTTTTAGGTTTTTTTCAATCTTGTATTTTATAGCATATTTTTTAAAAAAAAATCTAATATGAAAAAATCTAATCACAACAGTTATTTTCAGTAGGCAGCAAATATTACAACAGTGAAGCCCAAACTGACAATCATACTGGGCCATTTTTTCCCTGCAGTAACCAGTAATTCTTTGTTAGTTATTTACTATTTTCAAATATATTGAGGTTCTTATACATAGGATATAGGAAATTACAAATATTGTAACATGGATTAAAATCAGAAGGCAGAGATGTATATGTATTTTTTCAATGGAATTTCAAAATCTGCATGATCTGTCATACCTATCTTAGAAGTGAAACCACATAAAAGTGTTAATTTCAGCATCAGCATTAGAAAAGCGCCCTGCTTACACAAGGGCGTGTTTTGATTTTCATACAACCCAGACCATGAATTTTAAGGTTTACTAGCCTAACTTCCTGTGTAGACACACTCAGGATTACAGCCTTGTGTTATAGCTGCTCTAATAAAACACCATGCTGTTATCAAAATGCTGACTGGTTCAGCTGGCTGCTGCTTGATCAGGTGTAAAGAAAACAGATAGACAGGTATGGCATGAGCTGGGCTCCAGCAGAACATCCTTCCATCACCACAGTGAGATTTAGATTAGTTGAGTTGTATCTTTGAACTTCCTTCATATTCTAATGTGGAGGTGCTCTTTTGCTCTTTTGGTTTTGTTATTTAAAAGTTTTCCTGTGTGATACAGGAAAACAAATCTGTGCAAAAATTTATTGTTTATACCTGATTTTATGCCTCTGCTGTAAAGAATAACAATTTTTCCTTATGTGGTTAAGCCCTACTATTACCTACAGTTAGTAGCTAGCTGCTACTAACAGAACTAAAGAATTTCTACCAAATACTGACAGGTATGGTAATAAGGGCTCGTGTAACCACCAAAATGGGAGAGAAAGAATGAACAAAAAATTAGGGATTTGGAAGATCCTGAGTCAGTGCTGGATATATATATATANTCCTGTAATATTGATGGTTATGTAAAACATCATACAACGGGCCTCTCAGCAGGTTAGATGATAATAATTAAACAAACCAGAAAGTTGTCTCTTTTTTTCAGAATTGATATAAAAATAGCTTGACCATTATATATGTGTCATTATAAAGCATAAGTGTATATCCTTGTCCTTGACTATAGGTAGTGGTGATGTGAGATACATACTGGAAAAAGAAAGCATAGGCTATGATAGCTGTATTAATAGAGTTGAAAGAAAGAAATAAAATAAAGAGACTATTTTTTTTTCCAAAAGAATTGAAAATTATAGTTCATTTTGTATATGATAGTTCTGGTGGAAATATCCTTGATATCTTAGAGTTTAGGCTATAAATCATTAGACAGACTTTTCCATTTTCACTAATGTAATTATGTTACATTTGAACATCTTATCACATGAAGACATGTAACTGAGTGGGATTCGTCAAGAGTCTTTGCAGTTAGTTGACATAAAGAAGTTTTTTTTCTTTGGCCCATCATCAGGCCTGAGTATAGTGTCAGACATCTGATGAACACAGAAAATCATAGGCTTGCTGAATCATTTGATATTTCATGGAGAATAAAGGGGACTATAAAATAGAGCATGAATAATTCATGTACAGGACTATCCAAAGTCATTTTCTGATGATGTGATTTCTCCCTCTTTTCAGAACTGAACTTTGCTTTTAAAAGCCAGTGTGATAAAAGTGTGTTTCTGTAGTGTGGAGACATCTTCCTTTTCAAATATTTATCTTATAAAGTAGAAGTGTCACAAATGTTGAAAATAGGAAGAAGAAAGACAAAAATATATTGGAATTTCTCTACCAGAGAGAACTGTAGGGTGTGAAAATAAACTGACTTGTTATTTCAGGAGATTTAGTCATGACAGTAGAAAACTATACTTTCAGTGGAGGGTACAACTAATTTTTAAGAGCATCACCCTGTCACAAAATGTAAACTGAGAACTTGGCACAGTATTTTTCTTCTGCAAAGTGCTTTGTAGGAGATGAAAAATAGAATCCTCCCCAGTCTGCTTCATTGCCACATTTAATAGGCTGTGCTGGGGTGCTAAGAAATACAATCTGGAAAATTTTTCTCTAGTGGTTTAACATGTTGAAGCCTTGAGTGTTTTTTTGCTGCTGACCAGCTCATCCCTAGGTTATCATCTCCATTTCAGTATTAGCAAACAAAAAGGCTTAAGCAGATGAAGTCTATTACTATCCTTGCCCTTCCTATTTTATGGGCTCTGCCTCATTTTTGAGTCTCTATAGCCTGACTCCAGCACTTTTTATGTTATCATTCACTGGGCTTCCCTCCTGAAACAAAAGTTCTTGGCAATCAATGGAAATTCCTGTCTCTGGAGAAAAATCATAATCTTGTTTTGTGAAATCAAGCATGAGGGAATAGGCTTTTGTGATGAATTAGCAGAGTGATTGGGGAATACCAGACCATGCTGGAGTAAGTCTGCTTCTGGTTAAGAGGGATGTAAGTGGAAAAAGGAGCCATCCTGACAGTGAGAAAATTGCAACTGGATGAGGATTACAGAGGAAAGATTAGTACCTGGATAAAAGCAATAGGAGAATAAAAAAAATGTGGAGAAGGCAATATAGGGACAACTACACATGAGGTTATGAGGAAAATGATGTATATAAGCCCTATGAAATGCAGCTTTGATGTGTTTGCTTGTATGTACTGAAGTCAAGTTAATAGTTTATTGTGTTCTCGAAGACATGGAATTTGAGTCCTTCTTTTTTGTAATCTTTTATAAAATTGTCTTCTCTTATTGTTTTCTAATCTGCACATTATTTTACTACACTAATATATAGATTCTAATTGTACTCATTACAGTCCCATAGAAGTTATCTTTGCTATCTGCTGCCTGCAGTTATCTTAGTATAAATATATTTTTTCAGTACAGGTTATTTCCACATGGAAGAGGAAAAGACTCACCGTGGCCAGTTAAAGCAATGCAATAGCATCTGCATTGGGCCTGTAGTATTTGGTGCCTGTCTCATTTGGGGATTTATTGCCTTAAGCTAATAATTACAATGAAAAGGTGACTAAACTAATGGAATCCAGTTTAAAAACCCAACAATAGTATAGCACTTGAATGAGTGCTAAGGAAGGGGCTTCAGCTGAAGACATTGTGCTGGCAGTGTCTGAAGCACTTCCTACTGCAGGGTTGGTATGAAAAGTATGTAAGAAAGCACCAGGGCACACTGTGAAGTGCAATTAGAAACAGGTGGATAAGAAAATGGTTAGACTGACTTGTGGCTCCTCTGTTTCTAGTAGTAACAAAAAATTTCTATAGTAACTATCCTGAAGCTGGATTCTCAGGTAACACTTGGGAGCTTTATCTACATATTTAATCTTGTATCATTAGTCAAAAGCCTCTGGAAATAGTTCGAAACCATAAAACAATTTTTGCTGTGATCAAGGGAATTTTTAACCCTATAGGGAAAACAGGACAAAACGGAATTGGTTATGGGAGGGAGATGTGTGTAGAATAGTGGTGAGAGGTAGAAACGGGAGAACAGAAGGTAATATATATATATATTTTTTGTTTTGTTTTGTTTTGTTTTTTTTTGTTTTTTGTTTAAATCGGATCTATTGATAAAAAAGCTCAAAGGCTGCTTGGAAGTGACCTCAGTCCTGTTCATAGGACCAGGGGAATGCAGGCGGGATGCTAAAGCTTGCTTTTAGTCAGTGATCTGTGAATAACCCTCAGTCCCTTAATGACGTGAGAGAAGCCTCCAAAGGGAGACAGTGAGTCAGAGAGAAGGAGGCACAGAGATTGCTTGAACAACCATTAGCACGTCATTGGTAATCCCAGCGACACCTTTCACTTCCCTGGCATTTGTCTCAATGCACTCCACTGAAGGCTGGTACTATGTTTTATTTAAGGCTTTCTCACTGCCTTCTGGAGATGTGTGTGTTACTGTAGCCTGACTGATTGGTTGTCTGTTATGTTTACTAACACTCTGAGATCCTGCAAGAAAGGGGAATCTGTGGAATTTCTACCATGGCTCAATACCCCTGGATTGAATCTGCTTTTTATGCTAGACACAAGGAAAGGAAAAGGTATCCAAATAAAAGTGCACTTAAAAGCAACTCTTTCATAGAATATTTAAATTGCCACACTGCAGAAGGAAAAGTTATCTTGATGTAGTATTACCCAGCTATGCTTGTGCCTGCTTGTCATCTAGCAAGGATCTTGTGATATGTCTGTGTATACTGATGAGGAATGCTAATCTTGTGGTTTGCATCTCTGTTGAGCAGTTGTGTTCCTCTAAATAGCTGCCTAGAAGATGGACAAAGGAAAGAGCAAGCCAAAAGCTTTTCAGAGGAATAAAGGCAGAGAACCTTGTGAGATAATGTTTCTTCCTTATTAAAAAAAAAAAAAAAAAGATATTATTTGGGGTGGCACTGTGGGAAAATCACAATATAGCAAGAAAAGTTGCCAGTGAGCAGCATTGAAGTGGCTGTTTCAAGAGGCAAAGTTTATAACATGGCTCCAGAGCTGTTTGTGTTGGTCAAAAGTATGGCTTGTACAGTCTGTTCTTCTCCCCAGCCTACTGTCTCTGACCAATGCTTCCGACTCAATCTGTCCCAGCTTTCCATTTTGTCACCACTTCAGTGGTTGACCCTGGGCAAAGACTGTCCTTATTGACTCAGTTTATTTTTTTAATCAAATGCCGTGCTAGTAATCATAGCAAAACCATGACTAGCATCCACCTGTATCATAAAAGACTTAGATTTGTACAGAAAGTCTTGGACTTCCATCTGCAGTTTTTAGTTTTCTTTTGGGAAATAAAAAGAAAAAAAAAA
>WEIU01008758.1:21922-35993 GCA_013389925.1 Aegithalos caudatus
CCTTAATTCCAGTTTTTGGTACACTCATTCACATAGAAACTTGTAGAGTGTAATTTTTGCTTCAGATCTCGATGTGGACCTTCTAGGATGGAAAGCAAACAGCCAGAACTTGTCTCTCAGTACTCTCCAGCACTTTGCTAATGACCTATAGATCTGTTTTGTTTTGAAGGAAAACGAGAGTAACTAAATATTCAAAAAGAAGATGATCTGCTTAGAGCAGTGTCTGGAGAACTAGCTTGGAGAAAAGATACTGTGTCCCACGTCTGCTTTTATGCACTTATCCTAAGTAATTTTGATGTGGAGGTTTTAGGAATGGATCTGGGAAGGTAAAGAGAACACTATTTCTAAGAGTTGCTGTCAAGAAGCGGAAAATTCCAGAGGGGACAATAAATTCTGTATCTTGCATGAGCATGTTGTTAATATAATATGCTGTGATTCAGGAATAATATTTTATCTTTAAAAAAGAAAGAATTTAAAAAAATATCTATTGGCAGGATGGTATCTTTTGTCCTTAAGATATTTAGGAAATCTAGAACTTGTACAGAGCCAAATAAAACAATGGTAAAGATGCTTATTTGCACCTCATCAATTATAAGATTATTAGCACTGGATGAAAGTAGAAAATTGACATCAATATGACATTCTGTTTTGAGGTCTATTCTATCTAATAAATTGTTGTTTATTAGATGTTAAATAGTTATTTAGTTAAAGTACATGATTTTTAACATTTTCCTTGAAACTACTGTCCTAGAGAGAATTGGACAGAGCTATTAATAATTGCGTTATATTTGTGTTTGCAAGCCTGATTCAGCAATATCTGCTTAAAGTTAATCATATTTCATTCCTTCACTGAAAGTCCACTTTAATGTACTGAAACTCATGGGACACTTTAACTACAGGCATAGATGAACTGAACTAGAAAAAAATTGACTGAAATACCAACAGTATTCTGTCTTACACTAGGTCTTTCCACTTAAAATCATCGGATGTGTGATTGCTGGATATGCTCATTTGCCTTAGTGTTTATCTGACTCCAATGAAAACCATGAAAGGATACACAGTTTAATGCAAAACTTTCCCTTGCGTTATACAAAACAGTTAATTGTTAACCCCTCTTTTTTCCACCATGCTGTTAAGTCAGAACATTTTAGGAATGCTATAATAATCCTTAAACTAAAGAATGTGTAAGTATAAATTCTTTAGAGTTTGAGAAGTCTCCAGGCTAGAAATTGAAATCAATATTGCCTTGAAAAAAAGGGGTTGTAAGTTGGTGTTTCAGTTCAGTGCTGGGTCTATAAATAGGTTGTGGATTGTTGGCCTTTGAATTTTGGGTTATTTAATAAACAAAACAAAACAAACAAGTGTGTGAATGTATGTGGTAATTAGATGGTTCCTATAACTGGGGCTGAGCTTTTGAAAAGGGGTGTTTCACCTGCTGAGGAATTCATTAAAATACATAGTAAAAATGAAAATTTCCTCCCTAGTAGTTAATTATTAAGACCAGAATTATTAAGTTCAGACTCAAATGGTCAGAATAACAAATTTTCAGGTATACTGAGAATTCAAAGTGTGAAATGTGAGGGCCACTGTATATCTTCTGATTTTGTTTTTAGAAGTTATTATTTTGACATTCTCACAACAGCGAACTGATTTTTTTTTTGATTTGATCAAATTTACTAATTTGTAGATTTTCCCTCATTCTTAAGTACTGAAAAAATAATGAACATTGCAGAGAAACTGTTGTTCAGTTTCCTGAGAAAACAAAGCCCTACAAAAAGATTCTCTGCTAAAATATATGTACACAGACTTTATACCTGAGAAAAAAATTGAGTTGTTTTATGATAGTGTCTCTTTTACTGTGTCTAGCTAAGGAAAGTATCTAGTTATTTCTAACCTTAGTTTAGAAAATGCTTCTTTTGTCAGCAGTATAAGGAACTGCATATCCTATTTTAAATCTTTCTGGAAATAAATGACAGTGACCGGCTTTATTAGCGGAAGCTTCAAGTGCAATTGTATATATTACAGGCAAGTGCAGAGTGTTTTAGTTGAGGATAACCTGTAGCTTCTTCATCTTTACCAGCAGTGGGAAAAAGAATAATTCTGAATAATTCACAAACTTTCTATCAAAAAGCAGAAAAAAAAGAATCATGTAGTTAAAGACAAGAGCTCATGAGCTCTGAAAGGAGAAATAGAAATTCTATTAGAGAGTCACAATGGTGTTTCTTACAAAAAAGAAGTGATGCTTTTCTCTCATTTTCTAATTATCTTCTATTTTCTCCGAAGTGTGACTCCTCACATCTATATATAAACACTTAGAAGTTGTTGTATAATCTAAATAAGCTGTAGAGAAAGTGATGAGGAAAATGACGTCTGCAGGATATGGCTCATCCCACATATTTAAATCACTATTGACAAGCTTCTGACATTTTTTTTAACAGAAACGCTTCATATTTAATTTGTTCAACCATTCCTTCTTCTCAGTTTCATTCCTTATCAGTTCCAGATAAAGTCTCAGGTTATTACACGGTTGGCAGGAGACAGGACTTGCAGAGGCACTACAGCAAACAGCATTTATGGGTCAGTGATCTTGTTCACTTTGCAGACACACTGCACTGGGACCAGTTTGGCTCGTTTTCCTGACCACGAAGTACAACCCAAGTGTTTTGAGAGCAGCTTCTCAAAGTGAAATTGGCATGATTCACAGTTGCATCCAAGCCTGTTCTCTACTGCCACATCCACTTAAGCTTTAAAACAAATTCTTAATGAGTTTAATCATATTTAAAATTTTAATCTTTTTCAACGTTATTACAATTGCCTTTGGCAAAAATCAGAAGTATACTGAGCTCCACATGACTCAGACCAAAACCAGGTTTTGTGTATTCAATTCCTTGTGAATCACCACTTCTTTAGACAAGACTTTAATTTTTGGTGTGTTTTTGCACCTTTAATTACATTATTGTGTATGTGATTAAAGACAGTATCTAAGAAATGTTCGTGACTCTTACAGACTTATTCACCATCCAGTCAGGATGGAATTGAAATGTATCCTTTCTCTTCCTTTCTCTCTACAAGCTGACATAAAAGATGAGTGGGTTTCAGGGGTTCATTCTTGAGTATATCTCTCTATTCGCACTGGGTCGCATAATTAGAAGTGGAGATTGTGGCTTATTATATGCCAAATAATAGCTTTTTTGAATCTCAAAGTTCTTCTCTTAGCTTCACACCTACAAATAACATGATACTTTTTGATTTTGAGATCGTCTTTTGTAGATCTATGATAGTGTATTTTATTCTCTCTTCCTTGCACATTCCTCACATATACGTGTGAAATTTGAAAGAGATTCTGCAAACCTTAGTTATGGGGAAGAATACTGTATTGAACAATAATGCCTATTTTAAATGCAGCTTCTATTCTGGAAAGCAAGCCTAAAAATTTAATCCCTCTGTCAGCCTGGTTCTAGAGTACATTAAAGCTACAGAGACTTAATATTTCATAGAAAAAATACCATTCTTATTTTTATAAATCTCATCTGCAGTATATTATAAAAAACGTTTCATCATCAGCTGAAAGTGGATTCTGAATGGATACAAGTTTGTCTCTGTTTCTGTCCCATAAATTATGAAGAAACCCTGAAAAAGAAAGTATGTAAGCCATACTGAGATTGTATTTTGGTTTATGTTTCGAGATCTCAGATTTCCCTGAAAAAAAAATGGCCTTTAGAAATGTGAGTGAACTCCTGACATCTTACTGATTTTTAGTGTGAAGTGGAATAATGACAGCTTAAACAACAAATATGAACAATTATCACGAGTCAAATTGCCAATCAATATCACATACACACGCTGCTTCTATTTCTTATTTTATATCATGATTTCATTGTTTTCAGAATGGTTCGAAGAGCCAGTTAATTCTCTGATAGAATCTACAAGGTAGGTAGATATTGTGACGCTGTGAAAACCACTCGTGAAGAGCTATATTTAAATCCATGTCTTCCCTTCATGCTTACTTGCATCTCTAATGCTCAGCTGAATTTAAGATAACAACTTATGCCATGTTCACTGTGTTGCATTAAGCAGCATAACATATATATGTGTCCATGTGTGCACAGCTATATTCGTATTTATAAATACCAAACTGTGCTCTTCGTTTTCTGAGAGCTGGGGGTCAGAGGGAGAAACTATTTAAAAGTGTCATAGAAGAAAAACGAAGTGGTCAAGACCTTTCATACCTGTCTTTGGTTCCTGTATCCAGGGACCATGTGTGGGATCGCTAGAGAGGGAGGGAAAGGGAAATGACAATAATACTGAACTTAGGCTTGAGTTTACACTCTGCAATCTGGACCTAGGAGAGGAATCATTGTCAAATTTTATTTCAGTAAATGCCCCTCATTTAACCCATTGGTAACTACCAGTTACAAGGACTGTTCAACTCAAGTGTGTTACTGCACAGCTCTGTCTTCTAAGACCTTTACAAATCCTTCAGTGAGCTGTTTCAGATGATTTTAAGTGAAAAAAGATCAGACTATAATGACACTGCATCTTGTAATTAAAAATTTCAGCTATGCGCTACAAGTTCTCAGGAGCATGCGCATACATAAAAATCAAATCAAACTAAGATGTTTGTTTGGTCCTGTAACACTGAATTTGAAACTCCTCTTTTTGTTTGTTCTTTTCTGAAATTACCAATCAACTGCAGTCTTGCTCCCTCTTTTTTCTAGTTCTTATTTTTACATACTTCTTTTCCTTTCTTCTTTTATAATTATGGCTGCTTCTTTTAGAGTAATATAAGACAATGTGGTTATTCAAAAGTAGTGCACTTTCTACATTAAAAATACCACCACTTGCTATAAAAGTGCACGTTTAACAAAACTTCGTGTCAGATATGTTCAGACCTGTAGCGGTGTGTTATTTTATCTGTTCTCTTTCTGTATAATTGTTAATGGTTTGTTCCATGTACCCCTAAGTTTTCCCAGATGTGGTGTATCCCAGGTTCTAGCTTGTGTCAATCTTTTATTCCCCCTACCCTGAAGCCTGTCAATCCTGACCTTGCCTCCCCTGCATCTGGAAAGTTCCAGAGAGGGCGTCAAGGGATTGGTCAAGATCCCAGAAATTCTCTCCTCTCCACAGAGAGTTGGTCCCCTGGAGTGTCCCTCACCCCCAGAGCCACTCCCAGATCCTTCCCAATTGGTCCCCTCTCTAACCCTTCTTCTTGCTCCTCCCCTGGATAAAAGGTGCTGTCACAGGGCAGTCTGTGCTCTGCTGAGGCAGACTCCCTGAGGTGAAGTTGCTTCCTTTGGGGCAGCAATAAACCTTCAGTGATAATCCTTTGCAGAGTCCTCCTCTCATTTCCTCACCATAGCCATGCTGCTGCTGCTGAAAGGACTCACAGGATCATCCTGGTTCGTCAGCATACAGGGGTGTACCTCACTTGTCGTTGGTGGCAGGGCTTGCCAAGGCAAGCTGGGGACCCTCTCCCAGGGCCACCCCAGGGACACAAATCCTCAGGCTAGAAGATTTTAAAACTCAAAAGTTTTTGATTATATGGCCAGTTTCATTTATATGGATATTGGTACTGCTGGCCTGTAATTTCAGTTGCTTAATGATTTTACTTCACCACAATGCTTTCATACTTTGGTTGTCTGGTTGACCTTTAGTATGATAGCTAAAAAATTTGGGAATGTAGAAGTAATGCCTGATGGGAAGCAGAGTATTCTGGCTTGCCTGCTATTGAGAATTGACTATATGACAACATCCAGACCAATGAGAAACTATATACTTACAGAGCAGATCTTAGAAATTGTAAATTACAAAAAAATTACAAAATGGCAATCTGCACATCTGAGGACTATAATCTGCTTTCCTGAGGGCAGTCAGTGTACAGGTTTGATTCAGAAGACAGACTGGGAATTGATTCAAATACTCTTATTTTTGGTTCTTGCTTCTTCTGTGTTCCAAGGGAAATTGTTGTGTCAAGCTCTTCTCGTCCAGTTTCTTTTTCATATTCAATGGTATTCAGAGAATTGTAATAGTAATTGTAAATCTCCTGACCAGATCTACTGACAGTGTGATATTTACATTATAAAATTACATTCTTAATAAGATTCATCTTTGTCTAGACCGCTGCTAAATCAAGATGTACTTTCAGATATCTCTTGGTCACTTTCTTGTCTATGTGCAACAATTTGGACATGAAAATTCAATTCAGTATTCCACTGTAATGCCATGAGCTACTGTATGTATCTAAATAAACACTTGTGAGAGATCTATCTGAAGACAGTTACTGCTGTAATCAGGAAACAAGGCTCTTGGAGTGTAATCTAGTTAAAATTATGTGCACATAAACAAATGGCATAATTATTTTATTAAATGTGTAAATCACTTTTTTATTTATAGAACAATTTCTTTTAGCAAGTCATGGAATATTTAACATGAGAGATAACAGACTTCCTTACACAGAAAGTTTTTCAACGTTTCAGAGAAGAGAAAGGCTGTCATTATGCTCCATAGAAAAAAATGGATTCTAAACTGGTTGAGTCAGGCTTATTTGACATTGCTCACAGTGCAGACTGTTGTTGGTATTTGAAGACAGTCCAGCTCTGTAATTATGATGACAGATCTATTCGTGTTTGTTGGTGCTGAGGATAGACAGCTGTTTTCACTTGCTGGCTTACAACTTGACAACTGCAGTCCCAACAAATGCTTTTGATGTTCATACATGACAGAAGTAAAAAGATCAAAAATCACTCATAAAATGTCCCATCCTCCTTCTCTTTATCTGATTCCTGAATCCATAGAAATGTAGGTCTTGAAGGGACTTTGGGGGATTTATCAAGTCAGATCTAAGGCAGTAATAGATGCCCAGAACATACCAGTGTGTGTTGGTTTGTCTCTGCTTACAAAAGGTATGGCTTTCTAGATGAGGTCTGGATTGATTTTTCAAGAGGTAGATTCTTTTCCTGGTTTTGCTCCAGGGTTTCCATGGCCTAGGTTATATAATTTGCTGAATTCTACCTTTGCATTCTGCCCTAATTGTAGGCTTCTCGTTCTTTCAAATTATTCATGTCTACAATAACTTCCGTGGTAAAGGTCTGAGCTTTAGGTGTTACTCAGCTCAGGCTTTCTCTCTTCTTACCTTGCTGCTCCAATATGTCAGCAACTCTTCCGTCTTATTTTACCTTCCTTATCCTACCATATGCTTAAAGCTAGTGTTGTTACTCTGTACAGAGCTAGGCATTAAATGAATATGGATAAAAGTATAAGCTGTAACTTCTTGGCCTTCAATAGAGCCATCCTGTGAATTTGTTTCACTGAGCATAAATAACAGCTGTATTTTCCTTTCATTTGTAGTCAGGTATTTCACTCAGTTACTTCTCTGTGCATTTTGTAGGACAGGCTCATAATAAAATCTATATGTCTGTTTATATGGTTGGGAATCAAACCTAGTTTCTGTGAAAAATGTTTTGCTATTCTTTCATAAAAATGAAATTAAGAAATCAGTATGTATGATTTTACAAGAAACACATATGATAGGTATTTGCTTTGGCTAGGGCACCGTCACCCAGCTATTATTACCACATGTATTCAAATGACATTTTATTTCCTACTCTGCATTTCTGAGCAGCAGGCTGCTTTAGCTACTGCAAAGTCACATCTACAGAAAAGGGACAGATGTTCCACATTTTTCTTTATGAAACTAGAGAACCTTTCAAATTCACTAGCTAAAATGCCACCAAAGACACATTGCACAATAGATGACATTGTCCCAAAGAAATGAAGAAAATTTACTATTTAAATTCCCAGTAGAACTCACAGGGCATACTTCATATAATTAGTAATTGTGTGCTCAATGGGCACACATAGTAAAAGATAGTCAGTTCCTTCCTACTATTCTAATAATGGGAGATTGCATATAGATATCTATTCAAAAGAGAGGATACAAGACTACTGCTAGCAACTGTAAGAGAGAAAGAGGAAGAGAGGATGAGAAAATTTAATTAACAAGTACTACCCAGAGAGATATTTTGAAGAAAGAATGACTCATAGGATAATAATGCAACATTGCCAATGGCCGGGGTAGGGAGGAAGAATACAAAGGAACAGCTCTCTTTTAATGAAGTAGATTTAGTTGCTCTATCTTTAGGAAGTTGAAAACATACCTTTGTTGCCCACTTATTTGTTTCTTTGCTGTATGTTCCAGTTTAAGTTATAAAGAATAAAAAAGAGGGGGGCTGTTTTCTTTATTACTCTCTGGTAAGGTCAAAGGGTCTGAGATATATCTTACGCAAAAGAAAGAACTCTTTGTACCAAAAATAGTTTCAGGACAAAAAAAGTCAGAATAAAATGTAACATTTTGCCAAAGATTACCTCTCAGTCCAAAGTTTTACATACTTCTCTAGAGTTACAATATTTCCTGAAACTAACAGTTTTCAAAGCTGCTGTTATGGTACCTCTAACAGCACTGGAATGGACTGGAACAGTTATGACCTTAGTAGAATACTGCTCTGATGGGAACTGTGGCCATCAGTGTTTTTATTAATCTTATCATTTCAGTAGAATGAATTTAATTTAAATCTCAGAAGATTTTCTATATTCCCATCTATTCTTAAGGCATGCATGTCAATTGACTAGTATGTTTCTTGGAGTATCCTAATATCCTGGAGTATCCAGGATGTATATATATAGGAATATATCAGAAATATATCAGAAACATACCTGTTTCAAATCACTACTCATTGTGTTAATTTGGGAATTTCTCATAAAAGAGAAGTAATTTCTCAACAGAATTGTGCCAACCTATTTTCATTGTGGCATCTTCAGATGTATGACAATTCCAACTTCCTTTGGCAAAGGAAATTAGAGATGGAGTAATCTGGCAACAAATGAAGTTGTTCATTGTACTGCCTGAAGAAGAAACTGCATTTTACCTAATGAGGCTGGACAAAATACTGCTTCATTTGGCAAACTGTGATCACATGAGGAACAGTGTTTGCTCAAGATTAACAAAATTGTTTGTGGCAAGTATAAACAAATGGTAGTCTCTGTTTCCACAGCAAAATTCCCCATTTTAGGGAGCAGTTGTCTATCCCAAGTTCTTAGTAAATACTTATACAGTGAGATATTTCAGACACAGCTGATGGAAACTCAAAGAAGGGGGACTTCAACAAGGATATCCTTGAAAGTGAAATCTATGGAGTATTATTGTTTGGAACAGGATAATTTTTGCCACAGACTTAAGTGCATTCTCTGAGTTTTGATTCTGTGATGACCCAGCACTTCAGTAATGTCTTCAACTTCTGTATGAACCTAATGTTCAACTTAGACCCCAGTTGAAAGCGGTTCATGTGTGTGAGATATATGAAAGGACACTTCTAAATCACTGTAGTGTGTCTTCTTCCTCCCAGCAGTATTTTCTAATACTTTATCTTTGGCCAGCATGACTGACAAGGTCAGATAACTGACTGTAGCACACAGTTAGACCTTTTAGGCTCTGTACCATCTTGTCTATTTTATAAGGAATATTTTTATGCTCTTATATCTGTCCTGTTCAACAACTCTACCATAAAATTGTTTTAGTGACAAAAAAATCACCATGTTTGTTGTGGTGTCAGTTTGGTAATGCATTGTGATTTAAGTCAAGGTGTATTAATTGATCAGATCCTACAGTATGTTGGAATATAGTTTCTATTATGTCATTCTGATGTGTCAAGTATATCCTGCCATGGGAAGGAAGATGTTAAAGAGTCTATTTCTTTCAAGTAGATCTCATGATTCATTAACACAAAGTTTCATCGCTTGTAAATAGGCAAAATATAAAGTAAGATATTCTTATAGTTATGAGATGTATTTTAAGGTATTTGCTGTAGAATATTATATATTGGAGTTATATATTCATTTTTTTCTGTGCTACGTTCCATTTGTCTAACTGAAGCTTTTTCAATTTTTGAAATTGTTTAATGTAAGTTGTGCTAATATGCCATATGCACATGCTCTGCTTTTTGTGCAGAAGGAGCTTTACAAAATTTCATGTATTAATTATAGAGCGATTCTTTGCTATTATTTGTTTTTATCTTAGAAAACTTGAAAAAATTCTAAAATTAATATTATTAATTTTTTTGAATAGAAAGGCCTCGTTTAACCTCAGCAATGCTTATATGGCATATGTATCTGAAGAACATAACTAAGGCTGTGAGTCTGAGCTCTCAGAGATCCAATATAATATCCTGAAGGGAAGGCTTTTACTCAGAGCTATACTGGGATGTGTATAAATTTACAGATAAGAGTTAATTGAATTAAGCCAGACCCATGATATATGATATTTTGATATCTTGACAGTTTGATTTTAATTTTAAGAAAAAAATATTGTGATCAATATGCTTCAAGAACAAGAAAAGTGAATACCAATCCACAGTAATGGTCTATATACTTCCCATCAAGCTGTTCTTTGGTGAGCTGGAATTGCTAATCAGAATTTATGACATTTTTCTATTTCTTTTCAATCGTCATTAATCCCAAAGCCAAAACTGAGTGAAATCAGAAATTTTGGCTTTTGTTAATCTGGTGAAAGTAGTATTATTTAGTGTATTAAAGGAAAAGGGAAATTTAAATGTGAGAATTCCAGAAAGCAGATGAGTGAATTGGAGAGTTCAGGATGGTTGTATACTGTCAACATGCCTTGACTTTTCATGATAATTTTGTTTATCCTTAAAGGATTTAAAACATATTTCAGGAGCAGCCCTGTATTGGGTCTAATACTGGAACAAACACAGTGTGCTCACTAGAATATATTTATTTATTTTTCTGCTGTGAAATACAGTCTAGGTGGTGGGCAAAGCAGGCTCCAAACTTTAAATAGTACAAAGAAAACTTTAGTAATAGAATTTAAAAAAAAAAAAAATCAGAGACAAATACAATAAAGAGACAAAACCTGGGACTTTCAGTCAGTTTACCACCTCTAAAATAGTCTTTCTTCTGTTCACTTAGGGAGAGGAGTCTCTCTTGCCTTGCCATTGAGACTTTTCCACTGAAGACTTGTGGCTTCAGTGTCACAGTGAATCAGCTGCCCAGGAAACGAAAATCTGTTCATAGTATGAAAAGTCCTTTCCATGCCTTGCAGCTTTCCGAAAGCATGGGCCATGTAAAATTCTGGAGTATTATTTTAAGGATGAGCTGTTCCAGCCCCAAACCAAAAGTTCTCTTTTATCTCTGAGAACAGAAGTTTTTCATCTTCTATCCCTGGGGTAAAGTTTCTCATCTCTCTCTGTTTCAAGCTTCTCATTGGATCACAGCTTTTCAGCATCCACATGCTCCAGCATGAGTGCCTCTTTCTTATGGGCTGCAGTTGAATGGTGCATCCCCCCATGCACTTCATGAATTACAGGGAAAAATAAAGTCTGATATAGCAAAAATATATCTTCACTATAGCCTCACAAGAGAATTTCAGTCCAAGGCTATGGCATCTCCTCAATCCTCTCCCATCTAGAATTTGATTCCTTCTTAACTGACCTCAGTGTCTCATGTTCTCACCATGTGTCCTCACCCCTTCCCTTTCCAGATTTGGGAGAGAACTGGTGTTTGCAAGTCCATCTGTTCTCAAGCTTTATCAATTGATACAGCCTTTATAGAGTTCTGCAGTGCCAAAAGGCCAATCTCATCCAGGCTCTGACATGGAGAGATTTCTTGCCATGCCTCTCACTTCTGGTCTTGTGGTCTGTGCTGACCCTGTGCGAGCTGTGCTGGCAGCTGGCTTTACTCAATGCTTTTCTTCAAGTGGAGCACTGAAAACAAGGAAAGCTGCTGCTGCTGCTGGTTTTGTCCTTCTGTCCAAAGCATAGCTGGCTAAAAGTGGCTAAGTAAACAAAGTCCATTGCGAGTCATGCACCGATCCCGGCTGTGCGGCCTTAGCCACATGACCACTCCTGACATTGGCTGCTCTTGGCCTTGGGGCCACCCTCAGCACCAACCATGGGGCCACTCCTGGTGCTAGTTCCAGAGTAAATAAAGTTTATTTGTGAGCCCTGCTGAACTAGCCAGGGCTGCTCAGCGTGGCCTGGTCATGCCGTACTGTCCTGGCTGTGCATTTGCCCACAGCGCTGGGATATTCTGGCGGCATGGCCCAGCAGCGGCAGAGATCCCAGCCGAACTGCACACTGTAGCAGTGTTCTTAAAGCAGTTTGTTTAAGTTGTGATTCCATGTTAATGTTTTCTATAACCCCCCTCAGCTTGTACCCTCCTTTGAATTGTCCATCATGATATACCCTGCCCGTCTTTCCAGATTGTTCCCTGTCTCTCTTCCCCAAGAGCCAGCCCCTGTCTAGACCCTGCCTGGGAATTCCCCTAAAACTCGACACCCTATTGGACCACGTGACCTATCCTACTCCCCTCGTCCTCCCAATTGGTCCCTACAGCCTATTAGTTTATGTTAATCTCCTCCCATTCCTCTTTCCAATTGGTTGTATCCAAGTTTCCACCCCCAAATCCTCCCCAGTTTATAATCCAGTGTATTTTGAGTTGTTTGCTTCTTCTGCCTTTTCCCTTCAAGTGTTTGTTCCTGGAATAAACTTTGGATTACACAAGTTGGAGAGCCTCCTCCTCATTCTTGCCTTTAGCCTCACCTTTCATCACCTGTGTGTCACAGTTCATCCACAAGCTGGTGCTGCTCCCATTGCTCGCTTGGGAGTAGTGTCCCCCTTGGTATCCATGCTGGGTTGGTGGAGCTAGCCCTTGGACTCTGGCATGGTGTCAGCGCACCATCCCAGCTTCGTGGGCTCGGCCCAGTCTGGCTTGTTCAAAAGCTGGAAGCCAAGAGAGTTTTTCCTAGGCTTGCCCCTCTTTAAAATGTGTTTCATGGAGGCGTGTTTAACTCTTCTAAGTGGTTTAACTGGGTGTCAATTTTTAAAACTAGTCAGCTGATTGGCTCTTCTAAACTAGCCAGTTGATTCACTCCTCCAGCTCCCCACAGGGTAACCAGCCCTGCAGCCCAGGGACTTCCCTCTGCTGAAAACAGACTTCCTTAAATCATGACAAACCCCACATGTTTCTTATATTTCTACCACCTCCTCATTCATCCTTTGTGTCATGAGCCCCATGAAGCAAGATCCATACAATGAAGAGAAAAAAGAGGAAAGTGGTAGAGCAGAGGGACAACAAGAAGGTCTCTTACATTTTGTAGTTTTCTCTTTCAGTTTCCAAACATAATATTCCAGAAGGGTCTCAGTGTCTACTGCCAGTCCTACAGGTGTGGATGGAACTAATAATTTTTCGTGGTTGTGGTGGAACACTATCCAGCAGCTAAGGCCCAGGCAACTGCTTGCTCACTGCCCCAGCAGGATGTGAAGACAATTGGGAGAGGAAATGTAACAAAACTCCTGGGCTGAGATGAAGATGGTTTACTAGGTAAAGCAAGAGCCACATGCAAAACAAAACAAGGAACTGATTCACTGCTTCCCATGGGCAGGCAGATCTTCAGCCATCTCAAGGAAAGTAGGGCTTCTTCATGTGTGATAGTGACTTGGGAAGACAGATGCCAGCACTCCAAATGTCCCCCCCTTCAACACCATTTTCAGAACAAAACCAAAACAGAGCCCCATATTAGCAACTATGAAAAAAAAATACCTCAGAAAAAATTACTGCCAGCACATGTGAAAGCTGGTATGACAGGGCAGGTGAACTAGAATGTATTGAGTGGTGCATTGGGATATAGGTTTATCATGAAGATGTAGGAGGATATTTTCTCTTTGGAATATTAACTCTTTCTCTACTATCTAAACAAACTTGGAACTACTTTAACTTTGATTTCTTAGAGTAACTTGAAGAGGCAGGCAATTTACTATTTAACTTTCAGTTTCAGTTCATTCAGTATTAAGTCTGATCCACTGATGATCTTTATATGAAACACGTAAATTTGTCATGTGATAATGAAGTTTCAAGGAAGCCTGTGTTCTGCGTTGCCTTCAGCTTTCTCAGATCCAGGTATCTGCAGTCTTCTCAATGTGCAAGCTCTCTGACAGTCCTCACGTTTTTTCCAGAAACTTTAGGAACATTTCTTAATAGTTTTTTCAAATTGAAATAAAAA
>WEIU01008758.1:36006-57373 GCA_013389925.1 Aegithalos caudatus
AAAAGTAAATTCTGTTTAAGAAATGTTTAACAGATTTCAGAATTTCTGTAGAATTAGAATTCTGTTTTATGACCTATTTTGCAGTTCCAGCCTATTTATCAAAAACCATGAGTACATAGTGGACAGGTGTCTTTTCTAGGGACCTTTTTGATTGTATTGATTCTTATTTTAATCAAGAGATGCAGAAAGACTTTCTCTTACACTCTTTCATCTTTGTGTTGCACAGACTCCTGAATAGCACAGCATACAAATGACTGAACTTAGGTTTTGGCTTCCCCACCTACCCTAGCCTCAGAAACACTCAAAAATTATTTACATCCTTCTTTGGAAGAATGCAAAATCGATGTCCAAGTTGCATCAGAATGAATTTTAATTTTAAAGTTGAAATACAAATAATGTTTTTTGCATGAACAAGTGAACCTGCTGCATAAGCACTAAAATATACAATCAAATCTAAAAAAATCCTGAAAAGAACTTCAGGCTATTGTGGAATATCAGTACAGACAGGGTTGGAATAATTTAGTATTCCAGTCAGGTTTTAATAAGATAACCTATTTCTCAGTGAAGTTTGAAACAGGTAATGAAAGAAAGTAACATCTGCTTTCCCTATGCATTCAATTAGCAGTGAAGCAGATTTTGGTTTAAAACTATATTAGAAGGAAAAAATTAAACACACTAACATTTTTATGTCCTGTGACCAGACTTCCCATAGCTGCTCATAACTGGACTGCTTATGGATACACAGTCATGAAAAGCCATGTTTCATGATATAGTAATTTGCTTGCATAAGCACAGTCTTTGAGGACAACACATTAGCTAAAGAACAATGAGAGCTCAGCTATGTCTAATATTTTATAGTAATAATAATTATTAAAAAGTTAATGGCCTCAAATTGTTCAATTTCAAATAGGCTTTAATTTCATTAGTTGAAGAGATTGACAGTTTTCAAGCTTAAATTAATTCTGAGGTTCTGTAAATAGAGATCAAGAAGGTATTAAAACCCATAATCTATTATGATATTTGGGTGATTTATAAAAACTAACTAATGACTAGCATGAAGGTACCAAATCTGACATATTCTTCACAGGAAGAGTTATGTTGCTGGCACACCTTCAGCATCTTTGCTGAAAATTTTAAGTAACATGTAAAAGTACACTTCAACATAAGTTAAGTAAGGAGCAAGCACACAAAGCACTAAGAGAAACCACAGGGGGAAAGTATATATACAGGGGAAGTTTGATCATTCAAGGCAGCATGCAGAGAAAGCATACAGGAAATAGCTTTGCAGGGTATGTGAAACAGCTAATTAAACTCCTCTGAAAGATTACTAAAATTTGTGTAGAAGCACCAAAACCAAATTTTGTGTTACTAGTAATCAACATCTAGTGCTGGGGCCTGTTGGTTACCTCCAATTTGTTGAACAGTCCAGTTGAAAAAATAAAGAACTCGTAAGTAGCAGGAAATGTTATGCAGGATGAAATGGTCTGCTTTGTATTACTGCTTTATGCTAAAGACTTTTTCCCACTGTCTACAAAGGACATTTTTTTCTATTTTTTCCTGATCTTTGATTCTTCCTGTACACCAGGATATGAAAATACGTATATATGTAACATATATGGGTAAGCATAGGTGAATATTCACGTAGGTATTTCAATACATATACCTATAGAGTAATACATATATGGAGCATAAGGAATATGTGTGTGCATATATTTGTGTGTGTATATATATGGAATAGACATATATGTATGGGGAAAAAAAAAAAAAATTGGTCAAAAATCTGTCCCTGTTTCCTGGAAAAAAATTGTCTTTGGAAGAAATGGCTTTATAATTGTCAAGTTTAGATACAGAAAGCATTTAAAAATAGAAGTGAAGCTGCACACTCTGAAAAAGCATCATCTGATGTTATGAAGTTTTCACTTACCACTGGTCTGGCTAGCAAGCATTTTCATGAGCAGCCTGATTCCCGTTTCTGGAACCTGCTCTGTCTTGGCTTTACCACCGTTACAGGTAGCATCAATGGAATAAAAAAAAAAAAAATAGTATATGGGCATAAAAGTGCTGGACCAGGGCAATATGTAAATATAGAAAACAGATTTGAATGATACTGAAGATTGTATCTTGAAAATGTGGAATATCTACTTGTTATCCATAACTCCTGCAGTGTCTCAACACTTTCCTATGTTCCAGAGACACTTTAGTGTAAGCAAATTGAAACTTTTTTCTTCTTCTGGCTCCTGCAGTGACTGTTCTCTCCTTGTCTTGAGCAGTTCAGCTGTAAATGTAGCTTTTGGAAACAATGGAGGAGGTAGAACTCAAGAAGAAGGGAGGGGTGGGAGGAAAGGTGTTTTTAGGATGTGTTTTACTTCTCATTATTCTGCTCTGATTTTGTTAGTAATAAATTCAATCAATGTCCCTAAGTCTGTTCTGCCCTTGACAGTACTTGGGCAATGATCTCTTCTGGTCCTTAACTAAATGAGTCTTAGGTATTTTACATTTTCTCCCACTTGTGGAGGAGTGATAGGACAGCTTTGGTGGGTGTCAGATCAACCCACTACACCTTGGTAGGGAAGGATCAATTAAAGAGACTTACAAAGACAAAAAATGTACACAAGTGCAAGGAACCTGATGGGATGTACTCATGTGTTGAGGGAGAAGGTTGATGTCCAGGCCAGGCCATTATCTTTGAACACTTGTTGTGACTGGAAGAAGATCCTGAGTGCTGGAGAAATTTCCCAGACCAGGTCTCAATCTTAAAGATCTCTTGTTAAGTTGTTAGCAAAAATCGTAGAATCATTAAGGTTGGAAAAGACCTGCAAGATCAAGTCCAACCTATGACCAAATACCACCATGCCCACTAAATCATATTGTGAGGTGTCATGTCCGCTCATTTTCTGTATGCTTCCTGGGATTGACTCGTCTTGGTTTTGAAAGACAGGTATCTGCCAGCAAAAGCTGGAAGTTCCCTTTGAATAGAGAATGTAAACCCCTCCCTTCAAATTATTATAATTTTGCAATTAGGGACTTTCAGGCAAAGTTTTGGGAGTAGGAATAACAGTCCTTTACCAGGAATATTAAAAAAAAACCACAAAAAACAAATGCCATAATACAGAAGGACAAGCAAAACAAAACAAACAAAAACCCCAGAAAACTGTGACAGAGTCAGGGACATTGGTTGGTCAGGGTGTTAGAAGCAGTCCAGATGAATCCTCCTGGAGTAACAGATGCAGTCCTGTGGAGTAGAGATGGTCCTGTAGAAAGTCCAGTGGTGGTGAGATGGGTCCAGTTTTCCTCCAGGAATCCAGTGGAAAACAGGCTGAACTGTTGTACCTACCTCTCCTTTTATCTAAGTAGGAGTGCTTGGAGCCCCCCCTCACTGGGAGGAGCACCTCACAATGGGATGATGTAATGTCTCATCTCATTGGTGAGCCTTAATGGCCCATTATCAGAAAACATCAGCTCCAAAATTTGTGCTTGGCCACCCTATTGTTTTGGTTAAGTACCCAGCAATTAGCTTCCTAGCAACCTANAATTTCCTAGCAACCCAATGGAAAAAATTTCACTAACACAAAGGAAACAATATCCAACCTCCAACATGACTCCAGAAGGAGAAACATTTCCAATGCCTAATCACTCTTTCAGTGAAAATGTTTTTCCAGCTATCCAACCTGAAGCTCCCCCAGCAGGCCATTTCCCTCCCCATGGAGGCCATTTCCTTGTCCTATTGCTAGTTGCCTGGGACTTCCACCTCACCACCACATCCCTTCAGGTAGCTGTAGAGAGCAATAAAGTCTCCTCTGAGCCTTCTTTTCTTCAGACATAATCACTTTAAATATTAAAAAAAAACCTACTTTTTTTTTTTGGTGAAGAAATCTGTTTATAAAAACCTGAACTATGTCTTGTATTATACTTGAACTAGCATGTGAATAGGTAGTAATGTTGTAACAGAATATGTAATCTTAAAGGGTAGAGTTAAGATTGTATTTATAACCTTCATATTAACATAACCTGAGTTTCTTAGATAAGCTCAGGGGTATAAGTATGTTTTTTCTCATTGTATTTATTGCTTTATGCCATCTAGTGGTCTCTGCACTCGGTATCAGCCTTAGGAGCTGCAGAATTTTAAACACATTTAACAGATGCTATTCTAATGTGACTTTTTCATGTGTTTTCTTGATACATGATTGGATAATGGAAGATCTCATGATGATAAATTGGACAAGTTGCCTTGTTACACATTTTAAGATGGAAAGAATTAAACAAACTTAAATAACAAATGTTCAAAATGTTATTAGTAATTTGAACTGATGCCAGGACTTTTTTTTTCAGTGTTGCATATGTGTTTGTTCTTAGTTTTGCTGAAATTTTGACTGTGAATAATGAGGCACTGAAATAAGTAAGCTGACCAGAAAATGACTTACAATTAAATAGCATTGTGTGGAGCGTTCAAAGATTATAATATTATACAAAAAGATATAATTGCGGTTTTGGGATTTGCCTGTCCTTAAGAAATATTGTTGCTCTGAAGGGTGACTTTATTTTTAAAAAGAATGTTGCTTTTGTTTTTTTAATGGATTAAAAAAAAAAAAATAAGCACCCTGACTTTGCTGGGTAAGGAGAATTTGAACAATTCAGAAATGTTTAATCTGTAATGTTGATATTTAAATATAAGATTGTCCGATTGTTACTGGATAATAGGTTTTGAGATAGACATACTGGCCGTGCAATTTGTCCAGGATATCCATTCACATATTTATCCATTCAAGTTCTGAATTTTCTGTATTAGGTCTGTACAGCAGTAAGTTACTGCTAAGTTACTGTAAGAGGAAAGTGAAGTAGTTGCAGCAAATGAGCTGAGACAAACTTTGATGGCTGATTAATTCCATCACAGAAATCTGGCAAGTGCAGTTTATGCTTTCCATTTACAATGCTGCCAATTGCCAATCTTCATAATGGATCTTGTATTGTGGATCTTTTTATCTTGCATCGCTTTTTAACTTTTTTTTTTCGGGCAACTTGGTATCTCAAAAATTCAGCTGCAGAAATCAGGAAACAGCATTATTGGGGTTTTTTCTGTTTACACTGAAGAAATGAAATTAATATTATTTGGGTCTAAAATTAGAATATACTTAAATAAGTGTAACTCTACATTTGCAAAAATGTGAAAACTTTGAAAAAACCAACCTGACCTCAATGTTCATTATGTTCATAAAATATTCATAAAAGTAAATAAAATGTTAAAAAAGTAAAGTTTTTAAAAACATCTGTGATTTTAGGATTTGGATTGGCCATCTTGCACATAATTCTGGCATGGTATATCCAAATGTGTTTTTGTGTTCTGACAATTCATTTTAGTTGTAAATGGAGCTGCTAGATTTTCTGGAGTTCTACTGGAACTGAAGCTGTTAAACTAATTTTACTACTAAACTAATTCTGATTTTCAATCACAGCTCAAGAGGAAAAAGTTAATTGTCCCTCTATAAAACCCAGTCTTCTATCAGTGGTGATTAGCAAATTGAGATGTGTTTTATGATTTTCTGTTTGGAAGCACCAAATCTGTGCTACATGTGCATTTTACAGCTTAGATAAAGCATAAGATATTAACAAAGGGAAAAACCAAGCAAACCATCACCCAAATTCTACTTTTACAGTGAAGATTTTAAAGGAGGAATAGTAATGACTTGAAAGACAGATGTTCCAGCAAAACCAATATACTTTTACACTGCTGTCAAGCTGTTGAACCATAGAAGACAGGTTTAACTAAAAAAGAAAATCTACAGAGGCCTCTTCTGCTGAGTTGTATTACACTGTGGTAACAGACTGAGCTTTAATTTTAGTCTGTAGACATGGGCAACCTGAAACAGCATCATTGTCAAAAAAGAGCACGTGCTTTGTTGCTCTACCTGTGCCTCTTTGTATAATAGAGGTATTACATGAGAGACTAATGTTTCATTTTATTAAATATTTACCAACAATCTATTGGCCATATGTCATAGAGTTTGCATGGTGACAGACTCTGTATTCGTCACCTTTTCAAGATGATTCTGCTATATCCATGGTGTTATACAGGTTCACAAAGACCTTTCAGGAACCCAGGTTTTGTCTGTGCTGTCTTTGCTACTGGCATCAGTATCACATTTGTGTTCTGTTGAAATGGTTTTCAGGAATGAGTTTTTCATGACTTTTCTGTGGGATACGATGGAAGATGTCAGGATTTCTTTCTCAAGTACTGTTTATCTGACAGTATTGTCTTCAAATATTTTCTAAGTGCAGAGACACTTTCCATATGGAAACATTATTAGTCAAAAGTTATAATAATACTTAAAAGGCTCTTTCCTTGCTTTTTTTGTTAGGATTATGTGCTGATCTGGTTAATCTTATGTGTTGTTGCAGAGTCATCAACTAAAATGATGGAAATGATCACAGGTTAAGTTTTTGTAAGGTTTGAATAAGGCTTGTACTTTAAGCATAAGGGAGGAGGGAGAGCTCAATGTACTTGTTAAAGCTTAGTATTTTTTTCTGTCTAACAGAAGTTAGTTTAAAGACCCTCACAGTGTGCTTCCCATACTATTTTAAATGTTTTCTCATGCAGAATAACTTTTATGTAAGATGGTAAAATTATGATAATATTAATTTCTTAGGAAGTTATTAATAGCTTCTAATTTCTGTAATTGTGTAAGATACATTTACTATATAAACATATGGTATGTTTGCATATTGTAATGACAAAAACTTATTAGATCTAAGGTAAAGATGTATGTTATCATAATTAAGACTTCCAGAATATAGCTTATAAACACAAGAAACAGATTGTTGAGTGAAATGCAAGATAATGTCTTTGATTACTAGGAGGAAAAGGGAAGACTTCAAGGAAAGCTCACTTTCCATACTGTACTTACTCAAAACAACGTTCTCAAAATTGTTTTGGCTCTAATATCATGCGCAGCACTGCACCCCAGCAGGCACAGGGTTGTGCCACCCCAGCCCCATGGGATGTCACCTAGGGGAATTCAAAGATCCCTACTAGGAAGGGCATTCCATAGCTCCATTCCCACCAGTACAAGTTCCTCTGTCTCCATCATGCAGTTGGTGTAGACACAGATGTGTGGACAGAAGGAACTGGAGCTTTGAGTGGCCTGTCAGGCACTTCTAGCTCAGTGTCTTCACATCCATAATACCTGACACCTAAAAGATCATTTAAGTATAAAGAGTGCCTCATGTCCCATTTTCAGTGTGTATTGCAGGTGGTGGTTGGACGGGAAGCCAGGCTGACACGGGTACTCTCATTTCCATTTCTTCAATACCTTGGACAAAGCTGCTGAGACATCGTGGAGGACTCTGTAGTCTGGGTCAAACAAAGGGGACAGAAATTGTACTGTGACTCACAGATGGAACTGCCCAGACACTTGACCTCTTCTTGTGGCTAAACACAAGGAAATAAATCAACTTCATGGTTTTATTAATACTGTGCAAGGCATACTGGATACAAAGACCTCTATGGAATGTGGTAAACTTAATTAGATAATATTTTGGGCGTAAGCAGTATTTACTTTTATGTTCTTCTCTTTTTTTTTTTTTTTTTTTTTTTTTTTTTTTTTTTTTTTTTTTTTTTTTTTTTTTTTTTTTGTGGATACAGGGGAAATATTTGGCAGATAATGAGTTGTTCAGGAATACAGCAAGTTCTGTTTTCTTTTTATTGTAATCATCTATTGAGCCTATGAACATTGAAGAAATATAAAAATTAACACCCTCAGTGACTGAGACATGATTAAAAAACAGGTGAAGGTATTTTGCTATGTTGCTTGCTAGGAACACTTGAAAAAGCACATAATGAAAGAATATAACTGAAATTCACTCTTGTTTGTTGTGCAGGATTGCAAGGAAACATTCTCGTCAACTAGATTTCTCCTATGTCCTGGAGATATACAGCATATACAATGCTGTACCAAGACCAGTTTGTAAGAGGGTGTTCAAAATTAAGTCCTGAAAAATGGTGTCTTATTTGAATTTTTATTTTAAAAACTCCACTCAAAATGAGAAGGAAGGCTAAATGCAAGGCTAATTAATTGAAAGAATTTGATTGTGACAGGAAATTGACTACATTTTGACTTCCCTGTTATTATCAACTCAATTTGAATCATTACATAACAATTCTTTCTAGAAAGCATTATTTGCTATCATCATAGACAGAGTGATAGTAAAATTCAACAGATGTATTCTTAAGTGTAATTTTGAAAAGCATGTTTTGATATGGTTTTCACAGTCAAGGTAGGTAATATGTAAAGAAAATGAGGAGCATTTAAGGCCATTCTGGGTAGTGAGTCAATCTCTATTATAGTTGAATATCACCTGTGATTCTAGTTATAAAGTAGATTTGTGGCAACCCTTTTGTGGAGGTGTTAATAGGGGATGATGTACTTTACAGACAGTGGATGAGTGTTCTCACTTTAAGAATAGCATCTCTCTCCTCACAGTCTGAAAAGTGCAGGTTTTTAACTAAAGTATGAAAAGTGGATTTTCCTCATGTTCCTAGGTAGGCATATGAAGTCATATGCAGATAAGGCTGTCTTTAAATTTTTCTTTTACCATTTACAGTCTATTTACTGGCATATTAAAGGCCAACATTTAGCTGACCAGTTCTAAACCATGAAGAGCAAAGAACAACATTTAAATTCAACAGTCCATCTCTAATTAAGGAAAGTGAAAAAGGTATAAAAATATATTACCTTAATACATTACTGTATCATTACTATATATCAATTTCCTAAAAATTTACTGGCTGGAAAAAGTAATTGTGTCAGTTAAAATATTGAGTTTAGCTTGGGAACTCTGGAATACACCTTATTTCTCCCATTAAAAAAAAAAATAAAAAATAGCATTATGCCAGATGAGAACCTGCCTTGTGAACAAATCTTGTGATGGGACCAAATGCCAGAGTTTTCTCTGCTGCTCAGGTCAGATAAATGTTGCTAAGCCTAGCTTTATAAAACTGACATGGAACACTCTGAATGTGATTTCAGAAAAAAAAAAAAATCTCCTCAGGTTTTCATGTCCAAACCTATGAAAGAGAAGGAAAATGCAACACCTGGAAAGTGCTCCTTTTTCACATTATATTTAGAAGGGAAATTACTAATCTACAAGTAGATGAAAGAAATCAGAGAAAAAATCTGGTTACCTGGTGAAAAGAAACCTGGAAACCATTATTAAGGCAGCTTTAAAATGCATTTTTATATAAAAAAAGGGAAAACTCTCAAAGAAGTTAACTTTTTTGCAAACTTTGTTTTCTGAATGAAGATCATTTAAAAATCAATAATAAACAAAACAAATAATGTCTTCTAACCAGTTTCCTGCTGTAGCTACCATGACTTAAATACCATTTTTTTTTCTATAAGCTGAGAAAACACATATATAAATTCTGTTTGCTTGCCAAGCTTCTTTTCTATACGGCTGAAGCCCTTTTTGTAGTATTCTGAGTTGTTCATGAATCCCCAGGGGTTTTTGTCTCTTAGCAGCCTAATCTCTAGTTTTAGCTGATGGATGCTGCCGTGGGTAATGGGGATCATTCTCAGCTGCTGGTTTCTTTCAGGGCTGTGGGGTGGGCAGAGCTCTGTTCCCCGCTGCATAGACCCAGGTGTGCCCTTGGGAAAGATGAAAGCCATGAGCAGGGCGAGGAGGGGCTCAGCAGGGAACTGCAGACCAGTCTGCGGCAGCTGTGAAGAGGGGAGGAGGAAGAAATTCAAGATAGTACTTAAAGCAGGATCTTTGTGAAGCCCCCGAGCAAGAGGGAGTTTATGGCCCCCGGCAAGACAATGAACGTACCGCTTTGTTATATATAGAGAGAGGATGTAGTTACTCTGAGACAGTTGAAAGTGAGGCAGTATTTATTTTAAGAGGTTTGAATATAAATAAACTGCCTCAAGAATTCAAAAGGTACCTGAAGGTCTCTCTGAAGCCAGGAAGGAGTGCCCTGGCTTGGTGCTTATGGTGATTGTCTGCTGGGAAACAAAGTATTAGAACAATCTGTCTTCCCCTGGTTCATTCATTTCTGATGCCCACAGCAGTCAATGAAAGACAGAAAAGTCTTGTGCATGCCAGGTGCACAATTCAATAATCATCCTCCCACAAAGGCGGTTCAACCCTTTCTTTGTTGCCAAGGCTCAGGGAATAGAATGTACAATGAAGTACAATAGCTTTCTTCGTAAACTATATGTTTCTATCTCGTTCAGCCTATAAGGGTATAGTATAACATTTCTGTAGCTGTGAGAGTGAGGAGCTTTTTCCAAACCTGTAAAAGCTATTCCAAATCAATTCCTAAGTGTTAGAGTGATTCAACCTTCACCTTCTCTGCCAGTGTATGAAGCGTCAGCAGCCATGTACGCTTTGAGTTCTTGCCAAGTGCACTTATGATTCAGGAGAAAATAGCAAGGAAAAATGGCTTCATGGCTGTTGCATATTAAAAAGACCTTGAGAATTTTGTATGGAAAAGATTAAGTTGTCTGCAGTTGTCTACAGAAAAAAATCTGAGTTAAGTAAGCTATTAGAAATGGTAGTTGTTTAAACCTGCCATGTGCTTCAGCCTCACATGGTCTGAAGAGCTGTGTTTGCAAGGAAGTACAATAGTTCAGCAATGTAAACAATTAATATTTGGAATCCTTTTGTCTTTCTAATGTGAAGAAAAACATAGCTGAGTATGAGTACTTCCAGCATTTGTGATGTGCCCTGTTTTCAAAACCCTTTTTTTTTCTAAAGTGTGTGACAGAACTCTGACGTGTAACAGGAAAACTTAAAATGACAAAATATGAACTTTCAGAAAAATGGAAAATGTTGCATACCTCTTCTGCTTGTGACAGAACCTGAAGGAATGGCCTGTGTCAGGGGAGGTTTAGGTAGAGTATTAGTAAAAAATGTTCACCCAGAGGGTGGTTGGGCACTGGAACAGGCTCCCCAGGGAAGTGGTTACAGCACCAAGCCTGACAAAGCTCAAGAAGTGTCCTGTGTAGGGCCAGGAGAAACACTCAATAATCCTTGTGAGTCCCTTCCAACTCAGAATAATCTGTGATTCTGTGGTTAATGTGATTCAGTTTGTTTCAATTTCCAAAAATAGCAGGCAACTTAAAATCAACTGTTATTATTTCTGCCCTTTCCAGAATTCTGTAAAAATAGTTTTCACAACATGCAACAGGAAAGCCTTGCCATGCTCTCCCTGGTGATTTAGAATGCTCACGTACAAATGATTTGCCTTTGTCTTCAGAGAATTTTGGGTTAAGCCTTGAGCTAGAGGGTGAACCAGCATTTGTTCCTTCTCCAAACAATGGAAGTTTTGCATGATTTGACATATTTTGAGATAGAATCTGCATATATGGAAGAAAAAAGTTTATTTAAGTAGCCTTTTAATCTAAAGCCAGGATTTTTTTGTGATCTACAAGACAGATAAATCTTCAAAGCAAAGAATTATATTGGAGTTTACCTCTAAATTTTATTATTAGATTTTATGATAGTGGGTTAATGTGGAGCTTTCAGTTCAAATATCAGAGAAGCTGAAATGAGTGAAATCTAGACCTAGTCTGAGGTCCTTTTAAGGTTGTTGAGAGAAGTGTGAGTGGTAGGTAATGTGTAATTTTCCTCTTACAGATATGGGAACTGTCATTCATTTAAAGAGAGGAATAAAAAACCCAACCCAAAACTATAAGCCAGAAAGCTATCTAGGGCAATTTTTTTTCCTGAAAAAAATGTCCTGCTGTGATAATTGTAACCTCTTGAGAATGGGCCTTTATAAAAGAATTGTTGACAGATCTTTTGCAGTTGGGTACTTCAGTTCTTCATTTTATTCTATTCCTAGACATGAAAAGTATCTGTTTCAAGAACTTAATTCACAAATTGTCTGCTTTGACATGGTAAAGTCTAGCAAAATATGCTAACACAAAAGAACCTTTATTTGTAGAATCAGATAAAGAATGTTAATAATAGAGTGCCTTCAGATTCTTTATTAAAAGCAAATCCAAAGCTATAAATTCCTTTTCCCAGAACCATTTCTTTTTCTGTTTGTGATGCTTTCTTATGAAGAGGAAGTTTATGTATGTTTTTAGAACTGTGTATGTGTATATATGCATATTTGCAAAACTTCATAGAAAGTATTTTCACTTAAAAATTATAAATATTTTAATGGAAGTTCTATGCATTGTGAACAGTGCTTTGAAGGAAACCATATCTTGGCAGTGAGAATAAAAGTTAGTTCTTATGCAAAGAATTCATGTGAATTAACCATAACAGGAGGACAGAAACACATGTTTTAATTTTGCACGTGGTTCTTTCTGTTACTCTGTTGCAATAGATTTTAGTTGCCTGCAAGTCCCAATGCTGATCTTCAGTATACACGTGTTTTTCATGAAGCATCATTGATTTTTTTGTGCCTGGTTGAAATCTCCAGTGAAAGACCGAAACTGGGAAATTACTCTGTCTGCACGTAATGGTAGTTTACTGCAAAGGAACAACAGGAAAATGGAGATAAGTAGCTAGATTACACTTTCCACAAGGAATGGGCTTGTTTTGGTGTGATTGTAGAAAACTGTGTTGTAGTACAGGGTATGGTGCACATTTTCTCTAAGCAATGTTGAGCTGCTGGAGAAGTGATTTTCTAGCAAAGCTGCAATTTAGTTTAGTAGTGGTTCTCCACTAGAAAAGAAAAAAAAAAAAAAAAAAGAAAAACCCTGAGATTTCTTAAAAAGAGTATTTAAAATTTAATCTCTGCTATAACAATCATTGCACTTTATCAGAGGGTAAGAAACTGTGCCTTGCAGTAGAAAGGGTTCGTTGAGGTTCTTCCTGGCTGAAGTTTGAAGCAGGTTTCTGAGGCTGGTTTTTCTCTTTGGTTCTAGTGTGGGAGAATTCTGGAGTTCCTTTCTAAATTTTGGCCTTCAGCCAAGCATGCTTTCAAACTGAAACAAAGATTTAGTAGCTCAAATTCATGCAGTTGACTCCATATTTTTTCTCCTTGGGATTTGTTTACACCGCAGTGGATTTTCTTAATTTGTACTTAGCGTTTGTGTGTAACGAGACTTGTAAATATTTCCTATAACTCTGTACATTAGAAATGGTCTCTAGACTGTGACTATGTCCTATTACTGAGGGACAATATGCCAATTAATTCTAAACACATAAATCTGCAGGAGAAATGAGATCTTGCTGAGGAGCTATGGCTGGTAAGACATTAACTTGAAGGTGTGTGGGCATGGAGCTGCTTTTCCGTGTGGGGTGGAAAAGGCAGAGAACAAACTGGTCAGCTTGGTCCTGGATGCTGTGGAGAGATCTTTCCTTGTGTTGCTGCAATGTAGGTGGTACAAAAGGACCAAAGATAAGTAAGTCCAGGCTGTCCTTTGCAAGAAAATAGTGTGTTTTATCCTTTATCTACAACTTCTGAAGTCATGCCAGTCTAGGAAAGAATTCAATATTTGAGGTTCCAAAAACATCACATTGGGCATAACTCTGTCTACTGAGTGAATTTTTTGTATGACTATAGACTTGATCTTTTTCAGTGTGTATATGTATATGTATATGTATATGTATATGTATATGTATATGTATATGTATATGTATATGTATATGTATGAACAGGTCTGGGAAATTTCTCATTTTTCAAACTTACCTATTCTTTCTCTTAATGTTTTGCTTTTTAGACATTTAGTGGTTTGGGTTTTTTCTTTGTACAGTTGCTGCTTCATCTTTCTTAAAGCTTAAAATTCTAAGCCTAGTTGTTGGATATTGGTTGATACATTTTCTAGAAGAAATAGCTTCTTTTTATGTTGGAAGCTTAAAAAGGCTTCTGGTATGGATACATTCTTGAAAATAGATGAAAAATAAATTAAAAATTAAAAATTCATATTTCTTTAATTTTGAATATAAAGCAAAATGCTGAAATATATTGTTTTGAAGCAACTTTAGTAATCTCAGTAGCAGTCAATAATATTTAAATTTACATGAACTCCTAAACAATAAGAATCATTACCTGAAATACTGTATATTGTAGCTGCTTGTGAACTCCAAGACCAGAACTGTTATCACATAAGGTACAAGAGGCAATTAGAATATACCAAGTGCTCTTTAAGGTCACCACAAAACTTGCAATAATTGATGTGTAATCCCTTATTTCACTAGAAATTTAATTGGTATATTTTTTACTCAGGCTCATTTTTATTGGGTGGAGCTCAAACCTATAATTTCATGCCTGGCATTTAGTTAGGCACACTCTAACAGAAAATTAGATTCTTAATTAGATGTGAAGATATAAAAAAGATTTTGGTTGTCCAAAGTAGCCAGTGAGGGAGCTGAGGCAGTCTAGCTACACTGGATAAGTGCACAGTTTAACCTCTAGCAAGGAGTTTCCAATATTTTGTCATTCAAAACATCTGAAAAATAGGAAGTTCAACATTGCATGTTTGTGGATTTTATATATGAATTGCGACCACAGGTGGGTTCTGAATTTAAATATTAATTAAAATTTTAAATTGTGTCAAGTAACTGTTTGCTGTGGAGAAGGGTGTAATTGTGGCAGCAATGAAAATTTAACAGTTAATGCAGAAAGAAGGATCTCATATATACCCAGTATGGATCCTTACCTTCCCATAGCACTTGGAACTAGTCATGTAAGAGGTAAGTATTTTAAGTCATGTATCAGGTAAGTATTCATGACCAAGAATCACTCTTTTTTAATAAATTCTTGGTCAGCAAATCAGTGAAGTTACTAATAGGTTTGGTATACCTGAATATTTCAATGTAGAAAAATGTCTTCCTTATAATATACCAATTTGAATAAAATAAAACAGCCTTCAATACCTCAGCATAATAAAAACTCTTCATTTGAGTAGCTCCTAAGGTATCTTCATTTGAGTAGCTCCTAAGTAATGACAATCATTATAGTTTAATTACTGAAAAAATTGGTATCATTACCTATACAATTATTAGGGAGAAAATTCCATGAGCTATTGGTGCTTCTTTAGACCATTTTGAAGAAAATTTATTGCCAGTAGTTTTTATAAAATTGTAAATTTTATTTATCATTGAAAGATTTTTCCACTTTAATTGTGTTTCAAAATGTTCCACATCTTAAAATATTATTTCTCGCTTGAGCATTGGGAGCTTTTGGAATAACTTTTTTGGCTCAGTGTGTTATTTAGTTTAGTATAGTCAAGTGCTCTTCAGTGTCTCAAGCCCTAGCACTTCAAGAGTTTTTGTCACCTTTTCACAGCAGTTCATACAATTCTTATGGTTAGTCAGCATAACAAGGTGATGTGATCTGTGATGCTGAGTTCCTGGAAAAAACATGACCAAGTTTCCAAAGAATTTAATTTATAAAAGAGAAAACTTCTAGACTTAGCAATGAGTAAGCAGCAAGCCTGTAGTGGAAGAGCTAAGGTTAGGGATGGAATTTTTTTTTTTTTTTGTGTATGTCCATCAGGTCACTGCTTTTCTTTGTACTTCAACTTCTTGGAGTGTCTGTAATTAAATTGATATAGAAAGAGCTGTAAATGGAGAGTTTGTGTTCTTAAGATCTATGTTTCTAAAGGCAGAGCATTTTTTAAAGCTGGTAACTTAACTATCCTAATCACTGGAAGATGGCATCACTTTAAAGAGTGTTCCCTTCCATTGTATTATGGTTTTAATGATGATTTTAGTGAGAAACCTCTTCTTCGTAGTCTGGCAGTTGATGTAGTCAAAAAAGCAAAATAGGTGAAGTCCTGAAAGAGCTAAATATGCTGTCTGACTGAGCATAAAGAATTGAATAAGTGTAGAAAGGCAGCAGAGACGCTGCAGAGAGCTTAATAGAGGTCATCAATCAGAGAAGCAAGCACTGTGCAACAGGCGTGGCGCGGGGCTTGTGATCTGTCTGTGCTGAAAGAGGCATCAAGAGCTGCATGCACTACACTATTTTCTGCTTCAGGCCAAGACAGAGTTACCCTGGCCTTTGCCACGTGTCTTTTCAGAGGAAACTCCAAGATACTATTGTTAGTAACGTATTAATATTGTCTTAATATAAACTTGCTTGTTTCAAAATAGATTATAGGGAGATGAAATGGTATCCATCCCTATAGACTCATAAATGTGTGCTTTAAAATTCAGTTCTACCTTCTTCATACATGTTTCTAGTAGTGACAGCATGTTTATAACTTACATATCAGAATTTCCTTGACATCTTTCATTTCTGAAAGTGATAGATCTGAAGATCTATCTGAAGATTGGTTTCTAAAGGCTTTACATTTTTATACTCTATAATGATTTTCATATACCCCATTAAAAATGAAAAGTTATGAAATGAACTGGTGGAATTGGGGAGGGAAAACAAAGCTGTTGCACTGTGTCATAATTCTGGTAAAAGCACATGTTAATCATGAAAAAAGTGTTAAACTGAAAATTCTGAACAAAATTATGACAAGGCCTATTGTTTTATTGATTATGACAATTTTATAGTTATCAAAATGGCATGGTGAATTTTGAATTGTGCACATTTTCAAATGGAATTTACCTGATAAAAAATAATTCTTGCATATTCCAGTATGTTGTTTGAAACATGCATAGTTATGGATACATTGAAATTTTTATTTTTGCTGGGAAGATATTATGAAGTCTTAAGGTGTAAAGGTCTTAAACATGTTTAATTCTGTTTTCATGCTATACTGTGATATTCTGCTTTTGTAGTACATTTGGGTTGAGCCACCACAGACCCACTAGGAGCTTTCCCAGTTTGATGTTGGGATAGACCATATAAATCTACATTCTACTTACAAGTGGGAACATCTGTGGTTTAGAATGGGAAGTTTCACTTCATCATGCTCTAATCTACTTTTTTCTCTTTGATTGCTAGTATTTTTGTTGTTGCACCAACTCTGTAGCTTTATCCATAGTAGAGATTAAACAGACATTGCAGTTGTTATATTTTCCTGAGTGTAACATTTAAATATATTTTATATCACTCTGCTGAAACAGAAATTGCACATAGCACTAGCTTTCTTCACATGAGCAAATTTTATATTAAAACATAGGTTATATAAATATAACCTTTATGTGTGAAATATCTAAAGGAATACTGTTGGCAGCACAAATCCAAAATATAGCACCATATCTGCTACTACGAAAAAAAATATCTCTATCCCAGCCCAAGGAAGAAATTATCTCTATCCCACCCTGGTCAAGACAGTATTGGATTCTGACAGTTTGTGTTGTGTTTAAAAGTTGCAGTCTAACTTGTGAAATGTATAATGCTAATGATCAGACTTATGGATGGAAGTTATCAGGAATAAAACCTCAGTATGCTGCCAAGACAGCTATGTGATAAACAGGGGGTTCTTTTCATACAATTTTGTAACAAATCAGGGGGTTTTTGAAAACTGTATATTTTCAATCTGAGGGTTCAATAGGATGCAAAACCAGGTTTCAGAAGTTTCTAACTCAGGGAGTTGAGAGTTTCTGGTGACCTTGTGAGTTGATATAGCCAAAATTTACTTGAAACTGAGCTGATGTTTATTCTATCAAAAGTTATATAGTAGGTGCTTAAGATGTTTTTACTTTTGAGTTTATTCCAGTTGAAAACAGAGAATTTCTTCATTTAGTCAGAGATTTCAACATAATGTTTTGCACTTTCTTATTTAAATGTACTGTTGCCATGCAGGTGTATTTCTACACTGGCATGTGGAAAGTGGCCTGGTTTACTTTTCTACAAAAAAGTTTACTAAGAATAAAGTTGACTTCTAGCTAGATAAAAATAGAATTATCTTATAAAAGAAGGAGAAGAATACTGGACTAGGATGCTAGAAATTGTGTTGCAGGCAGGGTTTAGTTCTGCTTTATTCAAGAGCTTTGTGAACGTGCACTCAATATCGGATGTTCCAGGCCCTTGTTCAGGCAGGTCTGGGTACAGAAGATAGGTACTGCTTACTCTAAGTTTTAGAAGTGCCATTTGTTCATAATAACCTTGTGGGAAAGGTCCTCCTCCTCCTCCTCCAGATTTCATTAACTTTTTGCAATAGATTTCATGGGCACCTGTTGGAGCAAGTCCAGAGAAGGCCACAGAGATACTCAGCTTGCTCAGACACCTCTCCTGTGAAGACAGACTGAGAAGGCTTTTTCACCCTGGAAAAGAGAAGTCTCTGGGGGTACCTCAGCTACAAGAGAGCTGCAGGGACACATTTTACAAGGATATGTAGTGACAGAACAGGAGGAAACTGCTTAAACTGAAAATACAGTAAATTTAGATTGGATATTAGGAAGAAATTCTTTACTCTCAGGGTGGTGAGACAATGGAACAGGTTTCCCAGAAAATCTGTGGATGCTCCATCCCTGGAAGTGTTCAAAACCAGGCTTTATGGGATTCTGAGCAACCTGTTCTAGTGGTAGCCATACCTACCCATGGTAGGGGTTGAAATGAGATGGTCTTCAATGTTCCTTTTAACCTAAATCCTTCTATGATTCATCAGGCAAGAATTCTGGATAACATCAGACAACTTAAAATCTTTCAGTTCTTTATCAATTGAAATATTTGTAATAAATTATTTTTGTTTGCTTGCACATATATATTGCTTCTGTCTTCCATGGATTTTGGAGATAGCAAAAGAAATAAAAATGGGGTTTTTTTTTGCAAATTTCACTATGTTCTTTAGTTCAGCACAACCTACTGTAGAGGATGTCAGGAAATAATATTTGTAAGAGTTTAATGACATTTAAAGACAGCTAAAGGGTTAAAATACAGAGCCTTGATCTTGTGTGTGTTCTTACATTGAGAAATATGGCTTGCACTGAAAGGGTAAAAGCACCAATTTAGATTCATATCTTCTGTTTGCTTTAAAAGAAAATGTTTGTATCATCTTTTCAGCAAAGGGAATTGGAATTAAAAGTGAGAAATCCTTACCTTTAAGAGGCCATTTTCTTCCCTGAAGTGCTCATAAAAGTGCAGCTGCAGCACCACAGTGTGCATTGGGCATGAAAGCAGTCCCTTTTTGACCCTGCAAGAGCTCTTCCTGTGTGTGTTTTGGGAGACCACTCCCAGGGTGTCTCCTCATGCCTTCTCATCACCCCAGTAACAAACTGGAAAGCATTTGTGTTTGGGTCTGAATGGCAGCACTGCAGTTTCAGTACCATCTGTACTCATACAGAAGCTCTATGATCAGGAGTCACTTTAGAATCATGGAAATCCTGACTGACAACCTTCCCTCATTAGAAAGAAGAGAGGGTTGAGTCAGATATACAGTATTTTGTGAGCAGATAGAGACCATCTAGGGCACTGGTAGTCTGCAGTAAATTGTAGGTTCAAAGCAAGGAATTGTCTAAGTAAAGAATATGGTGGATAAGATGTTGGAAGTATATTACTGACCTCATTCTGCCTTTGTTGTCCAGATATTTTTACCTGACTAGCAGAAAAATTTTGTGGCAGTAGAAGACCTACAAAGGGAATGTGTGTGTATATATATTCACCAGTGGAAAAATTAGGGTGTCTAGTAAACAAACTGAATGTACTTGTGAAGGGGACCTTTGGGATGCTGTTGCCTGCTGCAAGAACTGACCTGAGGAAGAAGGAGCCAAACTACAGCCACTCTAAATAGAAGGAACAGGGAGGCTTGCAATTTAGAATAATACTTCTGTATTAATAAGTTATGATAATAGGGTGACTTTATTGCTTGGCAGCAGAGAGCCTACTTCTACTTCCTTTCTGGGAGGGCAAAAGTTGGCCTTCTACTGGGTTCTGCAGTTTAGAGTTTGGTAATAACTGAAAGTCTGGGCATGAGTTTGCACTACTATTCTATTTTAATTTTAAAAAAAACCTTGCCAGCTTTTGTGCTGTTATCCTAAATTGAATTGTAATGTCAACAGTCTGCAAGAACCCCACCCTAAAAGTAGCTGTTTGAAACTCACAAAAGTACATAATGTCTAGTTTGGCTCTCAAGGCAGTGGTCTGTTCTGCTCAACATAAAGACAATAAACCTATGGCAGTTTTATTTTCAGTTGGTATGAATAAAAATATTAAAGCCAGACATTTAATTAAAAACTTGTCCTCTTGCAATTTGACACACATGGTTAGGCTCTGGATCTGTATATAATCTGTATAGAATATAAAGACTTCTTTATGACAAAAAACTAAGGCACTAAGGGAAATACACTTAAATTTAACAGTCAGAACTCTCTAGGACATTGATATTGTTAGATGAGAAAGTGAAGCAAAAATAGTACTGGAAGAGCTGACGCACAGAAATGCTGAGGTCAGAATGAAAACCTGTTTGTCTGAAGATGGCATAAAGCTGAAGGAGCTGAGACTTTACCTCCAGCAGTTTTTTTGAAACTGCAGTCGTCTTCTTATGTTGGCTGTAGGGTTTTTTTTGCTTTGTTTTTTGGTTTTTTTTTTTTTTCATTTTCAGGTTGCTGTTTGTGGTGTTATATTGAGTAAAAAAAGAGTTCAGCCTTTACATACGCACGTAATCCAGAGGAATTGTTCTAATGTACTTTCTTATATAATAGTTCTGTATTTATTCTCCCTGAAGAATGAACTGTTCAGTGTCAGACTAGAGATGTATTCAGGTGGATTTTTTTTTTTTTTTTTTTAGGTAAATGCATTATCTTGGACAGTATGTTTTAATATTTTTCTACTTTCATCATAGCAACTTTGTTAATAGTAGATTTTTCTAGAAAATATTAACAATTTCAGTGGCTGAGGAGAATCTTATGGCAGTATGATGTAGTAACTTTGAGATTCTTTTAAGCAAACACACTTTTAATTCCAATTCTGGGATGAAAATTTCCTTTTGAATACTTTCTATCCTTTCCAAGACCCACATTTTTAAACTGTATTTTGATCTGCTGTGAGGGCATACCAATGGGGAGAGAAGGATGCAATTCCTGCTCCTGCATGCATAGAAATACCGAGATACCAAACTTATAATTTGCTTAGACAGATGGCTCTTCTATTTAACATCTAGTATCTACTGATAAACTAGTTTATCTGCTGATGAATTATCCACAGATTGGCTCACAGAGCTTGTTGCAGACTTTTTAAAAGACAAGTCTTTTAGTTTATTTTTATTACTTTTTCTTTCATTAGCAATGTTTTCATATTAGGGGGGATCAGAAATATGATGGAATGTCCTCAGTAAAGATTAAATCCTCAGTAATACAAAGTAGATTAGGATGGGCATGTAGTATAGTTCTTTATTTAAGGTAAAAATTTAATACATTCATGAAACTGCATCTTGTATTTGATCTTGGAAATGTTTGATATCAATAGCTTAGAGGAATCAAGAGAAACATCAGAAGTTATCAACAGGTAGTTTTTCTGACATCATTTGTTCAGACTTCCCAGGCCTTTTAAAATACAAAGATACTATTCTGCCTT
>WEIU01008763.1:0-12381 GCA_013389925.1 Aegithalos caudatus
AAAAAAAGAAAAGAAAAAAATCCAAGTGAAACCTCCTGTTTTCCCTTAGAGACCATTCCAGCACAACTTCTTTTTGTACACAAACTTCTTGTTTCCTTTGCCTTCAATATTTTACAAATCATAATCTATTTAAAGCCATAATGCCTGCAGGTTTTGCCAAGACTGACCCTTCATAAGGTTTACTTAGTTATTTTGGAAATAGTTTACTGATGCTTTTTATTGCAGACTAGGAATTTAAGCTTCTCTAAACGAAGACTAAATCTCTGTCTGTATATTCAAGGCAAGGCATAAAACAATATCTTGTTTCTCTCTATGTCTGCATGTAGGTGGTAGAAGTGACATGGTTGTTGCCATTTCTCCTTCTATTCACTAGCATAGCAACCCTCTATGCTCCTACTGAACCTCCTCCTTTTGCTACCTGATCGAGTCCCTAAGAAATACACCCTTTCTTTAAAAATGCACATGCAATAGTTCTTATCCAAACAAAAATACCTTTAAAAATTTTTGTTCTTCTTAAAATGTGTTTATATTTGCACCTGGAAAGGATAGCTTCTTCTTAAATAATAGTCAGAAATCATACCTACTTAGAGGTTAGTTATCTGTTCACTGAAACTTTTCATTATAAAAGAATATATAAGTTCTGACCCGAATATAAAAGAGGAAAACATATTATTTTATATATGCTAAAATTTGGCATGAGAAGACATAATAAATGTCCTCACCACTAAGGCATTTGATAAAGTAGAAGCACTTGTTTGACGTTTGGTTGGGTTTTTTTTGTTTAGTTGTATATGTATCAGCTAACTGATCTGTAGCTGTTAGTAATGTAATATTTATAATTAATGTGAGCGCATATGATTTGTACATTAAAGATTACCTGGAATTTTGGCAGAATTCTTAGTTTATTCTTGAAAATAAAATGGCATTCATAATACGAAAAAAAAGAGGAAAAAATACAAATATATCTATAAAGAAATTTGTACTCATGATTAAGCATATAATTAATTATAAATTATAAATTTCTTGTAGATAAGGACAAAAAATTTCAACTATTACTCATGTATAGCCTTAGAGAAACGGATTGGTGCCTATTGCTTTTGTTTCCACTCTCAGATATAGAATCAGAAATCTGCATATACACACAGAATCTCTCATGCTGGAGCTCAGAGTCCTGCTTTTAACCACAGAGAGAATTTTTGGATTAGATAAAAAGAAAAAAAAAGGAAAGAACCAAACCAAACCCAAAAGATTAAAACCCACAACGACAAAACAAAACGAAACACCTTCAGATTTTTCAAATAGTTCATAATCTCCAAAAATGCTGGTTCCAGAGAAGATCTGCAAATGAGCACAGGATGAGGTTTGTGATTTACACCCCAATAAAAATCTTACAAAATGAGAATTCATCAGTACAGTCATAGATTGCTGCCCCTTCACTTCATACAAGCTATGTGCTTATGGAGAACAGATCCTTCAGAAAATGTTTCCTACCTTGCCTGCTCCAGCAGGGATAAACAGCTCATTAAGGGACTAAGGCTCCTTCCTACAAGCCAATATTTTCAGAAATGGAACCTGTACAGAGACAGCTTGACAAGCATTGGAAGTTGTTTCCTCTTTTGATTGAGTACATTTTCTTCATTATATGAGGAAGGAATTTGTTCTCAAGCATTTTTATGTGGTGCAGACGTTGAGATACTCTGTCACAGATTTCAAGGTTTGGACAGATTGAAACCTTGTTTGAATTGTCTGGTAGAAAAAAGGCAGTTACAAGCACCCAGCTATGGAAATGTGTAGTCCATCTGAAGAGCGAGAATTAAAAGCATAATTACATTTACAAAGACGTAGCGATGTGTCTCTGCTCAAGGAAACACTTCAGGAAATAATTAGGGATCATGATTCTATTTTTCACTACGTGCCAGGAACATTTTGATGGGATAATGATCAGGGCAGGTTCTGGCAAGTGCAACCACATTCCTGACGGACATCAGTAATCAGGTGGACCTGAAGGTAGGCAAGGAGAGGTTTTTAGTTTAGACTTCTGTGACTTCAGAAAGGATGTGTCCTCGTAAAGATGATGCATAAAAATGCTGAGCTCTTAGAGAGGAAACTGATGTGCTGTTTAGCAAGAGATAGATGACTATCCTGATGCTAGCATGAGGGCCTGTAAATACTACATTTCTCTTTTTGACAGTGTCTCCAAGTCTGCCTGTCACCCAGTGGCTAACAAAACCTGCTTCCCAGGTCTATTTCAGAATGTCTTATCTCCAAGATCTTAGGATTAAGTGCACATATTTGTGGACTCTGTAATTTAAAATTCTTTCATATCTACTTCCAAGTTTTCCAGCTATTAATGTAGGGGGTTTATGGAGTTAAATCGATTCTGCAAGAAGCACAAATTTTATGATGTATTTTAAACTCCATGTTTGTGAATTGTTCTCTTCTGAGTGGGTGAATAGTGCTATAAAAAGATACATTATGTTTCAAGGTCTGTCTCAGCTTAGAGAAATATATATTTATTTACTGTATATAAACATTTAAAAATGTCTTGAAAAGATGGAAAGGGGATAATATTACCAGAAAAGATATTTCTCTAGAGGACAACATTGAAATTATTGAAATAAATTGTTCATGGCCAACAAAAATGTGAGGCTTTGTTTCATATAAATCTTTTTTTTTGGTTATGACATGTTAATATCAGTCCCTCTGTTTTCCTTATGTTATCTGTGTTGGGCACAAACTACTGTATTTAGAGTAGCTTTCAAGATATGTTGGGTGTATGTTTTGGTCCCACTTATATGAATATATAATGTAGAAAAAATACGCAGTGGTGTATAAATACTGTTCTGTTACATGACAGAATTATTTGTTTGTAGTTTTTTTTTCTAACATTAAAAAACCGTTGAAAAATTTTAGCCCTCATATACAATACTTTCACTTTGCAACAGTACAAATCTCAAAATTATAAAGGAAAACCAGAATAAAGCAAGCTTTATTAAAAGAGCCCCAAACCATCAAACTGGATTTTAAAACGTGAAATGTTGAATGTTTCATCATCATAGTTCATTAAAATTTATTCTTGAATTTTTTATAGGCAGACTTGAAACTTTAGCTGCACTGGGAAGAGAAAAAGTCAGTTCAAAAGTCTTATCTCCCAAAACAAGCCAGTTCTGTCCCAGTTTCCAGTCCCTACTGCTGCTGTAAGGTTTGGCCTCTACTTAGAGAGCATGCTCACCTCTGTAAACCAGATACCCCGAGGAAATGTTCCTGGGAACAGAATCTCAAACATCTATGCTTCAAAAGCAGTAGGTTTGGTTTCCCAGACAATAGCTAGGTACTGTTTCTGAGCTAGAAGGGAAAGGAAAAATTTTAGGAAAAAAATTTTTACACAATTTGCCTGGGCATGGAACGTTTAAACAAAAGGATAAGGCTTTTTTTCTTTCTCCTGACTTCAGTGGTAGACACTGGTCCCAACCATCTTAAATCTGCTAGTATAAACAAATCTACACTATTCATCTGACCCCACAGCATGGGCCTAAACTAACATGGTGACTTGACAGAGTGGTTCAAAGAGACCTACCTGTCTCACAGTAATGGAACAAAAGGTTTGTATGTGTGGGAATCCAGTCTTTTCCACTTCCAGTCTTGTTTCCAGCCTTGTCCTTTTACCTCCTGAACAGTCAGCCTCAGTTAAAAACAAAAACAAAACCAAAAACAAAATCAACAAAAAACCAAACCAAACAAAAACCTAGAAATATTTTACCAGTAAACCTTTTGACATTGGTAAAATTACAGTCTCTAAGGCATGAATAACATTTTTCTGTGTAGGTTCTGAGAGCAGAAATAGAAATTTCCCCACTAGTGGTTTCATTTAAAGTGCAATATTTTACACAATTCTAAATGAAAATGTTAAGTTTCCACTCTGCAGATCATATTGCGTTACTTGGAAAATATGTCTTCTAAATTTTTTCTTGACAGTCATAAATATTTGACATGCTCCTCCAAAGGGACTGGATAATACATAAATTTCTGAGATTGTTACAAACAAAGTGGTGCACTGAACGGGAGATAAAAGCAATCTGTGGAATGGTGTTATTGGATATTTGGGATATCAGAAATGGCTGTTTCTTACAATCACCCCTTGGCAAGCTCTTAGGACTATCTGCTCCATGAGATATGTGCCTGAGCAAGAAAATGAGTGAAGGATCTGCCGTGTTCTAGATGTCAGCTGGGCTGTAGGATTCACCCTCCAGTGCTCAGCAACATGCCCTGTCCTTGTCCTGGGCAGTGGGAAGACCACCACCCTCTTCTGCCAAGTGTACCAGCCTAGAACATGTTTTAAAATGAGGAGCATGCACACAAGAGATGCTGGTGATGATCAGGCTCTTACCTGTATTTCCATGTGATCTCTAGACAGACAGAGCTGCCACTGTAGATAGTTTCTGCTGAGAAGCAGGTCAAGAAATTCTGTATTCATCTTCCTGAATGACAAAACAGTGCTATTTAACTCAGAGGATTTGTGTTTATTTCATGAACATCAAAGGTTTTTTTTATTAATTCCATTTTTTTCTTTTAGTTTGTGTTGGAATCACACTTTGTAATAAACATTTAGGAATTCAACTGATAACCAAACCAGTAGCAAAAAATTTATAAAATCAGTGTGATAAGCTCTGAATATTTTATTGCAAAATAGCCATAGGCTTTCTGGGGAAGAGAACAGTAGTTCAAGACATAAAACAAACAGTACCATAGTCACAACTGCTCACTTGAGAAAGTAAGATATGGAGAATCAAAACGAAATACAGTCAGTACCAAATTCTCTAGTCCTGCAAAAATTACATAAGGTATCATATAGACTGTGGAGCTGATGAACAATTCACAGAACATGTACACTAGCATTAGCAGAGAACTAATAATGTAAGAAAAAAAGATAAGAGGAAGAAGAAAGATATGGAAAGATATGAGAAAAGGCAATTTCTGCGGATTAATGAATTTGAATTAAATGAATCTCAGAAGGCCAAGGGAATTAGATATTAGTCATCTGAACTCTGACAGCTGGTTTTGAGAAGTTGCAGAGAAAAGGGAAATTACAGAAAATTTTAAAAAGGTATCTTTTCATCCATTCTTGAGGATAAAAGTCTGAAGGTAGCTGAATAATATTAAAAGGGAAAAATATCTTTCAGCAATTGCATGATGAAATAAGCAAGATAAACACATTTATAAACACTGATGAGGACTGTCCTGAACACACTACATACTTTATATGTCATGGTTAAATACTGGAATGTTATTCACCCATTTTTTTCTCTATTAATATCAAAATGAACCCTCCCCCCAAAAAAAAACCACAAAAAACAAACAAAACCAAACCCAAACCCAAAACAAAAACAAAAAACCCCAAAACAAAACAAAACAAAACACAACAAACAAACAAAACCCCAACATATCAAAGACCTCCATCAAGGACTCAGCTTTCTCTGACTAAAATCAAGTGTATACCAAGCTAATAGGTATGGTCCTAAGTCCAGTATCACTAGATTCATCTTGATTCTACTATAGCTCAGTTTTCTGATATAAAATGGTGAAGAAAAGAATGGAAATTCTTGAGTACACAATGAGTCTTTGAGGGCTGTTTTCTTCATTTATACACAAAACAATTAAAGAGCACTATTACAGGAAAAAAAATCAAGAACAAGAACCTACAAAAACAAAATATTCTGCTACAGGGCAGAATTCTCCAAATAGCTCTGAATGGGGCTTTTTAATGATTATTGCACCAAATATGAAGAGTAATAAAAATACCAACCAAACAACCAAAATACCCCAAGAAATTAATCCTGGGGTTTGACATTTAGATTTCATTAGGAAGTTTGTATAATAATGTGCTAGCAACCTCTCTATACACTATTTTATTAAAGTTTTGACAACAGGTTTGAATATGAATATTAAGTAAATATTCCTGAGTTACATTACACATGTTGAAATTTTAATTAAAAAGATGGAAGTACTAAATTATGTAAAGTTTATGTAGGGATCCCAGCAATACAATGATATGAATTTTATACAGGTGTTATTGGGTGAAAATCTCTGATTTTACATTAAAAAGGAAGTTACTTTGGTAGATTTTTCTGGTGTGAAAACAGAATCTGCAGATGTGCTTCAAACTTTATAAGTACCTTTATAAGTATAGAGTAAACTAAGAATTTCATAAACCAGAATGAAGATTATATAGACTTTTGGAGCTTCTAAATATAATTACCAAGTAGTATGCAGCTGATACAGAGTTGCACAAGAAAGTGAAAAGGAGAGATAATCAAGATATTTCCACCAGGCAGTAACAAGTACTACTGATCAGTCTCATGTCTTTGTATTCAGATATTTTGTGTCTTATTCAGATGGAATAAGAGCTCAAAATACTGCTCTTCAATGTTTATTACACTTGTAAAAATCGGTTTTCTCATGTACACGTGGGAATCTTTCAGCTGTGGAGAGGCAGACACTGACTATTTGAAATATACTGCTTTTTGTCTGTGTGGAAAAGGTCTGACATAAGAGTTCCTATGTAAGAATGTTGTATGGTACTTTCAGTAGCTCTGAGCAGCAATTCAGAAGAAAACAGTTTAGGGCCAAGACTACACTAACAATATCTCTCCTATCTCATGTTGTACAAGAACCTCAGGCTGTGTTGTTTCCTGTGTAGTTTTAATATTGAAGACAACTTTTGTAGACGGTGGTAATAATTACAGCAGCATGAGATGGTAATAACCTACATTTGCACTTTCAAGAGGGAATATTTTACTGTGATTCTATTCATTCTCAAAATTATAACCCTTTGATTATTGACAGACTTTGCAAAAATAGCATTGCATTTTTATCCTTAACAGAGTTTTGAGATGACTATTGCACAGAGCAGATGAGATCAAGCATATGCCTTAGACAACCCATTTTTATGCATTATTTTGTAGGCAAATAAGGATAGCAATTGTGAAAAAGTGTTAGAAATAGAGTCTGGACAGTAAGAGTGTTCAATAATTGAGCAGATAGGAAGAAAATAGAAGCTAAAAAACTGCTTATCAATATGTGTCAATGTTAGAAAGGACTGTCATAATAGACTAGAAAAATCAGGACTTGAAGTCATGTAAATCATGTCACAAGTGCTCTAAATTAATGTTGATAACTTTTTTGGTGTCTATAAGGAAAGAGGATGAATAGCCACTATGTACTTAAAGTTTGGTCTCTCTTGCCTTTTGTGCAGGACTTTTCATTGCTTGATTAAAATGTGAGTTCTCTCAGACTTTCTCCAGTCTCAGTACCTAGAAGAAGACTGTTGCTCTCTCTGTCAAGGATGGGATTATCTCCACCATGTAGTACACATGGAATGCATTTGCCATGTCTTTAATGTCCTCCTTCTGTTTGGTTTCCCAAGTTCAAACTTTTATCACAGTCTATAATGTCTGTGGTGTTCTTGGTGATGATATATTGCCTATGGAGCTGCTTCTGCCGAATGCTGTTGATGACATTATGTGCTTTAAAACTCTGTGCTTTTTAAAAAACTCTATGTGTTCTGTTGTTTTTTTCTAGAAGAACCTTCTAAATGAGAAAGCAGGCACAAGCAGTTTTGCCTCAATCTTTCCTTTACTTCCTTTTTGTGGGATAGTCACTTCAGTTTGTGTGGAGAGAGACGAGATGGAATTGGGTTCCAGGCTGTGGGATACACCGGCAGAACACTATGGCAGCACAGAGCTTGTCTCTGCCTGAACTTGTGGGGAGGAGACGAGACACAGCAGGAGCCCCACATGGAGAATCGCCCCACAGAAGGACATCAGGAAAGGGTGCTGCTGGCATGGCAACGTGTGACCTGAGAAAATACTGTGTCTGGAAGTGTATAAAACCAGCTCATTTGTCTAAAAAATGTCTCAGTACCCTTGCTGGTCTGGGTCCATGCCTTCATTGTTGCACTTCTGCTCTGAGGACTGCAAATTTAAAAGATCTTGATCTCTGTTCTTTAGCACCTGACTTTGGGAGCATCCAATCTTGAAACCAAACCCCTAGCATAAATAAAACTGATCTTGGCTTTTATCTCTTTGTAATTTTAAGATGCTTATGCACTTTTCAAGCCAGAAATACAGTCAATGCTTCTCTGTTCAGCTTGAGATTGGCCAGGATTCTAATTAACTATTCTGTCTTCAAGAAAAATAATTTTAGAAATACCTGGTCTAACTTACAGGCCATGACAATATTACATTGACTTTTATATAGATGTTTCTATAAAAGCACACCTTTACATTGTCAGCTTTCTTTATTTTTTTCTCCATTCTTCCATCTTGTTTGCTGTCAAAGGAGAATTTCTTGTCACTTTCCTCATCAATGTAGAGAAAAGTCTAAACACACAGTATTTATGTAATTTATTCCATATATTTATTCCAATGCTTTTAAGTTATTGGCTAACTATTTCATAAAACATTTCTGTGAAGTGAGGGAGTCAGAAAGAAGTTATCTGGTTATGACTATGCAGAAATTTGGTGGCTAGAAAAGGCCTGAAAATAGAAGATTGTTATCCACAACTCACAGTCTTTGCACCACACTATATCTCTTACTAAGATAAAAAGAGAAAGTGAAAAATAATACTGAACTAATGAACATCAAGCTCATATCTGCTAATATAGACAAGGCTTCTAAAAATTACTGTAACTCAATCCAGTGAGTCTTTTTACACTTAAGACATTATACATAGTACCAGGATACTGTGACACTCAAAACTCTAGATTTACAAGTAGGATCTGCTGAAATAAACTTTGTGGACTAACTTCAGAAGGGCTTTGCTTATAATTAATGGGGAACTTAGAACAAAATGTTTGGTTTTAACCCAAGTAGCCTTTGTAGAGTTCCAGTTCTTTCAAAAAGAGCCTTAGGAAGAACTCATGAATATCCTCATGGTTGAAATAGATCCTGCCATGTCTAGCCTTGCTCTAGATGACATCTCACTGTGGTCTTTGGACGTAAAAGATAATGGAGACCAGGATGTAGCTTTTCAGGCAGAGAGAGCATCACAAATACCCTGAAACATCCCCTTTCCCTGAGAAAAAGCTAAATGTGCCAGGAAAGCACATTCACTCCTGCCATGTTTTTGGGCTGGAAGACCTCAGACAGTATCTAGTGTAACCCTTTACATGCAAAGCAGTCTCTCCAAGGACAGAGAGATCTAGTTTAGAATCACAGCTATTATTTTTGAACAGATACTGTGTAATTTTTATGGCAATTTCACCTCTGTCATTTTCTCAGCAACATGCTATGCATGTCTCCCATCAACAGGTTTCAGAAGTAAACTGTTTTTCATCTGTCTGGAGCACCTGGGATATTATTAAGAGGGAAATGTCTTCTGGGGACCATGCCAAAATAATCCCAAACCCTCTTTCTTCTAACTTCATAATCTTACTGGGGAGTCACTTTCCACATGGAGTCATTTCCACTAAGCACCTCTTTTTCCCACTCAAAAAAATTTTAAGAAGTTCATCACCTTAAAAAGGAAGGGATTTTTCAATTATGAGATTTTAAAATTTAGACAAGCTTCCAAGTTAATCTCCAAACAGTTTCTAATCAATAGGATTATTAAAACATGTTGTATTTTAGAGTGTGAGCTGATATAATGTAATCCAGTTAATGCAAAAAAATTTCGATTAATACTACTTGCTGAATAGTGGAGGTGCAATTACCTATGAAGAGTGGAAGCTGGCTTTCTGAGATGTAGAAACAAGAACTGTCTGATAAGATGGAGGAAAAAAAAAGAAAAAATAAAGCATATCATGACTTATTGAAGGACAGACAGAGAGTTTACTGTTAAAATTGTCTGTATGTTTTCCTCTCTTTTTCTTAATGCATACCTCAAAAAATAGTATTTGTCGGCAACAAAACTAGTTATTTTTCCTGGTAGATATGCAGTTCATTATTAAGTTCACATTTATGTTATTGGTTGTATTTCTAACTTTCCAGCCTACTTAGTTCCCAGAAGCAAGAAGAAAAAAACATGCTCAGAATTTACATATTATGCTCATGAGTTAGGGTGGCTGTCTTAGAAATGCTCAAGGGAGCTGGAACACACACACACATACACACACACACAAATGCATATGGAATTTTAAGCTGATATATCTGTTCTCCACTTTTATAGAGACATATTCTGCTTTCAGTTAAGACCTCTCTTATTAAAGAATATTCAAATATGTGAAAGTGAAGATAAAGTCTGACAGACCTTCAACAGGTTGTGCTGCATTCATACAGTACTGCCCATATCACTTTTTTTAATTAGCAGTCCAAATGCAGTGAACAGATTGTACAGTGTACTACATCAGTCTGGCTCCTACATTTTTTATTTACTCATATTCGTGTTTAAAGGATCTTCTTCCAAGTAGGGTTTTTCTCCTCTCTCTATTTTCCCCAAAACCCAGGTCATCAAGTAAATAGCATTTCATTCACTGGCAGCTTTATCAGGTAGCTGAAAGGACACTCAAGTCTAATGCTTTAATGCATTTTTCTATACTTGGGATGAGAGAACGAATTGCTGCTGGCCTTAGTCATTAAACAAAAGTTTTAAAAACATGCAGTTACACACCCAGTGAGAAATTTCTGACTTTATTAGCCTCTTTTGAGTCTGTGTTTGATGTACTTAAGTACTAAAATCCTAGTGGACAAAGGGCTTGCTTTATATAGATTTAACTTGACATTATTCCTTGTGATGATGTGAAAAAGAGGAAAAAGTATTTAATTTATAGTTGAGATACTGGGACTAAACTTTACTGAATTCAATATTAAAGCAAACACTAATGAATCTGTGTGATTTCTGACTTGCTTAAAAATGAATGGGTTGATGCATCAGCTTTTTGCATTGAACAGAAGAAGGGGAAATATTCCTCAAAAGTATTAGTCAAACTATTTTTCCCTGGTGAGAAGAATAGGGTTAATCGGGTGATCCTTTGCTGTTATCCAATAAAATTTTCTATGGCATTCAGCAGCCCATTTTTACCCAAAAGATTTACAGTATGATATTGAAACATTTGTAGCTGAGAAAAAAGCTGAGAATATTCTGAATATATTCAGAATATTTTGAAAATCTCTTCAGAAGACTACTTTTATTATGGTTATGTCTTTTAACTTCCTTTTTAAAGGTGATTTAACCTATTTAAATTTTGTAAGAATTTTAAAAGAAAAATAAAATGAGATATGTTTAGGGTTAGAACAGTCAGATTGAGTAATTTCATTTGTCTTGCTAATCCTCAACAGATTTTCAGACTTGCCACATCTCATTAGGTCTGGAAATTGGCTGGCTGGAGTTTGAAAATTAGATTATGATTTAAAGTTATATCCCTTCATTACCTTCTGTGGAACCACACTCCTCAAGAGAAACTCATGAAGGATTTATGAATTATAGGAGTTGTGGTTTCTCTGTTTTTCTGATATAAGGGAGAACATTTAGGCTGCTCTGTCTTCTTTAAGGTCCACTGGTTACAGTGAGAACTGCCTGTTCAGTAGTAGATACAAATGTCACCCATTTCTAGAGTTTCATCCTCATTTAAAATTACAGTCCTTGGATTTATCGGTAACAGCACCAATAAAGTGAGTCCAGTTATCCCTAACTAATTAGCTGTTAAACAGCCTTCTCAGTAGGATGGAACTTTGCAAACCCAGTTCCACACAAATCCTTCCTAATAATTTTTCACATATACTGTGTTCCTTTGCCCACTTTGGGACAAAAATAATCAACACACTACTTTTATTTGCTATGAAATATGTAAATATGTCAAAAAACCTGTAAGTGCAATATGTCACTCTACTACCACTAATTCAGTCAAATGTAAGAGCAAATTTGTACTAGATACCAAGAATGAATATTTTTTTCAAAACTGTGTTATGATATTCTCTTAATTAGAGTCTTTTTAATGAAAGATAGATAAGCCAATATTTCAGAACTTCATGTTACCTACTGAGGTAACATTTCTGTTTTACCTCTTGTTTACCATGGTGCTTACTTTCCAAAGGATGTAGTAATTTTTATGTGTTTCCAGGGAGGCATGAACTATGTTCCAGATAGCTGACAGTGATTATACATGGCCAACAATGACAAAAATATCGTCAAAAAAATGCAACTGCCACGTTATCTTAATAGCTGGAATTGTATATTTCCATTCTATGTGTGCCCACATTTGAGCTTTCCAGTGACATTCCACTGAACAGGAAAGGCCTGTGTCATATTACATTCAGAGAGTTGGAAAGCATGTTTCTGGTGCTTTGTACAGTCAGGTAGATGGAAATGGGGAAAGATGGTTAGATTTTGTGATGGAAAGGGACTCAAAATGACACAAAAAAAAAAAAAAAAAAAAAAAAAAAAAA
>WEIU01008766.1:3997-28228 GCA_013389925.1 Aegithalos caudatus
TTTACAATTTACAATTTATTTACAATTCATTCAGCCTTTTTATAACATGATCTACTAAAAAGGCACATCATTGGTTCATAGAATTGACACCTCTCTCCATTGGTTAAGTAACAGAAACAACACCTGGCAGAGGGATTATTATGAGAAAAATGTTATTTACTAGAAATGTTATAAGTTATTTATAGAAATTGTCCTTGAAAGAAAATTCTCCCAAGAAATCTTCCCTTGGGAAGAAAAATCAACCACTGACAGTCTGAAAATCTTTCAGACTCAGAAATATCAGGCGCATATTATGCAAGCTGACCGTATTAAGCATGAGACTTGCTTGGACACTAGAGACCAAAATTTTAGCAGAAGCCTTTATTTCTCAGTAGACAAAACTGACCAATACTGCCTTCAAGAGGATGTTGTCTTACCAGCCTGAGACTTGAATGTCTCTCACTGCATGTTCAAGTGATACAATTGATACATTGAGGAAGGCATAGTCTGGAGCAGTTAGATAACAAATTGTACAGAAAGAATCTTTGTCATGGCAGAAAGACTTCAGAATTCAGCTCTTCCAGAATGATTTCATTTAAATCCATGTTAAGCGCTTCTCTGGGAAAATAAAATCAATAAACCCAACCCAAAATCCTGAACTCCAGACTTAACTAGACATTATTGCTCTTAAAGAGAGTTTGCAGTCATTTGTTTGCTGTGTTTTTACTTTGTTGGGAAGTTAGTGATTTATCACATGCTCACCTCGAATTTGTTGAAATGCAAATCTGAAATGGGTTTGTATAAACTGTACATATTCATTTTCTAGAGATCAAAAGTAGTCCTTTCTGCTCCTTTAACATTTGGGCAAAAATATTTCCAAACTTTAAGGACAGACTGATATTTAGATACTATATCTATAAATAATATAGAGCTTAACCTTAGAGCATCTCCTGCTTATTGTGCAACAACCTTAATTTCAATTAAACTTGATTTTGTGAAAAAAAAACCAAACCAAACCAAACCAAAACAAACCAAACCAAAACAAAACCCCAAAACTTGCCTACTGTAATCTACCAGCATTAATCAGTGAACTAATCAAAAGCCCAAAGAACCTAGAGTTAAAATCAGGCACACATTTCTTGTTCAAGGAAATCTTGAGTATGTATTCCTAGATAACACCAGGCAATTTTAACACCAGTTCCCTTGATACAAGCACTTTTTACAGCTCCTACAATCCAAGATTTCTTAATTTGCTCACCTTAGAGCATACTAAAACCACGGTTAATAATTTAACAGAAAAGTTTAAATTCAATTCATGCATACAGACAAAAAAAGAGCATGTATATGGCACAATCCTAATTTTCAAATGGAAAATAAAAAATTTATATGAACCCACAGGACGAACTGAACCTTGTTATTTTTAGAACTTTTTTTTAATGAGCATGAACTCTTTTGTTCTTTTGACAAGTATCATGAAAAATTGAACATAGATTTCCATTTGTGGTGATTCTTTCATATTAGACATTTATTTACACAAATTATTAGTCTTAAATTGAATTATATTCCTGCAACACCTCTGACCATTGAATACTTTTAATCTTTAATAGAAATAGAACAGCTTTCCATTTACACAGCATACCTATATTATGAAATCGGGACAGTAAAACAATATTGTTTCCAGATGGTAGAAAAAATTAAGTGACAGCTGTTCAATATAAAAATATAATCTATAACTATACTATATGTGAATAGATTAATATTTTTTATTGAAGCATACCTTTTAAATACTCACTTTTTAACTTGTGAGATACATAGGCTACACCCTCTGAAAAAGATATGAAATTCAATTCTAGCACAGATATTTAGAAAAATCTTACGTTTGTTTATCCTATTGTTTTAGTTGGGATTTCTGCCTTGTATATGTGAACTACCTCCTTTGCTATTTACAGCATGTCCATTTGTGTTGGAACTGGACTGAGTGAACCTCTGCATCTGAAGAGCATTCAGCAATCTGAAAGAGTCTGAAAGTTTATGTATGCCATTGCAGGACTAATAAACCGTGTATATCCTCTCTTTGAAACACAGGATGCAAAAACTTTAGCAATAAATTTGATCACCCCATAACATGCCAAACCCTTAGAGAGGAATGAGTGAATTATTTATCACACTAAAGCTAAAAATGCTCTGGTTGAAACCTGACAGCTTCAACATACAAAAAGATTGTTGCTCCTCAAAATGTTCCGAGTTTTTCCACTTTTCATGATGATCACCATATTATCCAGGCTCAGAAAGGGATTCCCAGACACAGGTATATATTGGATAAAGTGTTTGGGCTGTGACTGGAAGTCAGGCAGTCGATGTATCCTAGGATTTAAAGGTTTTCTTATGTGGCTGAGGAGAGGAGTTTCATTTGACTGTCCTAGCTCAGAGATCAGCAGGGATGTAGGTGTAACAGATTTTTTTTTTTCTGACAGGCCATTCTTTCTAGGTTTTGGAAATTTGCTGTTATAATCCATGATTTCACCCTGTTACAGTGACTCTCATGTCTTTTCTCCCACTTTTACATCTGTAGCTCATTTTGGTTTATCTGCAACATCTGATGTAAGTGCCAAGATAATTAGAGTAAATTAATTTCTGGCTGAAGTTGAAGGGTTTTTTACAGAAAATCACAGGCACTTGCATTCCAAAAGAAATATTTCCTGTTGTTGTATATTGTTAGTTAACTAGTATTTCGGTAATGGACATTTGAGCTTCAGAGTTAAAAATATGATGACATCCTAATAAACTTTGTAAACATCTCTCAGAGCTCTGCCACAAGGCTTATGGTGATTGAAATATGCAGAACTTTCATAGTGCTGATCCAAAAAAAAAAAAAAAAAAAAAAAAAAAAAAAAAAAAATTAAAAATTAAACTTGTTAGGTTTAGGAATTTAGCAACTCTGAAGTTTATGGAACTAAGTAACAAATTTTTTTTCCCCCAAGAGATCTATCTTTAAAAACACACTTAGTATTGTTTTGAAACTCTATACACCAAACAAGTTGGTTCAAGGAGTGACACATACATAGTTTGCCTAGTTCACAAAGCCCTTAAAATAAATATCTGTGATTCCAGGAATCTAAAATTTACTTAGTAACTGCTTAAATATTTATAAGCATAGTTCAATAGTTGATAAAAGCAGTCCAAATCTTTTGGAAAGATGTTCTTAGAGTGAGAAAATACTGCTCATTGAGTTGAAAGCATAAGTATGTTTATTAAGACAAGACTATTCATATTCCATTTTAATCAATCTTGTGTTTTACAAGTCCCAGACATAGATTTAGAAAAGCACTATAAATTTTGCCACAGTTCTTAAGAGTTCTTGTTCATATTACTTTAGGTAAACTAACCATTAATATATGTGTTACAGCAGGAAAGCCAAAAAAACCTGCTATAAAGGCATACTCTGATCTTTAAATCCACTTCCTCTTTTTTTGGCTGAGATTCAGGTTTGATTTGATGCAAAGAATGATGAGGTCTGCAGGTTTAGAGGGGTGTACAGGATCCTAGATGAAGAATACCATGCCTATCATTAAGACAGTTTGTAAAGAAATTTTGTTGCAGAACGTGTTGCCAGTCTCTGAGCAGGACGTCTTCCACACTAAAGAGATGAAAAGCAATAACTGAATCTTATACATAGGCCAGAAATTTCTTCTTACTTTGCTGTATTGGACAATGATGTATTTTGAACAATGTATTTGGATGTTTGCTGCAGCAGTTTCACCACAAGCCAAATCCATTTTTCCAGTGTCCTAGGACCTGGCAACACCTAGTATGAACATTTTGTACCATGACTGCTGAGATACAGCTGATGAGTCTGCATTATCCATTATCTTTTCTGGCAAACTCAGGATCACAGCTGCTTATCTGTTTTGGGATAACATCCTGAAAACTGTTATTTATAAATCTGATGTTGATTATTTGCTAGTACTAGAGAAAATAATGCTCACAGGGACAAAGGACACCTAGATTACCTCACTTCAAATTCAAGGAAGAAAATACAGGAAATGGTATGTAGCATTAGTTAGAATAATAAATGGATCACAGCACTCCAAGACACTGACTTTCCTATTGGTCCCAGGAATGACAGCAGAATTCCTACAGGATGACATGATTCCTACCTCCCAGGGCTCTGGGCTGCTCCCTGCAAGTGTTTAAGTGAATCTTATGCAGGGGGAAGATGAGACTTGTCTCCTGAGCTAAATTGCAGTGTGGACTGTCAAAACGCAGCAGTATGCTAGGTGGAGTGCCCCTGAGCTGAAAGCTCTTGGGGGCAGCTTTGGGACCAAAGGCACTGACTCATGACAGTACATGTGGTGCTTCTCTTGACTTCTAGGTGAGTAGAACAGCTGGTATCCCACTATTGGCTTATTCAATGTACCTGAAAGACTGCACCTTGTGGAAGAGTGACCCACATTGCAGCACAGAGAATGTTGCCCACGGGATGGACTCATACTGTAAAAGTTAACGGGGGACTGTCTTCTATGCCAGGGACCCCACATAGGGGCAGGGGAAGGACTTCCCTCCCTGAGCAGCAGCAGAAATGTGTGATGAAGTCACCATAACTCCCATTCCTTGTATTTCTGCACTTCAGGGAGGGAAGGAGGAAGGGGTGGGGAAAAGGTGTTAAGATTTATTTAATTTCCTGTTACCCTGATTTTTTGGTAATAAGTTCAATATTCCCAATTCAAGTCTGTTTTGCCCACAATTGTATTTGGTGAGTGATCTCTCCGAAACCTTAGTTCAATTCCTGAACCCTTTGTTACATTTCTCTCCCTGTGCAGTTACAGTGCTGAGTGATGGAGTGACTTTGGTGGGTGTCTGGCATCCACCTAGGGTCAGCCCACTGCATCATCCTTCTAAGCACGATTGGTATCTACTGATACCATAAGTGGGATTTTTTCTAGGGCATCAGGCTCTGCTTTGCTGCCGCTTGCTGCTACTTGCTTCAAGTTCCCTGGATTTGCATGTGACATCTCAGCATGGGACAGTGATGGAATCTGAAGATCCTGTTGGTGATGACTGAAAACTGTCTTCAGTTTTGCCCCAGAGAGATACAGCTAAATTTAAGTCTGGGGTGAACATAACACATACTGTCTGGTACACTGAGCAGAGAATCAATGAAGGGATGATTGAGTCTTCCCAAGAACCAGACATAGGTGAGTATCTTACCTTCTCTCCCATGCGTCTTCGTAACTTTATGAAGTCCTTTCAAGTCTGATTGTTTGATTTGTATAACACTTAAAAAAATTCCAGTTAAATATGTGGATATGTAAACAATGTCCATACTCCCTTTATAAAGCAGCAGTGCTAAACTAGGAGGAGGAGCACTAGGACAATGGATACAATTCTGGTACGCTTAACATATTTCACATTCAGCTGTTATTTTTCTAAGTTATTGTTTTAAAATCAAGAATTTATGTTTTACCAGTTTTAGTTGATATTTTAAAAACCAATTAGATAGAATTTGGGTTTGATCAAATAGGATTGGTTGAATTGAGCTTTTTTGTGTGTGGAATAATCTGGCCTTCTTTTCTCTTGAATACTCCACTGCTGATAACTCATGTACAGCTGTAAAGTACTCACTGGAGAACAGAAAATTTTCATGTGATGTTGAAATGTTTTTAGCAACTGTATTTAGTAACTGTATTTTCTAGTTTGTTTTTATCATGGGAAGATGAATTGAAAAAGGAGAACTAAGGTGGCACTAGCAAAGCAGACCAGTGAGGCTGAAATTAGGGTCACTCATAATTTATGAGTGATAGGGATGAATGTTGGCAATGCATGTTGGATACTGTCATGGTTGGTCAGGCCTTGTTATGTATTCAGAGTTATGTATTCATACTGATGCTTATATCAGAGCAAACCAGAAGCTTTCAGTAAACTCAGTGGTTATTGTTTAATATTGACTGTGTTGTTGGCAGGCAAATTGAAACTGGAGACCACTGGCAAGTGTGGCAAAACATACAGCAAGTTTTTTGTACTTTCTCACTATTTCTCAAAATATTTTCCCCAGACCTTCCTCATTTGAAAGAAAATCATGTGCCCAGAAATTCTAGTTTGTGGCAACAAAATATTACTTCTGCTGATCAGTATTTGAGGAAGCCTTTCAAAACATCTATTACTTTTTCTAAATGGCTGAAGTTTTGAATGCTAGCACTGTCAGTGATCTCAACTGAGATATAGTAACTTCCCCAGATTCTGACATCTGTGACCAGAAGTTTAATATTTGCAGCAGTAGTCAAATAGTGTATGGTATTAGTCCATTAGTATAAAGCACAGAACAAAGGGGAGCACCACAAGTGTCACGGTATTATGAGCAGAAAAAACATATTATAAAATAATAATAATAATAAAGTAATCTTACTTCTTTCTTATTGCATTATACCATGGAGGTGCTTGAATTCCCTCTCTGACTTACTCCAAGCATATAGTTCATAGTTTTAATTTCAGTGGTGGCTTAGACTATCCAAAGCTGTAATTTTCTTCTTCCTGTTCTTGATTAGAGTTTCTGTTCTCATGCTGTTTTTCTCTGCCAACACAAGTTTTTTTGAGCCCATGGTGAAATGGACTGAGAAACTCCTCTCAGCTGGTTTTGGGGTTTCTTATTCTTTCATTTTTTAGCTGTGTTTAGAAATCAACTTCTCTTGTTATCCTCTGGGCAATCCTAACAAATTGAATCATAAAATCATAGAATGGTTTGGTTTGGGAGGGATCTTAAAGAACATCTAGTTCCAACTCCCTGCCATGGGCAAGAGCACCTTCCTCTAGACCACATTGCTCAGAGCTCCATCCAACATGGCCTTGAAAACTTACATCCTCTGAAAAACCCATGGCTTCTCTTGGCAAACTGTTCCAGTCATAGTAAAGAATTTTTTTTCTATTATCTAATATACCCTCCTTCAGCTTCTAAGCCATTCCACCTTATCCCTCTACTGCATGCCCTTGTGAAAAGTCCATCCTCTGCTTTCTTGTAGGCCCCCTTTAGGAACTGGAAGTTGCTCTAAGGTCTGCCCAGTCTTCTCTTTTCAAGGCTGAACAGCCCCAATGCTCTCAGTCTGTCTTCACAGGCCTGTTTCTCTCACGCCCTCTGATCAATTTAGTGGCCCTCCTCTGGGCTCCTTAAAACAGGTTCATGCCTTTTTTATGCTGGGGGCCCCAGGGCTGGATGCAGCACTCCAGGTGGGGTTTCACAAGGGCAGAGTAGAGAGGCAGAATCACCTCCCTTCCCTTTGATGTAGCCCAGGATACACTTGGTTTTCTGGGATGCAGGTGTACAGTGCTGAGACATACTGAGCTTTTTGTTGACCTACACCCCCAAGTATTTTTCCCCAGGGCTTCTCTCTATCCATTCTCCACCCAGCCTGTACTTGTGCTTGGGAGTCTTTCAGCAGACATTGGGACAGCCTTACCTTGGGACAGGCATGCCCAAGAACATCATCTCCTAGTTTGGTGTGCAAACTAGGCCAACAACACTTAAAAGTGATATTAATTTCAATTCTATGTTCATCTGATATTGCAGAATACTGCACGATAGCAGTCCAAAGTCCTCAAAGCAGTTCTGACGAACACTCCTCAGTTCCACCTTTCCAAGCACATTTCTCTCTCCTTTCCATCTTCTGCTGGATGGTGTAGCTGAGGTCAGATATATCTCCATGGTGTCACTGCAGAACACTGATATCACACAGGGAAAATTCCCTAGCCAGGAAGTCTATTCACCCAGTGTGCTTTGTAAGAATTACTTTTGTGTAAAATCTCCTAAACACATTTTGTTAAGTCACCTCTAGGAACTATGTAGGTATCATGTCAACCGAGTTGGGAAATAGTAAATCCATTGATTTAAAGGGGACTTAGCCTGAAACACTTACAAGACTAAGTGCTCTTTAATGTCAATAACAGGCACAAAACTGAGTTATAAATTAAAAAATGTAACAGCTGTCTTAATGAGTCAATTTCTTCATCTTTTCAGCTTGGATTGAGAGTTCTACAAAGTAAACAGAAAGCAGAGCTTGTAGGTAATAATCTGCTGAAAAGCTTTACCAATGGAAAACCCATTTCTTTCCTTCCTGAACTGAATTTTTCTATACTGTAGGATAAATCAGCCTGACACGAAAAGCACAGATACTTGATCTTCTCAATAAAATACTAGCCACTGTTCTAGTTGATGAGACGGAGTACAGGCAGACGACAGAAGGTTCCAATCACCTGCTCCTGGCATCTTTTTCTTCCTCCAAATCTGGCTGCAGGATGAACAAGACACTTGTGGAATCCTATTTTGATTTTTTGGTGTCTTGATTCAACATGTATTTTTTTCTTCTCAACAATGTAACATTTTGCACATGCTGGGTTTTATATCCAGATTTGGCATCAGAATGTCTGCCATATCTTATACAGTAGCAAAAAAGAACTTTTCTGTTGTAGCATCTGTCACTGCAATGATCATTTAGGCTGGAACTGATATAGAGAAGTCACACGCTTTAGTAATATTACAGAAATTCATGAACTGGTGACCCTAATTGCAACCTTAGCTTTACCTGCCCATGTTCAACTCAAAAATCTTAGCACAGGCCAGAAAATTGAAAGAGTAAAAGAGCACTTGAACTTAATAGGCACAAATTAACAACACAGAAACACTGACTGACTAGTTTCAGTCTCACTTATGTGTCCTTCCATACCTTCCATGTGTAAAAACACATTCAACATGGTTAGAAATATTTTTGTGTCTATGGGAATTAGGTAGTAACAATATTTACCGAAAAGTTAGCCTACTGCTGCAGCAAAAACAATCTGAGGAGGAAAATAAAAATGAAATAAAAAGAAAGGAAGAAAAAAAGGAAATTTTAAAAAAAGCACTCTGAAGAGTTCAGAATATTGAAAAAAAAGGTTTCTTTATGCTTCTCCTAGCATATAGGAGCTGGCATAGGAAACTAAATGGCATTTTATTGATTTTAGCCTTTTGTTTCAAACAGAATCATTGGTATTGTATTGATATTCTCATATGTAACTACTGTTTAATGCCATGATCCTATTTATTAAATGTACTTGTCACAATAAGGCATTTTAAAAGGAAAAAAAAGATCATTTATCTAAGGAAAGCTAAGCCAAAACTTGTGGAATTATATTATTCACCTTTTGATCTTTAAGAACCTTATTTTATAAAGAGAATGTGTGTGCACCATTTAGCTTTCCTTGAGCTAAGATCAAACTCTGGAAAGAGATGCAAACAAACAATAGAATGGGTGGTTTACATAGCAGCAGAATTTTGTCAATGAACTGAATCTTAGTGTTATTAAAAACTAATTAAGCACTTGAAGCATAGTCTTTTATACTTGCTAATTTTGGTGACTGCTTACATGCTACTGTTTGTTAAATGGCAAAGTTTATTGATTTGGCAAATTCAGTACCACATCGTATTTTTTTTATTCAGTCGGTGTTCCTACATGCAGTTCAGCATTTTTAAATGTCAACTGTAAAGTATTATTGATCTGTAATTAAAAGTGCAGAGAAAAATTAACATAGTAGAAGTTTATGGTCATTAGTACAAGTACTGTTAGGCAATTATTTACCTTGCTTTAACATCTTCTTTTTTCCAGTTATTGACACACAGTACAAAACTCACCTGCACATTTTTAGTTTTTTAAAAAGACGAGTAGAATATCTGCTGAGCAGTGGCCCTTTATAGGGTTTTTGAAATCAGAACTTTGTGAAATTATCTAAATTATCTAAAGAATCTAATTAAAAATAATTTCTCAGAAGGTTTTTTTTTTTGTTTTTTTTTTTTTTTTTTTTAATGGAAGAATATTAAAGGAAAAAATAACAAGTGTTACAAGTGTCCTCACTATCTGGAGACACTTGTTATCTGAAATCAGAAATTGTTTTTCCCATATGAATAGAGATAAAAAGGGGATTGGACTTCTTTTTCCTAGCTTGAGACATAGATACATAATATGAAAAATGCAGCTTCTTTTATATTTTCTCTACAATATTTTTTTCTTCCTTAGATACAGCACATGTCCTTTGAAAATCATCTAGTAGAGATTGTTTTGTTTCTGGTTCACCTCAAGATCAGGTGAATAATAGCTGGAAGTGACTGGTAACTCTTTAAGTGACCTGAGCAGAAGGCCTTCCATGTCCAAGTCCAGTTTCCAATCATGAACTGGTGATCCTGCTGTCCCCTCATCAGAGGGGCTGAGTGACTTGAGGAGAGGACCTGCTAGGCTGAAGAGATGAAGTGTTTCCAGCAGCTGTTGCTATCCTGCTGTCTGCTATATGAGCAGATGAGACATGGGCTCCCAAGCCCATGCCCTGGTCCCTTCTATAAATATTCCTTTATTAGTATCCCCTCTTACTGTACAGTGCCAACTCATTGATGTTTAAGAATAATTAGGAATGTATGTAGACGCTTGAAAAGTTGGCTGCTGTTTTTTTGTTGATTTTGGTGTTTTTTTACAGGCATGTATCTTATAATTTTGAGATACTGTTACAACCCATTTTATATGTATTTTAATTAGAGAAAGGACAATCACCGATCTGCAAATCAGTTCATCAAACTGCATTTCCTGGAAATGCCTGCTGACTCCTTGTCTTTCCCATGCAGCAGTGTCCCTGGTGAGACTGTGTGCTCCCCCATGTCCCTGAGTATTTTTTTATTGGCAACACTGTAGGACCCATCAGAAAGGTTATATGTCTCAGAAAATCACCTTAAAGGGTACAGTCTGGCTGCTGAATCTGCCCACAGAAGAGGCTGCAGGTTTCCTGAATGTAAGTTCTTGTTTATACAAGGTAGCAGGCCAGCAGATGAAACACAGTTTAGAACCACTCAACTGTATCAGGCAACTGCTAAGGAAATGAATAAATAAGAATTTCCATTTTTGCTGACACTACATTCTATTCTGGCTGCTTTGGCTTCTTTGTTTTCTAATGGTGTCTGGTTTACAGGAGATACCAGGTAAAATATTCCAGCAGTAAAATATGAAGCCCTTTAATTTTGAAGACCTGTATGAGAAGCCTTATGAAAGTCTTGATATAGGAGACAGACTTGACTTTGATAAACAATCTTTTTCTCCATTGTTGACAATGTGTAATGCTTCTGCTGAAACCTTACCTAAACATAAATTGTTACATAAATACTGGGTTTTCACTTCTAGAGAAAAAGAAATGCCTCACAGTCTTAGTTACAAATTGTCAAGGAAATTGTAAGGAATTACAGGGAAAGTTTTGAAAACTGGAGTTAAAAATTTACAAAAAATAAGCAATCAAACCCTGTTTTAAACAACTACTATGTTAAAGCTATGACTGCTATGACTCACACATTAGGAGAGAGGAGAGAGATGTCTGTTTCCATTCAAAAATTCAAAGCTACCTCAACCTGACTTTTTTTTAATCTCTAGTATGGCAACAGGGCAGTACTTTTATGGGGTAAACAGGTGATAGCAATATAATACTATATTTGCAAAATTTTCCAAGGTTGATTCCTTCATCCCCATTATTTGAAACTATGGATGGTACTTTTGGAAGGAATGCAAATGGCTTTCCGTGTTGCTTTTGAGACCATTTTGCTGAGAATAGAACAGTCTCTTCAGGTTGAAGAGTTCAAAGATCAGCTAATAGTAAGGCCATGTAATCATTCATGGGCCATGTTTATTTCCTGCTTTGTTCTACTATTTTCATGCAAGGGTTACTTGTAGTGGATTATTTTACTGAAATTAAGTAGTACTGTATAATGTTTATTGCACAGCACTTTTTGTTCTTTTTATCCATTAGAATTGTGGTCATAAGCTACATGAGCATGGTATTTACAGTCAGTTAAGCTAAATAAAAATAACAACATTAATTTTGACAACTAAAGGTGCTAAAACCAAAACCCAAACTCCCACACTTGTTGGTAGGATCAAGCAACAATTACACAATTCAAAATTGCTGAAACTTTTAAGATCTCATATTTTAAATAAATGTTTGTCTGAAATAAGAAGTCAATACAACTGTATATAATGACAACATGAACTCTTATGTTTTCTTTTCTGGTAGCAATAGAAAAACATTAGAAAAATATTTTGAAAATACTTATTTTGAAGGTTTAGTCATGAAATAAAAGATTGTGTAATTTATTAAGTGTGAAATTATTTTATGGAATTNTTTTAAATATAGATTTTGGTCAAATGGAGATTTTATCTTTCTTGATCAAAGCACAAAGAACAAAATTTCAGTTTCATTAAAGTGAAGTTAGTGGCTGTTTGTCTTTCTCTGTTGACAATATTGAAAGCAGTAGTGCAATTTCTGTAACAGCAGAATACCAAGCCTTTTTTTTTGGTTGACTGGAAATTTAACTGGCAGTGGAATCTGTTGGTTTTGTGTAAAGATCAGAGAAATCAGGGCTTTGAAATTTTCACACAACTTTCCTTTCTGTGCAGAATAAATATTTCCACTGGTGTATATAGTAAAAGTAATGTACTACATGTGCACCAAGGATGAATACAGACCAGAGGCATCAGGACAGATTCCTGACCTTCAACATGCAATACTGCAGATCTTTCATTCTTAGCTTAAATCAGCACAATTCCTGAAACTGTCACCTTCTCTCTGAACCATTCAATGGCACTACTGTATGGGACAGGACTGAAAAGTAAACTTGGAGTAGAAACCCTGGCCCAAAACAGGTTAATCTTTGTCACCCAGTTCCTGAGCTGAGAAATCCCTTTAGGACTACTGCATATAGGAAGTGCCATACCCTACACACTATTTAAGTTGTGCATTGAAAGCTTCTTCAGCAGCCTCAGATAGTGAGGAAGTATTTTTCATTTAATTAGTGTATTTTTGCTGTCTTTTTTTTTTAATGTCTTTGCTGATTTGTCATTTCAGCTATAAAGTGTGGTAGTATGGTGTTTTGTTTCTCTTTCCAGCACATCAGTGTGTAACACAGCTTTTTATCAATCTATAAATCTTTGAAATACTGTAAAATAATACTAAAATATGACATGATAATATTTTTACGGCTTCATATTCAGAGGAAATTTTTAGCTTCTACAGTGTGAGAAAAGTAACATTAGGTGGTACAGCATGCACTTCTCCAAATCCCATAAGGGCCTAAATATTTCTTTATATTCACAAAATGTTAGCTGTACAACATGACTGTATACCAGATCATTTCAAATCACATTGTATTCTGTTTTCTTTCTTTGAATGGCATTAAAAAAAAAAATCTCAACAGTGCAATGTTAGAGGCTTTTGTAGAGTCTTTTGAACAGTACTCTGTTACTTTGGTAAAATACACACACATGCACATACACATACACAGAGAAAATATCATCATAAGCATTTCCACTGTAATAGTAACCTTTCCATAGACTTTCCAACTTGTCTGGTCTTCCTTGAAGGTCGATTGGGTTTTCAACTCTGTTATCTGCTAGGTGTTTGATGGAGTGGTCCAGATAACAGAGGAGAGAGCAAAGGAAAAAGAATTTTTTGAAGATCAAAAGTGTCTGTTCATTTTGTTATCTGACCCTATCTGTTGTCATAGTAACAGGTTTCCTTTAAACTCTGCCATCAGATGATTTGTCTCTATCTGCTATGAATTCTGCTTTGACTGAGTAGCTGCTGGTAAGGTATAAAGTGGGTGTCGTGTTTTCCAGTTTCCTACTGCAATATTAAGAAGTGAAAGATAGAAGACGAATTCTATTTTCCTACTGGATTGTTCAAGATTCCCTTTTTCAGAAATATTGAATGGTCATCCTAATTTGACCAAATAGATAATACTTCAAAACCATTGCACAGTAGTCTGAGTTCTAGGGCTGGTAGGATAGAAATGAAAATCCAGGCCCAAATCCCGAGAAGAAGTGTGCAATTCCTGTTTAAGGCTACAGAGCCTGAAGTTACTCATTAAATACTCATTGACTCCTCACAAAAGCAGGAGCAGGTTGTGAATGGTTTAGTCACGAAGGGTCCACAAGAACCGTATTCTGTGCTGGATGTGCATAATGGCAGGTCACTGTAGTAGTTCCTATTTGCATGGACTATTAATTCTCTCCTCCCTTGGGTGACTTAATCATCAGCCAGCATATGGAAGGAGAACACAAGATTATAGAACTTGAACTGAGTCATCATACCTCTTTGTCTGTCACATATTGCTCCTTTCAAAAATAGGACAAACTGATCAGATCCACCTAAAAATTGCATGCCTTTTGTCCCCCTAAATTTCCTCTGCCAAAAGGCACTTCCAGAATCTCATGACCATCATCAACAGACAACCCTTCACCACCTTATTTTTGTCAGGTTGTCTGCCAAGTTATTTCAGTCTCCTCTTGCAAGATGGGCTCTGAAGCTAAAGCAGAGATCTGTGCAATTAGAAAATATACCTATTAATTACTAATTAATAATGGTTAGTTAAATTCAAGCATACTAAAGTATTTTAAATAACAACAGGATACAAATATTTTAGAAAACTCTGATGGCATAGCCAGGCACAATGTATAAGGATATATATACATATGTGAACAATGGGACTATCAAAGTGAAAAAGATGTGAGAGGTTGAATGTAAGAAATACCCACATAACAAACAGCTGAATGACAAACAACAAGCACATGGACTAGCTGAGGACAACCCCTTATGAGAGGCAGGTAAATAGCACTGGAAATAGAGAAAAGCAAGGAAAGACGTAGAAGAAAGAAAACTAGTCCATTTGTCCTGCTATGAATAGTTGGCAAAAGTGAGAAATTTTTTGGTTATAAAATATATACCTAGTAAGGAAAAGAAGATTTTTAGAACCTCAGACTGATTACTATACACAGATTAATTTCTTGAGCTAGATATGCCTTTGAGTTGGGCTTTCTGACAACAATATAACAAACTAAGCTGAAGGACAACCTGTGACTAGGTTTCCAGGCAGCACAAGCATTCCCAAATACAGGACAGACCATTACTAATTAAGGTTACAAAAAAATGCTAGCTTATCAGAATAGCCAGTGACTTTTTTCAATCACTAGATGTGATGATCTAGATGACTAGCTATATTATTATTTTTAACTAACAGGAAATTTGTAATGAGAAACGAGTGCTTTGAGTGGGTTTACAATAATTGTAGAGAATCTACATGGGAAACTTTCCAGAGAAGCTGTTCTTCATTTGCTAAGAATAGATTCCAAGCAGTTAAATTATAGTCCTTCCTAAGATGTAAGCACCCATGTATTTTGAGTGTCAGAAGTGAAGGGATTTGAACTTGGCTTCTATTAATGTTAGAAAGGATTTCACATCTGTATTTATGAGATGGCTGTTCACTCAATATTAATCTGGGTGCCTGTGCTTTGATAGTTGATTAAAATTATCAGTGTGATAGCCTTGTTCCTAGAATTATGGTGTTTCATTGAATATTTGCTCTTTAGAAGTATAGTCTAGCAGTACCAATATTTTCTTCGGTAAGACAGATACTTCTAGCTTTGCTGTAGGTGTCTGTGCTGTTTGAAGAGCAGACTGATTTTTGGTTGACTNGCATGAAGCCAGGAGTATCCTGAATGGCAGTGGAAACCCAAACTTTCCTGTGATTTACCTCAGGCCTTGTTGTCACCATGGGAAGGTGATCAAGTTTTAACATCTGGGGAGATTCTGAAGGTATACTGGAGAAACACTGTAGGATGAAGGAGAAACACCTATATCTGATTACTCGTGCCTCCGATTTTCTACTTCATCAGCATAATTATAGCTGGAAGATAAAGTTTTCATTTACATCTATGGATCTCAATTCTGCAAATACTTATGTTTAATTTTAGGAATGCAGATAGTTCCATTGTGGTTTATGAAACCAGCCATGTGCTTGGAGTTATGCACGCGCATAAATGTCAGGATTCCTGCCCAAGGACATAATTTACCAATAATCTGTAGGAAAAAGAAATATCTTCTATGGAGGGCAGCTATTTCTTTCAGAAATGCCTACACGGGATATTGTTTTTACAATCACTTTTAGATGAGTTACTTTCTAAAAATCCTGGTTCATGGGATTTTCTTTTGAATGCTTTATGGATATATCTTCCTTTTTATTGAGGTATTTTCTGGCGAGAATTTTAAAGTAGTTTTCAAAAGCTTGTCAGGCCCCGCTTCTTCTCTTTAGAGCAGGCACGGGTGGGCCTGGTTCCTTTAGATCTGCAAACTGGGGAATCTACAGGCAGGTCAGATCTCAGGAGAGGAGTTTGTCATATGGAAATATTTAACGGTCCAGCTTACATTCTGTATAGTCTCCCTTTTATCTTTTCAGGGTTTGAACATGATCCTTTCAAAGCCAGATAACCCAGAAAAATCCTCATGACTGCTTTGCTCACTCCCTGATTCCTATAATCACGGTCCAGGAGGAATAGGTTACTATGACAATATCATTGCAATAGTTTTGTAAAGTGCTTTTAAATTTTTTTCAAGTCCCTCTCACTGCTTAAGTCCTTTTCTGTTCTGCAGAATGATACTTTCTGCCATTTTATTTATGCTACAATCAAGAAACAAAGGAACTAGAAAAGTATTTTGCTACATGAACAAACATTGTCTCTCAGTATTTACATAAGAGGAGGAACACAGTCAGAAAAACTCATTTAGAAAAACCTCTTCACCTACATGTCCACCTATATGTTCCTGAAATACCTTCAGACAATTTTTGTTTGTTCCCATATGTCTAATATAACATAAGGATCATATTCTTGTGTTCCTTTGATATGACCATCATTAGGGACTACAGACAGTGATCATATCTTCCAGTTGATTTGTGCTTTCGAAAACATTAAACTTATTAACAATAATCATAAAGTAGATGACAGAGAACCATCAGGTAAAAAATACCATCAGCTGGCAACAAAATATATTAGATCTATCTTATATGTGGTTCCATATCATATTTCTTTTAAATTATGGTAATATTATTGTATGTGAGAATTAAAACCACAGGTAAATTAGTGAAATTTAATGTTCTGATATTTGAATTTTTTTATCCTTATGCTCATAAGGCCACAGGAATAATTTTGGTTGTAAAGTTGTAAATGTCTTAAGGAAGGTCTACTGTACAACCCCTTGATCAAAGCATGGTAAGCTACAAGGTTAGACCAGGTTTCTCACACCCGTCTGTTGAAATCCACCATAGGTGGTAATGGATCAGCCTCTCTTGTCAACCTGTTACAATGCTTGACTATCCTCATGTCCCAAAAGCCTCATCAAATTTGTTCAAAACTCTGACATCAAGATTTCTCTCCCTTAGTTTCACTGTGAGATTTTTAGCATGGGTCTGTTTTAGTTACTTACGTGAGGGTGCAAATCTCAATATGAAAGGGAGCAGTGGTATATTAAGGAAGCGGAGCCTCTGCCATGCCTGAAATTATGAGTCTTATTGATGCCTTGCTATGTCAGGATCTAATCCTGAAGGGTAGAGTTACATGGTGCTGGAAACATTTTTCAGATATTGGCTATAATCACAATTTTTTTAAGCATTTAACTCATGAAGGTTATAAAGAGAGACTATATAAAGAAGGTTATAAAGAGAGACTATTCCTATCTGCAAGTAAAAAAAGGCTGTGCAGAAATAACTTGCAATGTTGTGTATTTTTTAATGTATTTTGCAAATAGCTGTTCTCCATTAAGAAATGCTGCTGAGAAGTCAGTGGAGTGTCATGCTGGCAAAACGTCATTGTTTTCACCTCTCAAGATATGCTGTTCAGAGCTTAGATGGTGACTGAGTAGTATTCTACCTTGAGTGCAATCAAGTCAAAGTGACGTTCTAAATTTGGCTCATAGTGAAGACATATGTAATTATGATTGAGTACAGGATGCATAAAATGCATTTTTTAAAATATAACAGAGTACAAGAAGTGTTTGGAAAAAGTACAACATAATTTATATTACTAGATAAATCCTAAATTATCATAAAGCCTTTGAAAAAGGATGGTAGAATAGAGAAGTATGTCTAAAGTCAAACAGAATTAGATACAATATTATATNCGATCTCTTTCCAGGCAGTAAGTATATTATCAGGATGATAAAAAATCCTCTATCCTCTGATTTTTTAAAATCTTTTGCACTTTTGATTTATTTTATCAAACAACATGGGAACTTTCCAGAAATGCTACTTTTGTTGTAACACCACAGAAAACCGGTGGCAATCTTGGCCAGCTACCTGATAAGAATAAAATGAAGGTGGAAACCACCATTTGTATCATGCCCAGATAACTTGTAAGGTAAGCAAGGATACTGAAATCTGGTTATCTGGTAGATTCAGGGAGATCAAGGCATGTGGGAAAAAGGGCCGGAAACAGATGGGATGCAGAGATCACATGGGGAGTGGGAGAGCTGGTAGGACAGCTGGTCCCCAGATGATACTGAGATCAAATGACTGAGTACTTCAGCATGGCTGAAATAGTTAAGAAGTGTGGAGATGGAACTCTCCCTCATACACAAGAATGTGTGTGTATTGTTGCTCTAATTAAATCTCTTTCTCTGAGTGTCAGGAGAAACCAAAGTCACTGAGATGGTTTCCCTGTAAAGCTCAGGACTTCTTCAACCAACCTATAAAAGTCCCTGAAATGCCCTAATCCTTGGAGAAACCATGCAGTTTACAGGCTATGGACCTGTAGCTCATATTGGATTTATTCACCCCAGCTAAAGAAGTTTACCTAGGAGGCGTGAGTAATCAGATATAGGTGTTTCTCCTTCATCCTACAGTGTTTCTCCACTATACCTTCAGCATCTCCTCAGCTGTGTCACTGAACACACAAAATTGTGTGGACTTTATTGCACCCTAATAGGCCAGATACTTTCTAAGAGCTGTGCACTAATTTCTAATACTGTTGCTACTTCATTTCTCTTGTTCTGGTTTGTGTCCTTTTTTTTGTGATGTTCAATGTGAGTATGATAGTTTTTATGTGCTTACATATAATATAATCACATCTTTATTATAATACAGAGGTAAAAGAGGAGGTACAATTGTGAGTTACTGTGTTTCAATTCATGGTGTCTTACAGGGATTGCTTCTTTTAATAAAAACTGCTGCAGCTTGTTTAGGCTGAAATATTACCTAGGTCTGGTTGTACTTTTCAAAGACAAATTTATTCAGGAGTTCTGAAGACAAAATCACAGTACAAGAGACAGAAATCTCACTTTCCTCCTCTTCCTAGTACAGTGTTTTAAAATCTGTTGTTAATATTTGTGATAATGAGAAAAATTCCTGTATCAAATATATTCAGTGAAATAGAAAAATCAAGGAGATATTGCTGATAAGGGAAAACAAGAGGTCATCAGGCTGAAGATTTACCTCTTCAACATATAATAGATGACCCTTTGTTCTCTCTTAAACTTATTATTATTAGTGAATTAGATTTGTAGGCATTGTAGTTGCTTGAAATAGGCATTTCAGAAATATTTGAAATCATATTGTAGGTTAGGAGCCCCTCTAAACATCCTCAGACTGTGAAATTAAGACCCACAGGGAAAGCAGCTTTCCCAAGATCACATGGCAACCTAGAGAAAACTGGAGATAGATCACAAGACATCTGGACTGCTTTGTCAGGAGCCTGTCCACTGGCTCATGCTGTTTCCTCCAGGAAGCTTTTCTCATGCAAATCTTATGCTCCATATCCAGGCCTGTGTTGGTTAAGTGCATCTGAGCAGGCATCATGTTTGCACACACCCAAGCCTACCCTTTCTCCCCATCAGCTTTCTCTCTGTCCAGGAAGAAAAGTTCAATGCAAGGCCATAATTCACACACCTCCAGGTGTCGGGAAAGCACTCCCAGCAACTAAGCTATGGATAGAGACTATGCATAGAAAATTTCATGTGAAAAACAGATCAGAAAGTTAGGTATCACGCGAGAAGGGCCTGAAAAGAAAACAGTGGGATAAATGCAAGTATGAGAGTCTCTGTCTTACCATTACTCTAACTGCTATAAAAATATTGCCGATGGGGTGATGAGATCAGTCTGGCCACAGCTGTCATTGTCTTTAAAAGCCAGACAGTAAAGCATGTTGTTTTGTTGGTTTTTATTTTTTACCTTTCTCTCTTTGTTGTTAAAAATACCCACTATAAATTGTACCCTTGAAATGAGAGCAATGGGTGTACATTCTTACCAAAAGAGAAAACAGAATCTCTAATAAGAGGATTATGAATAAACCATTTTTATTCCATTATTTTTAATCAAAGAAGATGATTTCATACTCTTAACAACATTCACTCTAGTATCTTCACATCACAATTCATAACACCCAGGTGACTAGTCTTTGCAGGAAGATTTCACATGCTATCCTGTTACAGCCTATTTATTTGCCCTCTGGAAACCATGTTCTCAGTTGGCGGGATTCAACTCCCCCAGGAGAAGATGTGCCTGGCCAACTGACACAGACAGGGCTTAGTCTGCAGGGAGGGTTGGATTTCCTTAGCATGACAATGGGCAGGGTTTTATTGGCACAGACGGTTTGTGTCAAGCATGTGAACATATGTTCCTGAGGTCTGCAGGAGGAGCAGCTACAGATCTCTTAATACCCATCCTGGGTTTTATGTAGGCCTACTTCTCCAGATCAGGAATGGGTCACTGTGGGGCTGAGTTTACCAGGACTACCTAACCCAGAGAAAAAATGTGCAACCTGGCTGAACATGCACTGTAGTGTTTGCCAGTAACTTCATACTTCACCGTTTAATATTTCTGATTTACGTTGAGTTTAAAATTTAAAATAAAGTGCCTTGAAACCCTCAAAACTCAGACAAGAAAAACATGTACACATTCTCAGTACAATATGCAGGTCCAATTACTTCTACTCATTTCAGCCAAAACAGATCTCTAGGCCAAATTCAAGAAAATATCTGACCATCTGAAACCAAAATATCTATCATCAGGTACCAGTTTTCCGGGTTAAAATTAAAGCAAGCCTCATAAATAACTAAACAGACTGCTCAGGATGGATGACAGTTGACAATATAACTAGAATAATGTGCCTGAAATCCTGTCCAGTTTATCATCTGCTCAGGATTGGAAGCCTGAAATGGTCTGAATGACCAAAGCTGGGATTCAAAGAATTTGTTTATCTAAAAGTAGAAGAGTCATCTAAGTCTTAGGCAGTAATTCTGAGTTACCCTTGCGGTTAACAGAAAGAAACAGACACTGTCAGAGGACTATCTCCTGCTCAGAGAGATATTTGAAAATAGACCAGATGAATTACACTCAATAGATGATTCTTACTGTTTTATTATTCCCTTTCTAGGAGCAAAAATCAATTGCCATGGCTAAACCAGTGGATTCAGTAGGACTTGGTCACACATACTTCACTGTACTTGTTCCTGAAGGCAGAGGTTCAAACAACAAGAGGTTTTTGTCTAATAAATTTAACTCTAAGAAATGGGAGAATGATAATTTATTTCCCTTTAGGTTCACAGATAAGATATTGCTCATGATTTGAATCTGTAACATGTACAAAAATAACAGCAAGTCAGTGAGGGATGGAAGGCCACTTCTGTCATCCCTCAGAAAATGGTTACTATGATTTTTGAATATTCAGATGAGGTGGACAAGGAGAAAAGAGGTGCCAAATCTGTGACTATCCTGCACTAAGTGTGATATGTCAAAAGTCTCATTTTATCTCTATTTTGCCTTTTCACATCTTACCATCAGGAACTTTTACTCGTGGAAATAACTTTGGGCTTGTGAGATATCCTGATTCAAAGAAGTTGTTCTGACATAAAATTTCCGATCATAGATGTAATGTCTCCAGGGCTAGAGAATTTGGGAAATTTAATTTAAAGAATAACAAAAGAAAAAGCTTAAATCACCCAAAAACTCTGGAAGCATTCAATGACATTGTGATTAAAGTTGAATAACTCTTCAAAAAGACAGACAGCCAAGATGTATGGTTGGAGGTTTGTTGCAATGATTTCGTGCAATTCAAAGGGAATTGAAGAATGTAAAAATTTTGCAATAGGCTTTTTGAGAAGCTATCAGAAATTTTGTTTTACAGTAGACATAATAAGGCCATTAACAAATATAAACTATTAGTCATATTTCCTTTAAGAATTTCCTATTGACTTCCATTCTCCATTTTTGTAATTTAATTTTTGAAATATTTCTTCATTGAAATAAAGCCCCTGATTTTGAGTATAATTTCTTTAGAACAGCTTTTGTCTTGCACTCCAAATACCTTCAAAAAGTATATTTAAGGCTGTCATGAGAGAGTTAATAAAAGCTTGAAATGTAAAGATGTAGGAAAGAGATGGGATTTAGGTGGCATTTGATTACTGTAGCATTTTCCTACAGATGAATGGACTTTTCTGAGATGAGGGTAAATATTCTTGAATTTTTCTGAAAGGTGTTTGAATTATTTATATTTTCCATGAAAACACAGGGTTGTGCAATGAGGGCAAAATAGTTTTATCAGCCTTGAAATAATGCAAGCTAATACAGCTTATTTCTAGCTAATTGGAAACAACAAACCTGTTAGAAATATTTCCTTGTATAGAGCGTGGCAGTTACGAGAATAGTTATTTTCTCAGACCTTCACTGCTAATGATTTGTACTGGTGATTTGACAATATCATTAAGAGAGAATATTTGTTTATGACACCTGAGTGTCTAGAAAATCTGGTCACTGCACACTTGCTGGGACTAAGTGAGATTTCTCATTAAATCCACTGGATGTATTAAATATATATCCAGTAGAAAATGTTTGCTATTTAATGTGCAGATATAAGGAGACTTTTTTTGTTTTTATTGTTAGCTGAAGTTATTAAACTATAACTACATTAGCAAAATAAAATAGATTACCTTTTAAAAGACAAAACCAGCAAATATTGTTGCTGGTCAACTATCAATATAATTTTGTAGCATTTGTAAAACTGTCCAGGTACTTTCTGGTTTGTCCTTTTTTCATAGCATCCTAATACCATTTTGGCAAGTTTGATATTTCATTTTAAGGGAAAATAATAAAGTGTTTTCTTTGTATTGATTGAAGAAATATAGTGCTTATTTTTTGCTTGGTTTTCTAGTACTTATTCAATAGGTTAAAGGGCAATACCATCTGTTTCCTAACAGGACATTTTGTGTAAGATTTGCAAGTCCTACAGGTACCTTTAAGCATGGATAAATATGCACTCATGGTTTCAGCTGGATAGTTTTTCACCACCAAAGGATGATTATGTTGTGTGCCTTGAGACATAGGCTATAATATATTTCCTGTCCCTTTATTGCATTTTGGAATCATAAACAATGACTGTTTGGCTCAAAGCCATTTATTCAGCCCAAAAAGACATTATTTGCACAACAAAAATCAATAAAAATGTTACTAGGTCTGGCTGGATACTTTGCTTAACTGTGATATTTGTCTGTCACTGATGGCATGCCATCTCTCGTAGGAGACTGGGGCCAAAACAGAGCTATTGATCCAGTCATCAGTGATGGATACTGGCATTTGGAACGGGCTGCTGCAGAGAATCTCGATTAAAAAAATATTTCTATGTTTTGCCTGCAGCAGAGTCAAGATAACCTGAATGAGGAGATTTTCTCTTTTATATTGGGTTTCTCCTCTTGTGGTTGTTAAATGCTCTGGACCAAAGTTCATTATTGAAAGAATTAAGTCAATCTATGTTTAGCCAAAGGCTTTGACATCATATCAAGCTCTCCTGATTTAGACACAAGGTAGTTGTCCTTTTCATCACCTTAAAAGCATAGGGGAAGCATTTTATACACACCAGTGATAGAAGTGATATGCTGGGCTGTGCTTACACTTTTTTCTATTGTAAAACATCAAATTATGTCTAAGAAAAACAAGACAAAAACTGATTCTCACACAATGTTATATAAACACTGACCTATCCTTTGAGGCGCTGGGTACTCTGCTCTTGCTTTATCAAAATTTAAAGATGTTTAACACTCCCAGTGTTTAGCTCTATGTTATCTAATTAGGAAACATCCCTGCAGTTACTTAAGAAAATAAATAGCAGATTAAATAAAATAATGTTTTAGGCTACTATAATTGAATAGTATTTCAAAAGGCTACTGACCTTTTAAAATACATTTTTATATTTTAAAATCTGTTCTCTTTCACCAAAGTAACTGATTTTAGGAAATATGATATTTTATAGTAGAAAGAAGAGTATAAAGCAACACCTTAAATCAGTCTCTGTGAAATATCTCCAAAGTAAAGGGGTTCAGATTCCTCTCATTGTGTTAGATTAGATTTAAGGAATTTACATGGGATGGGTGGTGAAACACTGGCACAGG
>WEIU01008767.1:0-34093 GCA_013389925.1 Aegithalos caudatus
CAGGCCGCCTTTTGAGGGGAGGCGCGGCGGGGCCTGCGGCCGCTCCCGGGAGCAGCCCGGGATCCGGACGGACGGAGGGATGGACGGAGCCGCGGAGTGCGGCCTTTGGGCACGCTGCCCATCGGGGCTTTCCCACTCACAGCCACGTACCGTGTGCCTGGTGCGGCTCAGCCGGAGGAGCGCCTGCGCTCGGCCCAGACCCTAAACCTGCGCTAACTTGTCATCCCGTGACATACTGCATCACTTCCAAGTTGCTCAGGAAGAAAAACCTAACCTGGAAACCAACAAAGCTTAGGATTCAAGATAAGATTCGTGATAAAAACGAGTTCTAGGTCTCAACAAGACAAGGTCTGCGCTGGCGGTAAGACAGACTGTTACAGATCCCTGCATAGATCTGTTTCCTAATCCTCATCAGAGTGAAATGTGTGAAACCTTCCCAAGATATTCACAGAGTGTCAAATGCAACAACTGTACACTGAAGAAGAGAATATAGAGGCATGAACATGTGTTGTAAGTGATTGCAAAGGAGATGAAATGGGGAAACAGAAATGCATCCCCAAAGAAAATAGCAGAAATTTTAGCAAATACAACCAAATGATTGACATGGGAACCAGGAAGAGACAGGTTTTTGTTTTGTTTATGCTTTTAAACAGCAAGTTTCTGTATTTCAGTATGAAATTGTTACAACACACAGGGTAGAACTTAATATTTTCCTGTGTACAGCTCAGAACCCTATCCCAAACAGTAATCCACATGAAACCTACTGTAATGGTTTTCATAGCCCTCATAGCTTGGAAATGAAACTTAAATAATCTCCTGATATAGCCACTCACTTTATTAGACTAAACATACTGAAGCAGCAGACCACTGATACTCCTGTCATAAGGCTTGTTTTGCACAGCCACCTGTCCAAAGTCCTCTACTGAAGCTTTCCCAAACACTGATAGAGTAGGCAGGACTTGATGATTTTAAATCTTCTCCAACCTAAATAATTTTATGGTAGTGTGGGAATTTAGTTGCGTCTGAAGCTTAGGGATGAGGTGTGTGAATTTACTCATACTGGCTCTTCTTTTTAATGTATAAATCTAGGAAACTGTTGCAGTAAACTTGGCTCTGCATGGTCTTCAACTCCAAGATCCATAATCCTAATGCCATCTCTAACCCTGGGGTTGTCCAGAGATAAGGTATCCATGACTCCCTAATAGTTCAGCATAACCTATTTAAACATTTGAACAACTACCCTTAACTTTTCTTCAAGGACCGGACAAATAAGCACCAAACCCTTCTGCAACAAAACCAAGCCCTAACTTTACTGATCATAGTAACACAAGGACTTAGTGCTGTGGAGAAATTAAACATATTTGCAGCTATCAGCCTCTTATCTTACCAGTAAGGACCCAGGAGAGTTCTGCAATGAGATATGATGCTGCAGAGCCTCCTGTCTCAAGCCTTAAATGTGAACTACCTGCAGTATCATTTATGGCTAAAGAACCTGTTGATCTGTGAACATTAACTATGAAAAATTCACATCCACTGAGGCAGGCTGCAGTCCTGTTGCAGGCTGGACAGAATTCCTCAGTAAACCTGCACTAAATCTTAGTTTTAGTCCTCACTTTATTCCTGGCATGAGTGATGGCCTAGAAATCCAGCTATGTCCAAAAGCTAATCAGAAGATGTTTAAATATGCTGATACTGATTTTACCACTTATCTTACCTCAAGCAATGATGCCATTCTGGTTCCAGCATTGATCATGGCTCAGCAACCCCATTCTGTCTGACAATTAAAAATGATACATTTTAATCTACTTATCCCTGAGCAGGTTTGGCAGAATTGAGCAACAAAAATTATTTAGCAGTTTCATTTCTGGAATGCTAAGCCAGAGCCTATTTGTAATCCTAACCCTGATTTGACCTCTGCCCAGATACTTGCCATCAGTGAAAAATAAAGAATAAATATTTGACTATAGCAACATTAACTTTCACCCAGTTTTGTGAGTCTTAAAGATTTAGACAATTAATTTGCCCCTCTAATCTCTCTTGTTCCAGACTCTATCCCCAACTCTAATCCTATTTTTGATGACAGCTTAGAAACCCAGAATTTGGCATTCTCAGCTAGTGCTATCAGACCTTGGCTTTTCTCTATAGGTCTGACAGCGGTCAGTAGGAAATTTGTTTTTGTCACCCAAGCCAATGAAATGAAACAGATCCTACTGTCCATAAGCATAACTCAAATCCCAACCTACCAGCATTATACACTGTACTCTCATTGTCATTGGACTTGAATCTACTTGTTCTAGCATTATTTGATTTTGCAGAATTCAGCAAATAGCCAGCTCTCTGTCTATATCTCTTTAATTTTTTTCCCTAACAATAAACCACTGGTCTTCACCATAGACCAAACATTTTTTCTTTCTTCATAATCAGGAATAGGATATTTGAGTCTACTGACACTAGAGTGCTCTAGTATGGATAATCTTTGTATTCAGTGATTTGACTACAGAGAACTGAAAATTCTGTTTTCCAAAAATAAGTGATTTCACACCTTGAGTGGTGAATAAATAATTTAATTTCTATGTACTCAAGGGGAGCTGAGTCTGATTTATGCTAGCTGATAGTTCTGGTCTGGTACATACAGCTCTTTGCAGTAGAAAGTACCTAATGCTGCTTTGTGGTTTAAACGATCCTTGTGCTTTTATAACAAAATGTGTATAGAGTGTTGCTGAGTAAAAATCAAGAATGTTCTATAAACAGTATGTGCTGTTGGCTACATCCTCTGCCTCTCTAGGCCTGTGTATGCTTTATTCTGGCCAGAGGGTGTGAACTAGCACATGGGAATAGCAGCTGGAGAATATGGTGGGAGTCATGGTGCTTGCAGGAACAGCTGCAAGTCTCCCTATTTTAATTCAATGTTGCATGTAGTGGTATTGGCTTTTTAGATCATGACCTGTTCCAGTGCTGCCAATTACATTTGTGACAGGAATGGCCATCGTAAGGAACCTGGGGCCCTGGAGTTAGATTTTACAGAATATGCCTTTTATGTGAATTTACGTGATTAAATGTTATCTTTCCTGGAAAAGTGCCACCTGATGTACATTAATGTTGGATCACAATGTTGAATTAAGAAACTGAACTGGACATTAATTTGTTTGTTAATTTTTGGGGAGTAAAGTGACTTCCACTTTGTTTTTCAGTAGGCAGTCAGGATTGAGTGGGAGAGGCTGTTGGTCACTAGCATGTTCTGGATAGGCCAACCATATGAGCAGCTGGTATTACTTGGAGGTAAAAATAACATGCATTTTAAGTTGGAGAGCAAGTGAAAACCACAGATAATTATTTTCCTACCTGATACTATGAATAAGCATCTCCTAGCAGTGATGTCTTTGTGTAACAAAGGAGTCTTAAAGACTTGTGCTTATGCTGTGCTTAGAGAACATGGTAAGGACCTCTCACTTGGTATAGCCAACTTACCACCATGGCTCCTTTGAGCCAACATTTTGTAGACTTAGCATCATGTTCATTTCACATTAATGGTGAGTAAAGCTGATTAGCTGCTGTTTTAACTGCAGGTAACTCATTGTTACTGGCAGGAAACATGTTTCATCTGCATAACAGTTTCATGTGAGCAGTGGGGAACATTTTCTATTAGCGTTTGTTGATGTGAAACATGTTTCTTAGTGGAATTATATTTGGGACTGGAACAGAACTTGATTTTCATCTTTAGCTCCAACTAGAAAAACTGAATCATGAAAAGGAACTTTTTCATTCTTTCCCGATGACTTTTGATATTACTTTTAATGTGTCCAAGATTGGTCTCTATCCTATTTACTATACACATAGCTAATGAAGCTAGAATCAACCTTCTTAATGTTGCCTAAAGTATATAAATGTCAGCTGCATATAGAGGCTGAGGTGAGCTGAGGTTGTGTTCAGAGAAGCTGTTATACTGCTGTCCTTGACTGCCAGGTTCAGGTGAGTTTGAGGTCTGTAGGGCCCCAGAGAGGAGCTGAGGCAGGTACAGGTAAGCAGTGTGTTTTCTTTTCTACTCCTGATGGTGTAATAGTCTTTCTTTTCTCTTAGATACCAGGCAATCCTGTTCATGCCTTTTTTTTCTTTCCCCATAATTTTTTATTTAGCATAATGACACCTACCAAAGCTCTACACATACACAGCCAGGAGCTTAACTTTTGAAAGTGATAGGATAGTGACACTTGCTTTTTAAGAAAAGTTTTACTTGTTTTCTGTGTTCATGCTTTCCAGATAGTGAAGCTAAAACAAGTGATGTTTGAGTCAGTATCTTTCCAAAAATGCTGTCATGTAATAACTACTTATGTTACCAGTTGTGCCTCTCATTCTGAAGGATTTCAAAGCACAGTCATCCAAATTATGAGAGCAAATGCAAAAATATGGTTTTGTTGTCCGTAAATACTGTGAGACTCTTAAATGTAGCTTTCTGTTGGCATAGAAGGTGGAACTTGCTTAAGAGTTTGCAATAGCACTACACAAATGTTTTTGTGAGCAAGGAGGGAAGAATCCCCCATTTATTATAGATCAGAAAAGGAATTTAGGAAGATAGTTGCCTTAACTTGACCATTCTTAAGAAAAAGTTTTTATTTGTCCCAAGTTATAAAAATTATGTTAAGGGTATGGTGTCTTTATTTCATAGAGATGGCCTCTTGATTCTTGACAGTCCACAAGTTGAATTGTTTCCAAGTCTTCATTTATACTGGGGGATGTGCTTATGCTTAAGGCCCAGGCAGCCACAAAATACAGTCCCAGAGAGCTTTAAGTCCAAGTGAGACTCCATTGCAGACAAATAACTTAGTTCTGATTTTGCTGACTTAAATCAGGGAACACACACATTTACTGTTGCAGGCCTCACTTGCTAGTATATGTTTGTATTGCTGGAATGCCAAGGATCCATATTACCTATGAAGGCATTCCTATGCCAGACAACATATGAATACAGAACAAATAAAAGATGATGCCATGCTTTGGAACTCCAGCAATCTAAGACAGAAGATTGTGACATGATCAAATCATTATAATTGACAACAGAGAAGCCAGTGCTTCTGCTTCAACTTGACTAAAAAAAACCCAAGCCAATGAAACAAGCAAATAAAAATAACCCCAACAAAACTATAACAGCAAACCCCCAAAATGACAACAACAAGAACACCCCAGGCCAAAGCACTGATCCACTTGACATATTTATAGAGAGGGAAGAGTTAAAGAACAAAAGCATATGGAAAAATCTAACATCATCTTCTCTTCAAATGGTCTCAAGTATATAGGGAGGAAAGAGGAGAGGCAAAACAAAGCCCAGATAATCTGAAGCTTGGACTGCCTTGTTTTTCCATAAATTTTCCAAGATATGTTGGAGACTCTTTTATGCATTAGCACAGTGTTTAGGAATGAATATTTGTTCAGTGAGATATGACTCTCCCATGGCAGAGCAGTGAAATATAGGATATTTTGCTTGTTGGCAGCAGATTTCTGGCTGTCTATGTTTTTATTAGTGCAGGTTTTTCTATATGAGCATAGCTATTTATCTAGCAAGCAGGGCCAGCAGATAGAAAGTTGAAGAGAGAGCCAGCACAGTTCTAAGCCATGTCAGTTGATAAAAACCCTTAAGGCAAAATATCTACAGGATTGGGCCATGTGCCTGAATTGAGGAAAATGCTGTTACATTTTCCCAGTCACTTCAATACCCTGCAGTTCCTGCACTTCCACAAACACAATTCAATGCAGCTGATATAATGCCATGCTGAGGCTGTTTTGTCAGCTGCCAGTGTTCAGTCTTGGAAATTTTAATTCCTGAGTTAGAAGATGGAGGGAGCTTTTTAGTAGAGGTTGTAACTGGCTGATGACCTTTAGTGTTTTGCTCATTTACCACCAGAGATGGTCAGATAGTTACCCCAAGGGGCTTTGAAGTACACCAGCATCTGTAGTCTTCTGGTCTGGTTTGACTGCATGGTGATAGTGGAGGTATAAGAATCCAGATAAGCAATGTGATTCTCTTGAGTAATAATCTGAGTGTAATTGCTGGGGCTAAATCACACACTGGGGTGTTCTCTGATGGTAGTGGGAATTTTGCTTGAGTGTAAACTGGATCAGACCTGTGGGACCTGATCTTTAATTCCTAATGCTTTGAATGTATGATAGATGCTTGTGGAGGTAAGCAGACCCATTACTAGAGAGGGAAGCAAAGGCAAAGGTTACCAAGTGAAAAAAGAGTCAGAAACCAAGGGTAAGATCCTTATTTCTAAGGTGATTCCCTAAGCTCTTGGTGTTTTGCTTGAATAGCTGCTGAAAACAGAGAAGAAAGGCAGTCTTTGCTCTATAGATTCAGAGAGGAACTGAGAGATATAAGGCAACAGGGGATGGGAACTAGAGATAGCTTAGGAAATGTATGGAGATTGTAGTGGCAATAGCAGAATAAAAAAATGGGACAAAGTTTTTTTGAAAATGTCATTATAAAGGGTCTTGCAGATGGGCTTGTGATGAAGATCAATGAAGCATGCAAAGAATATTTATAAGGAGCTCCATTTCTTCATAAAACCTATGAGGGGCACAAGGACACAGATTTGGAGATCCAGCAATTAACAGCGGGTGCGGGAATAGAGGTGGTTAAGATGTGGGGCTCTCTATTCTTGCCTAAAATAAGAGATATTGAGTACAGATATCAGGGAAGGTCCTTGAGAGGGAATACAAGCACCTTCTGATTGCTGTGTTAAAGAAAGAAAAAGCAGTGCAGAGGTAGAAAGGAGGGCAACTCTACTCAGAGGTAGGCTGGGAAGGTCAGCTGTGCTGTAGTATAGCAGAAAGTTAAAGCAAGTTTCCAGCTCAGAGACATGATGGTTATGAAACCTAGTGGTTATGTGGACTGCATAGTTATATCTATGTCTTGGATCATCTGAAGACTCTGCCTTCATACTGTTTTTAGCTTGTCTTATAATTTGGTATTACCTGAATAAAGTCTTGCATAGTCAAGAGCTTGAAATTGCACCCAAACTACAATGAAAGTCAACTAAGTAGTGTCAAAGTGATCTTAAAAGGCCCTTCCAAAGAAATATGTAATCAAATTGTTTAACTGGGGGTAAAAGCATGCCAGTAAAGGAGTAAACGTACAGCATCTCAGGATCTACTGTGTTTGTTTAAAGTACAGTTTTTAAGCAGCTTCCAGCATCATATCTGATTATAGCCTCTAGGATATAGAGTCTAAGGGAAGCATTGCTGTTATGCCCAGTTTGGGGAGATACTGATCAAGTTCACTAGGGCTACCATCACATGCAACAGAAGCAGAACAATAATAACTTGTAAAGCTTATTGAAACCTTCTAATAGAAAAAAAAATGCAATTGTACATCTGCATTACTTTAATTGATATTTTGCACCTATTGCCAGCCTTAGTCTCCTGTTAATTTACAAGCATTTTCCTTAAAGCTGTCACAAATACAGTCTTTCCTAAGAGTTCAGACTTGCTCCCATGCAGCTTTCCCTGTGACAAGTAGGGCTATTCTGAAGTATGCAGAATTACAGAAAGAAACAGAAACACCAGCCTTTGTATTGACAGAATGAAAGCAAGTAAGTACACACGAGTCAAATATATAGATGCATTTCTTTACTTAGATGATTTAAAGTATCCTTGTGTTTTATAATAGCGTGATGTGTGGTTCACTCTGCATGATATTAAATAGCAAAACTAGGCTTGTAGCACCCAAAAGTTGTTCATCTTATATTTTGGTACAGTTCTGTTTTCTCTGTATTTCCTACTTTCAGGGTTGAGTTCTGGATGAGATTTGTATTGTTTAGAAACTCAGACTTGGATTCTTTAAGGAGCAGACCTTTTCTGAGAAATCAGGTTCCTGGTATATATTTATTGCCTCCAATCCTGAAAAGATTTTTTTTTTTAATGTGTTTGGTTTGATTTCAAAATAATTGCCTGGACATATAAAATAAATTGCAGAAATAAATCTGTGTGGATCCAGAGGCCTTACTAATCAATATATGTGTTCTTCTGGACTTGTTTTCTTCATATCTATTTCCAGGGTTGTAAATACAAGGTATTTTGGTTTGAAATACCTTATGTGACTTCTACAGTAAAGAGATTTCTCTTAAGAGATGAAAGTTGAAACAGTAATGACAATTGCAGTATTAATGGGAAAATTTTAAGTATCCTTTTAGACAAAATGTCCAGCATACAGCTGAAAAATTATTTTATGTGATAGGTTAGGCACAGAGTTATAGTTAATGGGGTGACCTTAGTTTCACTAGTGGGTTCCACAGGGCTCCATCTCAGGCCCGGTGCTCTTCAACATCTTCGTCTACAACTTGGACACAGGACTTGAAGGAACACTAAGTAAGTTTGCCAACAACACTAAACTGGGAGGAACTGTCAACTCCCTTGGGGGCAGAGGGGCCCTGCAGAGAGACCTTGATAATCACTAATTGGGGCAATCACCAGTCCTATGAGGTGTAACAAGAGCAAGTGCTGGATTCTGCACCTGTGGCAGTGCAACCCTGGTTGTGCACAGGCTGGGGAGGGACAGGCTGGAGAACAATGCTCTGAAAAGGGACCTGGGGGGCCTGGTCCATGACAAATTGGACATGAGCCAGTAGTGCCCTGGCAGCAAGGGGGGGCCAACTGTGTTCTGGGGGGCATCAGGGACAGCATTGCCAGCTGGGCAAGGGAGGGGATTGTCCCCTCTGCTCTGCACTGGGGTGGCCTCAGCTCGAGTGCTGGGGGCAGTTTTGGGTACCACAATATAAAAAACCCCATTAGGCTACTAGAGTGTCCAAAGGAGGGCTGTGAGAGTGCTGAAGGGTCTGTAAGGGAAGATGTATGAGCAGTTGAGGCCATTTGGTTTAATCAGCCTGGAGAAGAGGAGACTGAGGGGAGAGCTCATTGTAGTCTCCAACATCCTCATGAGGGGAAGTGGAGGCACAGGTATTGATCTTTTCATTCTTGTGACCAGTAGCAGGACTCAAGGAAACAGCACGAAGCTGAATCGGGAGATTTCAGCTGGATATCAGGAAAAGGTTTTTTGTCCAGAGGGTGGTCAGGTGCCGGAACAGGCTCCCCAGGGAAAGGGTGTGACAGCACCAGCCGGACAGAGTTCAAAAAGTGTTTGCATAATGCTTTCAGGCACATGGTGTGACCCTAAGGAGTGGCCTGTGCAGGGCTAATAGTTGGACTTGAACATCCTTGTGTGTCCCTTCCAACTCAGCATATTCTGTGATTCTATAGTTCAAATCTAAAGCGTTTCTGGCGTCACCTGGTCATTCAGATTCACCTCTTTGGGATAGCTATATGTATCAGCATGCACCACTACACAAACAACACAGAATTTTAACAGCAGGCAGTAAAAAATACCAAAGCCTAGTGAATTATTCAGAGCTGCTTAAGTGGCTGGCCATCGTGGTTTGTGCTGGAGTGTGAAGAATCCAATGCTCCAACATCACAATCCTTGTGTGGTGTCCAAGACCCGTAAACCCACAGATGGTCAGGTTTGCCATTGCAGATCAGAGCTCACAAGTTTTTGTCATGGTTATGTGAAATTGAGGCTTGTGTAGAATGGAGGCTGGTTTTATGCTTAAGTTACTCAAAGAGGACCCAGTAGGACTGTTCTGGAGAAAAATGTATTTATCTCATGGTCACTTTAAAATATAGGGGCTTATGCAGGGAATCATGGAATTGGTTCTCATTGAAGTTAGCTTGTTCTTAATGCTATGCATAGGTATAAGCTCTTTTTAAACAGAAATGAGAATAAGCTTGGGGTTATATGACTTTTTTGACTTGGAGTGCATAGCATGTGTATCTGTGATTATTATTTTGTTGCTCTGGAAGAGATTCTTGAAATGAAGCAGTGAGATGCCATGTCCAATCCAATAGAGAAGTCTGTGCAAGGACTCTCAGTCACACCACAAGATGTTCATCCCAGTCCTCCTTCGTTATCATATCATTTGCATTCTCATTCTCAAACTTGTGTGGTTTTAATTTCAAATTGCTAGTTTGTTGTGTTTTTCTATTTATGAAAGTTCTTTTCTGGGCTGCTTTTTTTTTATTCCATTCTTACTCTAACAGTTTTTAGTAATCTTGATAACCTATTTCATGATTTCTTCTGTAGCTGGCTGATTCAGGAGGACAGACTTTATGCACTGCAGAAGGGCTGGTGGCAAGTATCCTGCTTTCTAGTTTAAGGTTAGAAAGAACACCCTTTGGTANCTTACTCTAACAGTTTTTAGTAATCTTGATAACCTATTTCATGATTTCTTCTGTAGCTGGCTGATTCAGGAGGACAGACTTTATGCACTGCAGAAGGGCTGGTGGCAAGTATCCTGCTTTCTAGTTTAAGGTTAGAAAGAACACCCTTTGGTGGTAAGGAACAACCATGACATTGAAGGATAACTCTGTGTCAGAAGGAAGTGACAATTCTAAGCTCAGCAACACTAGCATATAGTCAAGTTGGAGAAATTGCTCTACATTTGTATGGAGGTCAGAGCTTGAGTCTTTACAGGAATACTTGCCTAGGAAATAAGTTTTTAATTTCAGTTGATTTCCTGAAATTGGAATTTTGTTCTACTCACAGTGAAGGGATGTGAGTGCCTTTGTGGAAATTCTCAGCTGCACGTAGCAGTGACTGTGCAGCCACACTAGTGCCTGCTGAATCTGAGAATGTATACATCAGGGTGAGACTATGACCTGTGGGCTGTGTGTAGCTGAGTGTGAGAATGCAGTGGTGACAGCAAGTGTACCTGCCTGTGAGACACTGAGGCTGCTAGTACCTCTGGGGGGACCTGATGGTGTGCCTCGTGTGGTGTGCATTGTGCAAAGGTTCAGCCTATCTGCATATTGATATTGGTGCACAAATGTGATTGCACAAGCAGCTGAGTTGAAGCATGGATGTGAATGTGTATGTGAGCATAGGGAGACCATAGCCATGAATGCATGTGTGAACATGAGTGCAAGTATTAGTGTATTTCTAAGCGCAGAACATATAAATAAATGTATGTAAGTGAAACATGTATTTTACTAGATGATCTTAGATGGAGAGATCTTGTGCCAGGCACAGCCTCTTCTCTGTTCTGTCTGTTTCTGTACATGTGTTGGCTTCAAAGATGAAAAGTGCCCCAGCTTGGCTTTAGCCTGGGCAGCAGCCCTGAGTGCGCAGTTGCTCTGCCAGCTCAGTGTGTTTGTGTGCTCTTGTGAGAGAGTTGGTAATTGTGAGTGCTCCCTAAGAGAATCTCTGGGGCCAGGGGATACAATAGGNCCAAGACCCGTAAACCCACAGATGGTCAGGTTTGCCATTGCAGATCAGAGCTCACAAGTTTTTGTCATGGTTATGTGAAATTGAGGCTTGTGTAGAATGGAGGCTGGTTTTATGCTTAAGTTACTCAAAGAGGACCCAGTAGGACTGTTCTGGAGAAAAATGTATTTATCTCATGGTCACTTTAAAATATAGGGGCTTATGCAGGGAATCATGGAATTGGTTCTCATTGAAGTTAGCTTGTTCTTAATGCTATGCATAGGTATAAGCTCTTTTTAAACAGAAATGAGAATAAGCTTGGGGTTATATGACTTTTTTGACTTGGAGTGCATAGCATGTGTATCTGTGATTATTATTTTGTTGCTCTGGAAGAGATTCTTGAAATGAAGCAGTGAGATGCCATGTCCAATCCAATAGAGAAGTCTGTGCAAGGACTCTCAGTCACACCACAAGATGTTCATCCCAGTCCTCCTTCGTTATCATATCATTTGCATTCTCATTCTCAAACTTGTGTGGTTTTAATTTCAAATTGCTAGTTTGTTGTGTTTTTCTATTTATGAAAGTTCTTTTCTGGGCTGCTTTTTTTTAATTCCATTCTTACTCTAACAGTTTTTAGTAATCTTGATAACCTATTTCATGATTTCTTCTGTAGCTGGCTGATTCAGGAGGACAGACTTTATGCACTGCAGAAGGGCTGGTGGCAAGTATCCTGCTTTCTAGTTTAAGGTTAGAAAGAACACCCTTTGGTAAGGAACAACCATGACATTGAAGGATAACTCTGTGTCAGAAGGAAGTGACAATTCTAAGCTCAGCAACACTAGCATATAGTAAATTTGGAGAAATTGCTCTACATTTGTATGGAGGTCAGAGCTTGAGTCTTTACAGGAATACTTGCCTAGGAAATAAGTTTTTAATTTCAGTTGATTTCCTGAAATTGGAATTTTGTTCTACTCACAGTGAAGGGATGTGAGTGCCTTTGTGGAAATTCTCAGCTGCACGTAGCAGTGACTGTGCAGCCACACTAGTGCCTGCTGAATCTGAGAATGTATACATCAGGGTGAGACTATGACCTGTGGGCTGTGTGTAGCTGAGTGTGAGAATGCAGTGGTGACAGCAAGTGTACCTGCCTGTGAGACACTGAGGCTGCTAGTACCTCTGGGGGGACCTGATGGTGTGCCTCGTGTGGTGTGCATTGTGCAAAGGTTCAGCCTATCTGCATATTGATATTGGTGCACAAATGTGATTGCACAAGCAGCTGAGTTGAAGCATGGATGTGAATGTGTATGTGAGCATAGGGAGACCATAGCCATGAATGCATGTGTGAACATGAGTGCAAGTATTAGTGTATTTCTAAGCGCAGAACATATAAATAAATGTATGTAAGTGAAACATGTATTTTACTAGATGATCTTAGATGGAGAGATCTTGTGCCAGGCACAGCCTCTTCTCTGTTCTGTCTGTTTCTGTACATGTGTTGGCTTCAAAGATGAAAAGTGCCCCAGCTTGGCTTTAGCCTGGGCAGCAGCCCTGAGTGCGCAGTTGCTCTGCCAGCTCAGTGTGTTTGTGTGCTCTTGTGAGAGAGTTGGTAATTGTGAGTGCTCCCTAAGAGAATCTCTGGGGCCAGGGGATACAATAGGCAAGGGTCTAGGGTCTGAAACTGTAGACTTTAATAAAGCCACTGACAGCAAATAAGAGCCTGACATGTGAGTCACATTACTGACAACAAGGGCTGCTTTGTAGTCCCATCTGCACCCTGATCGGGTCCCGTACAGTAGCTGAAAGGACAGAACAAACTGCTGCTGCCTTCAATAAATACAACAGTGCCACAAAGGCGGCCGAACAGACCAACTTTGTGTGGCTTTGCTGCAGCTGAGCTACTCCCCTGGTTCTCTTCCTCGCCTCCCCCACCAGTGAAAAAGATGGACGTTACCTTTTAAGGGTTGCTTGCGAGCCCTGACTATGTGCTTGTCCCCATGGCAGTCATTACATGTAGCCCTGTAGCATCTTTCTTCCCTGCCACCCCTTGTGCCCCTTCACAGCCTTTCCCAGTGACTGGGAGAGGCCCAGAGCCTCTGCTCATGAGCCTTGTCCCCTGGACCTTGTGCCCCACTGGAGTGGTCATGATGAAAATGTTGGACTTGCCAGTACAGTAATTTGAAGGCCTTTCAGACCCTTAAGTGGCTGGTCACCTCCCTGACCCAGGTAGCATCAGGGAACAACAGTTTTCTTTTTATCCAGGTGTCACCTAGCAGAGTCAGAAACCTTTTTTGCTGGCTGCCCTCAGGGCCTCTTACTCTTCCCTCCCTCTGGGCCTCTCCCCTTTGGCTTGGAGTCTTTCCCAGTGAAGAGCTTTCACACGGAGCAAAAAAGCCTTGCAGATTGACCCCTCTTCAATGGGAATTTGTGCCACTGTTGTCTTTCTCAGTGCTTCTCTGGTCACTCTTTTTTAGTTTGTCCCAATAGCCCTAGAGAAAGGGCCTTAGTTGGACCAAATGTCTTATTATTATTACATTTAGTACTGAAAGAGTTATAAACTGTGGAAAAGATCACTAGGTTATAAATCAAAATATAAGCCTGTGGTTGCCAAAGGGGTGATGTTAAGTATCAGGATAATGTCTGGAATAGTGTAGGTACGCCTGTGTTGTCTGTCCTAGCCTATTGCGTGTCAGTCCACCTAACAAAAAGACTAAATTCTTCTCTGCTTGAAAAGGTGGAAAATCAGACTCAACAGTTTATGCCTAGCAGAACCTCTGTGTCCTCCTCTATCATGTAGTGCATACAGAGCTGAATTCCCTGGAGGTTAGGGTGGGAACCCTGCCATTTGCCCTGTGCTTCTACAGTGCGCAGTAGAGCCTGTAGCCTGCCCTGTCGGTGTCTAATTGACACTGTCTTCAGACAAGAGGATCCCAGTCATAGTGATTTGTTCCTAAGGTATAAGACTTAGCTACTTTAAAGGTCAGATTTTTCAGCTGGCAACTAGTATATTGCAGCTTATAGGAATGTAACACATCTGAGCATCTTTAGGAAATCCTACAATACAGTCTTCTGTGAAAAAATGCCTCCCTGTGATTTTACATCTCCTTCTGTTCAAGCAACCACTTCAGATAACATTAAGCACAGGAAAGTACAGACCAGGATAATACAAATCAGCAAGCAATAGGAAGCAATGTCTCCTACAGAGATGTATGCAGAAGAGAGAGAGAAGGATTTCACTCGTATCACATAGAAAATGCCCAGATCCTATGGTGTTTATAGGAACAACTTGTGATGATTATTTGCATAACATGGTGGTATTTCTTAGAGTTAATCTCTGGACCTTCTGCTAGAGATTTCTGTTCTCTCTGTATCAATAATATATAAAGGATTAAACACCACTGTTTTGAAATAACCTACATAGCTGAGAAGCTGCACCAGAAACTTTAAATCCTGTAGAAAATGTGGTTGGTACTTTTCAGGGAAATATGTGGAATTTTTGAAAAGAAACTTAGAGCATCTTATAGCACTGTGAAAAGAGAGTGCACATTCCCCCACATCTGGCTCAGTGTTTTGATCATATAACAAGCTTCCCTTTTGCTTTGGTGTTTATGCTAACAACTGGCCAGGGTGAGGCTAATAAACCTGCAGTCATGGGATTTGATGGTGGGTGTCAGTCCCCTCAGTCTCACTTGTAGAGGCTTCAGCTGAGGCACAGCTGGTAAAGGTGGGAAATGACCCTTAAGCAAGGAGTCTATGGCAGCAGCACCTGTACCTTCCTCTGGAGCCCCTCCAGCTCTTGAAGAGGCAGGAACTGAGAGATCCCATTTCTAGTAGTTTGATACCTGAAGAGAAAAAGTGTTTCCTAGAAGGAGATGGAAGGATGGAGTCCAGAAGGACAGGAATGGACTTGGCACAGACATGCTAGATTGCATGTTACTGCAGGGAGAAGGAAGCTGCTCACTGTCCCAGCTGTTCTGCACCAGGAAATCTGAGAGGAGGGATTTAAATTCTTCCTACTATATTTTGAGAAAGATGCAGTTGGTAATTACTTGAACTCATGTTTTTTCAATTTTTCTTTCTTTTCTCCTTTCATTGAAGAGCTGGTTGGTTAGGTCATTGAAGTAATTGTTTCTGGAGAAGCATAGCTCATTGGGTGCACCAAGGTAGTTTAGTTTAATTTTCCTAGGTTTCTGAGTGGGTTCTTAAAGTGATCTTTACTAATGATCCCTAAAGATTGAACCTGATTCTATCTGTTGTTAAGCAAAGTCTGTCAGAAGTGCTATAATAAAATGCAGGAAAGCTGAATGTAAATATATATATATAAATAGAAATAATTTTTAAAAATCTTAAGGCCAACAGAATTTTGCAAAAGAGAACCTGTGGAAGACATCGGAGATAGCTTTTACAGTTTCATCTGCTAGAGCTGCTGAAGCCTAATTCAGTTCTCCCTGAATGCAGAAAAGAACTAGGACTGCATTTGGCAGCCCATGAAGTTTGGGGTTAGTCTGTACACCTCATCTAGCATACTAGAGAGTGAAGGACAGGATAGCCAGATTCAGGCTAACAACTTGCAAGAAAGCATACCAGTCTCATCACTCTCTTTTTAAAAGTTATTTCCCCACCCTTACTCCTCACTCTCCCAAGAAATGCTCATTTGCACACTAATGACTTGTAAAAAATTGATGTCACAGATACCCAAGGCTGAAAATAGTCTGGAACTTCACATCTATCCTTCACCAACTAGTAAGAAAAGTAGAGACCAGCTCTTGCAGGCCTTCTTGGAAGTGGCAGCCTAGTCTCTCAGAAGGTCTAGAGCATGCACTAAAGTCAAAGAATTCATCTTAGTATTTGTCAGCTCTTCTGACCTTGCTTTCGGATCCTAATTTTTCAGGCCATAGCCAAATCTTGAAGATTTGAGAGATAAAAGAAGCTAAGCTCCAGAAAATCTCAGAGCCTTAGCAGTTCTGGCCAAACAATGTTGTACCTTATGGCTAAGGTCCAGTCCTGTTCAAGATAGCTTATTTAGACCTATGGGGAAAAGAAGTAACCTTCTGGGAAAGACAGTTTGCTCCTAAACTGTCAGCCATTAAATACAAGAGTATTTTGCCAGCAGAATAGGAGAAGCTACTTCCAATAAAGCCAATCAAAAGCAATTTCCCTGCTGAAAGGTGGCCTACCTGAGCCAGAGCAGCCTGCACCAGCTGCACGCCGCTGCTGTCAGACTTGGCCGGGTCTGTCAATTAAGGGAACACAGAGCAATCTGTGAGCGCTGAAAGGGATCCCTTCAGAGCCCTCCGTGGCTGAGAGACAGGCCCATTGTCTGCATGCATGTCTCACATAGTTTCAGAGTCCTGATAAGCAGGCATGCCATGAAAAACTACATTATATGGAGAGCTGGGGAATACTTTGTCCGGGGGTAGCTGAGATGGGGGTGGGAGAAGAGGTAACACTGCACCTTTGCATTGTGGGAGGTGGGGCAATGAAAGACATCGCGTTTGGTGGTCCCCCAGCATAACCTGCTTTCTCACAAACTCTTGTTGAATGATGAAGTCGTAGTTTCCTCTAATTCCCCTCCTCCCCTCCATCCTTGTCATTTCTTCTGGAGTTCAGAAATCAGTTGGGAAATTATGGCAGCACTGAGAACACAAACAGCTTAACCACCTTCAGCTGCTGCCTTGCAACATATCGAGAGTCCTTTTTCTGGTGAATCTCTGACCCCTGGGGTCTGTAAGTCTGTGGGCAGGGAAGAGTGAAGACTTCAGACTTCCATGTATGCATTGTAGAGTACATAGAATAAGACATATAGAGACACAGCTCCTAGGGGAAGGAATAAGAGGTTCCCTCCTATTAAGAGGAATAATAATTCCCTCACCAGCTGCTAACAAATGTTTGCTTTAATTTTCCTCAGCTTATAGCCTGGTGCCTGGATCCCTTGGTGCAAATGGGCCCTTTACATTTTCTAGGTACAAACCCAGAAGAGCTGGTGCTCTTGGGTGAGCATGTCCTAGTCTACAACAGGATGTTCTCTTAGACTCCACTGCTTGAGCTTGGGAGTACGTGAAAATGTTAGTACGTGCAAAAATGCCTACATAACAAAGTGAATAAAATCAATCCCTAAGTTGCTTTTATACTACCTTTTTAGGCCACTAGGCATGGAAAGAGAAGGTTCAAGCAGAACACTCTCTTTAAAATAAAATGTCCACTATGTAATGCTAGCTTTCCACATGCTTGGGAGAATATGGAGACTGTACTCTGTGTGATAGGATGCAAAGAAATGTATACATGGGAACAAGCAACTCTGTTACTAATGCAGTAGCATAGATTTGGAAAGAACCAATGCTGTGATTAAACCAAGAACATGAAGGATGGATCGCAAGTCACTTTTCCTAACACTTTTCCTTTCCCCTTGTGGCTGAGGTCTTTTTTTTTTTTGCAGTCACTGAAGCTGATAGTCTTCATGTTTAATTTTAGTTGCAGGCACTCTAAATGATCTTCATTCAGTGTTTAAGCCAAAGTTTACTGTGGACCATGCCTACTTTTGACTCTTGCAGACATGTTGGACAAAAGCCATTTCTGATAAGGCAGTTAAATTTGTGGACCTACCAAGGGATGAGCCTGGCCCATATTCTTCAGCTTTCATATCAGTTTTCTGGCAGTACAGAGGTCTGCCAAAGAGAGGATTGGATTTCTGATCATTCAGTCATTAGTCTTCAGCAGCTATACCCTTGTCAGGCTTTAGTGATTTGTCTGCAGCTCACCCAGTGTACAGTGACACCCTAGGAGATGGCAGGTCCTGGTTTTTCCCAGTAGGGGAATATGTCTTGGCTCAGCATATTTGATAAGAAAAATTAATGAATTTGTTATGGGATGGAAGCTCCTCTTTCATCTCTGACTTGGTGAGGCTCATGGAAACCCATCTTTCTTTTCATGTTAAATAAACCTTCCACCACGGTGCCAAATCCTACTGTCTATTTTCACATTCTTCACTATATACACACTTGCATCATGTTGTCAGTCCTGGATAAAGTTGTTGTGCTGACATATTTGACTTATTTTGAAAGACTTTTGAATTCTTGTGTTTATCCTGTATTTTAATTCTTTCTGTTTCTATATATATACACACACACATGCTTAAATTGACTGAAAGAGAGACTGGCTCTGCTTTAATCTCTTTCTCAATTCTTCAAACCAGAGACCTTGCTAATGTTCATACTAGTTTCCTAAAACCATGTGTTCTCCCCACATCCTCAGGTAAGGACAATTCATGACCTTTCTCCCAGCCAAATGCTGGCAGACCCTTTTCTGAAGCACACTAGAAGCCCACAACATCCACTGAATCACAGTGTAGGCTCTGAAGGGCACCTTGAAGAACCTTGTCACTTCCTTTGCTTTGTCTGTGTTTTTTTGGGCCTGTTGAATCTGAGTCATTCTTGATGAGGGAAAGATAAGTTGAGGCATCCCACAAAACTGCCAGCTCTTTTCAACAAAATGAACTGTCTGTTGAGTAGCTTATATAAAGATAGTCCTAGCACAGTCGTCACATTGCATTTTTACTTGCTTCAAAGAACAGCGGACTAATTAAGTGAAGATATTTAGCAGATTGTCATCAGGAGGCAAGTGAGCCACTCAGGGAGATGAATGGGGTAGTTTGTGCTTCTTGGAATTGTTGTTTCAATATCTTGTCAGGCTTGAGCAGATACCAATGGCCTCAGAAAGGGTATACATTCAATCTTTCATGTATGTTCATATATGAAGAGAAGGGTAGGTGTCAAATTGATTCCTCGTGTATCTTGCTGTAATTTCAAAGTAAAGAAGCCCATTTCTCCTCCTCCTTGTGCTGTTTGTATCCAATTTATGAGCCAGTGTTTCATGTTGTAGCTGTGTATCACTAGCTCTGTGTAACAATCTTCACCTGCTCTCCTCAGTTTTTGCTGTGCCTCCTACAGGCAGGTATGAATGACTGGGTGTTTTTGTATCTTTTGGATATGTACATAGGGTATCTAATGGGAAATGTTTTCCCTTCTACCACGTATTGCAGAGGCTGCACAGTCTTGGTGTCTAGCAGAGTATACTGCTAGACATCTGCTCTTTAAAGCCCCTGGGACCCCCTTGTGGCTTAGAAAGTGGAGACCTTTGATCTGTGGTTTGTGTGGGAGAGGTAGATGATGCTGTGGTTTGCAAACAGCCGATGGTTTTCCTTCAAAGAAAAAAATAGTGGTGTGTGATGATGCAGGACTTCATGTGACCAGTTGGGAGCACGTAGTATGATGTGGTTTGCTTTGCAAGCTGCAGTTCACCAGTGTCATGGTATAATTTTAAAAAAAGGTGGCAGTGTTGGTTACATCCTTAAGCCACAAGCCTCCTTTAGGGGCAGCAGGGAATGGCCCAAAACCAGCAATAAAACCCCATGACTGAAAATTTCCTTCTGTATCTCTCCAAGGTGTATAGCAGTTGTTCACCCCAGGCAAAAGTGTTCCCCCTTCTTACACTGACTTGTCTGTAGGAGAGATGTTTGTCCATGGGCACCTACCCCAACAGGGGTTCTGTGGCACTGCCTACTGCAGGTTTAGAGTTCAAAGGAGTATGACTGCCATTATCTGTAATGACCCTGGAGGTTATGTTCAGCAGTTTGGGTAAGGACTGCTGAGAAAATGTTGAGTTTGATCAGGGACTGCTGTGTGAATGTTTGTGTCCATCTGGGGAGGGTGGCACTCAGAGTACACAACTCTGAAGGAAAAGAGTGGAGCTGTGCTTGTTCCTCTATGATTTTGTGAAAAATGATGTGCAACAGTCCACTGCTTAGAATATGAAAATCTGGTGTACTGGATTAACCAAATACCCAACTTCCATGTGATCTGGTCTCCCTACAGAGTATTTAAGGAAGGGAATAAGAACAGGATGGATATATAGTGAACTCTCTGCTCTATGGTGTCTAGAAATCAGAGCTGAGAGATTTCTTGAAATGGAGAATATATTGGATTCATAACGATGGGTATTCACTTCTAGATTAATATCAGCCCCTTGGGCACCCCTGACACAATTGCCTTGGGCAGCAAGTCTGGCAGCATTTGAAAGCTAAGAAGGAGAAGTGTTGGTAGGGGAAGAACTAGTGCTGAGAGCTGCAACAGTGTGAGTGCTGCCAGGCATGCCAAACTGGGAGACTCCAGCTGGGAAGGAATAAGAAGTGAAAACATGTAAACCAACTAGATCTAAGAAACTGAGACTGAAAGTAGGTGATACAAGGGCTGTGGAACAGGTGTTCCTTATAGATGCCATTTTTGCCAATTTCTCTCTGACCTCTTGCATCCTGTGGTCTCCTGAGGTGGCCTCACTCACAGCAGTTTAGGATGACTCTGGGCAATGTTCTGCCATCTTCAGTAGTGAGCCCTTGAACAGTACTGCTGCAGCCCTTTCAGCAGTAGCCTGTTCCCAACATGCCTCAGCATTGAGGACATACCTGGTATGGTTGTCTGACATCCACTGCAGATACAGGACCTGTGGTTCTGCATGTGGCCCAGGAACCAGGACTGCAGCAGCTTGCTGAAGCCATTTACCACAGCTCACCTGTAGCTTGTGTGAGAAAGCCTGTCTTATGCTCTAAAACCAGAATTTGATGCCTTCTAGAGGCATTGCCAGAGTTAGATGAATAGTATTCTTACAGGAATTTGGTACAATTTTTTAAATTTTTTTTTTTTAAATCAGTGGTGTGCTGTAAAATCCCACTTTCAGGGCTTACATGTGAGTAAGGAGTGGAGCCCTAAAATTTTTGAATGTGTTTTTTGTTAAATCCTTAATAGCTAGGTGACTCCTACTTATCACTGCTTCTTCAGAGCTGCTGACATTTCCAAGGAACACTAGCAGGTCAGAAAGTCAGCTTGGAGAAGCTGAGCTGCTTCTTTACAACATTACACTCACCCAGGCTGGTGCTTTATAACTCTGTCTTTAATGATTTTCTCAGCTATTTTTCCTGGTACTGGCGTAAGGCTACTGAGGTCTATAATTCCCATGATTGCCCTTAGCACCTCTTTTAAAAGAAGTGCAGAGTTTTGGCTCCACTCCAGCCTGATGGGAGAGTGGCTGTTTTTAATGATAAAATGGAAGGATTTTGTTAGTAACTTCCGTGAACTTAGTGTGTTGGTGTTTTTTTTTTTTTGGTTTTTTTTTTTTTTTTACGGTGTTTGCATAAATGCCATCTGGTCCTGGAGGTTTCTTATTATTTAAATTTTTAAGTTATGTTATTATGTATTTTTTCTTCCTTTAGAGTTTCTGTCTGTTCTCAATATATCTGGCTTTGTGTGTCCCCTACTAATATTGTTGCTATTTGTGGTTACAGTGCTAATATAATGTGGTCAAGGTACCCATCTCTCACACTGGAGACTTTCTATGTTAAATAGTTTGCATGTGTCCAAACTAAGAGTTATTACCTAGGGGACTCTGTGGACAGGTAAAGATAAATTGAGCCTTTATTTAATTTTCTGGCATGGGGCAAATGGGAAAAGTTTACTCGAATCAGCCAGGCCAAAAATAACCCTTGTGCAAATGTATCTGAGTTCAAGACCATTGCCTGCTGGTGGCAGTCCAGAGTGAGGGTTCTCAAGGGTAGGATTCCACAGCTTTGATGTTCTCATATTCTAGTCCTGTATTTTAAGTGCAACACCACATTTACCAGATTCATTCTATTTTTCTGGATAGTTTGAAAATCTTGATTCCTGTGACTCGTAGTAGAACACCCCTGTAAAAGCATCCCTCCTTCACAATCTCGTATTTCTGACTGTGTCAGAGGAATAATGTACCCAAAACATCATCATCCAATTGACATTGTTTAACCACTCACTCCCATTACTTGGGAGAAAGTCCAGGCTTCCCTCTCGCACAGTTTCTGACTGCTCACCTCACCTCACTCCTGCTGTCAGCATCTTCCTGAATAGAGTTTGCTAGAAGAGAATGAGCCCTACCCCTTTCTCCTCTCTTCCCTCTCCCAGCAGGCAGGCAATATGGCAGAGTGTGGTCTCCAGTGTCCCTTTAGTCACTTCTCTGCTGTCGGTGTCATAGGGCTAGTGTTTAAGCATTTTCACGCTGGATTTGAAATGAGATTATAGACTGGTCCACTCAATTGACTTAATGGATTTTAAGAAACTAGATCCTATTAATGCAGTCAGTGCCCCAGGGTGCCTCTCCTACTGCAGACAAGATAATCTGCCATGCAAATTAAATCCTGCCTCAAGATGCAGGGCCTGCTTAATGTGATCCATTACACAGTTTACTTGTTTATATCTAATATTGTAACAGGAATAGGCTTACGAGCAGCAGGACTCAACTGAATAGAAGAGTAAATTACCAGGAAAATGAGGTTTTAGAGCCTCTCTCTCTTCCTTTCTCTCAATCCCTCCTTTCTTCACTCCCTCTCTCTTTCACATGTGAAAACACATTCCACTTCTGCTTTTTGCATGTAGGGAATAATCAAGGAAAATAATATTCATCTGAGTGATGGATTCTGCTTTTGTTTACAGAGGTGTAAATGGGGAACTTAGCCAGGAGAAGGAGCTCAAAATAATCAACAAAACCTTTATGAAAGGTGAATCTTTATTTTGCTCTGTTGTCCAGTCTGCATGGGATTTTGGAATGGGGTATCCGAGTACTCCCTTTTACTTCAGAAACTTATGGGTGAGATTTCATCTTTCTCTAATGAGAACAGACATAGGTGGCAATGGTGGATAGGAATACAGAGACTAGTCAAACTGGAGGACTGGGTTTGAATTCAGGAAAGAGTGGGGATATCAAGTTTGGGCATTCTGAGGGAAAGAAGTTAGTCCAAGAAGAAGTGGTTCAGTAAGGTCACAGGCTTCTAACAGAAGTGACTCAGGTCCATATAGGGATATAATGCCAAGAAAGATTCTTGTATAAATGACCTTTTCAAGGGCAGGAGGATGGACTATCTGATCTCTCATTTCTATGATAAGCTTATGTTAAGGATCTTGAGATTGGGATCCATCAGTTTAGGAACGTTGACATTATACTGGAAGAGACAGATTTTTGTATATGATGAAGTCACTGGCTTATCCTGGAGTTCCTGAGATGAGGATGTGGAGAATCAAAGTAATGTGGCAGGATCCACAGCATGAATAAAAAAGAGCAAATGGATGGAAGGGTCTGCTTGAATATTTCAAATTGTAGGTGACTGTTATTAAGAATAGATGAAGGTCTTTCTGATTTCCCATTGTTTTTTGTCCAATGGCCAAATGAAGTCTCAATTCAATTTTCATACCCAGATCAGTTTCCTGGTTAGAGGGGTAGCAGCAGACTGCTTTGAGTACATACAGACTTGTATAAGCTGTCATACAGCCACTGTCCCAACAGAGTATGGGTGCCATGCGGGCAGAGTGTGGCTGTGTTGCTTTAGCTGCACTAGGGGCTGTAGGCACAGTGATGAGTTGTCCTCTCTCTGTATTCCTAAAGGAAATGGATGGTTGTGATATAGGAATGTAGTTCTGCTGTGATTTTGTGCAATGCCTGTAATGGGACCTAAGATCTGTGGGATTTCTGAGTGAAAGAAAAGTCTGAGTCCAAGGCAGGGACATATTTGAGTGATTCCTTAGGACATGACACAATCTGTATAGAGGAGTGGCTGTCTGCAAAGACACTCTGTGGACTGACCCAGAACCTGTCCCTTACAAAGGAAGAAGGAAAGTGCACCAGGCTACTTCACTTTCACAATAGCTTACTTGATCTATTTCTGCAGTGACAGGAGTAATCTCTGACAAGACTCAAACAATAATTTGCGATTCCTGTCATTCACATAGACTTTCTCATTTATCTCATGTAAATTAACTATTTCACCAAGCCTCAGTTTACAGTCTGTAGCAGTGTGATCTCTTCAGTCTTGTCTGTGCTCCTGCAGCCCCAGCATGGGGACTGTGCCTTTGGTAGCACCCAGAGCTATGTGTGTTACAGCTGGGTCCCTGCACACCCAGATGATTTTGACAGAGGGTTTATTCCAATGGACATTAGAGAGAGGTAGGTGAGCTCCAGGAATGTACATGGTATTGCAATGGTCAAGGCATGGTAAGCTGCTGCTGCCTTCAGAAAAGGTCTCTGTGCCAGGGAACAACACTGCCTTGAACCAACACTTTTGCCATCTCCAACACTTTTGCCATCTCTACTGATAGCACCTCATGCAGGAAGAGAAGTAAGGGGAGGAGGGAAGGGAAGTGTTGTTTTTTTAACTTAATTTAAAGCTTTTTATGAGATTTTCACAGCTGTGATCTTATCAGGGTTTGGCTATAGAAATTAAAGTGGCAATTATATTTTCCCCTTCCTGGAATGTAAAATAAAGTCTTGTGTAAAATGCATTAAAAACTGAAATGTAAAAGTGTAATTAATGTGGAGCAAAAAGCACATTGCGTCATTAACTTTTTTATTAATATTCTCACGCAGTGCAATTTCAAAGCTCAGTGCCACTCCATTTCCCCCAGTGAAATATCTCCCACTCTTTCATTGCAGCTACCTTTAACCTCATCTTTAATGGGATGACAGCAGCTTTTCTCTGGAATTACATCTCTGCTCATCCATCTGTCCCACTAGACCCTTTTTCTTTCCATTTAGGGTTCCTATAAGATTGAGGTCCAGTTTTGTTCCTAATGGAGAGAGGGACAAAAGCACAAGATTCAACATCTGTAAAGAAACAATGGAGATGCTTGCTTGTCTGCAGGAAGGCTAAGGGGTAGAATTCTTCCTTCTGCTGAGGTTGAGGAGCAAGGCTTCATCTTCCAAAGGCACTGCAAGGTGTCTTGCTTGCACTTCACATCTCTAGAGATCATTCTAGATCTATTTACTCTTGCTGTGTTAAAGCCCAATCCTGTATGTAGTAGTTGCTTGGTGCCATCTGGGTACTGACTTAGTTGCCCTTATTTTGTTGTCTCTACATGCAGCTAGTATTACTCAGTTGCTACTGTGTGAACAGAGGAACCCTGCTTTCCCTGAGATGTCAATCCAAGTTTTGTTCTACCCCTATAGCATTGATGAGAAGCTTAATGTACAGTCCTTTCAGCGTGGTTCATTTTCCCAGTGTCAGCCAATGGCACAGAAGAAAGAACAGGGCTGTGAGCAATTCTTGCTGAAATCAGGAGTGGTTTGAGTGGCAGAACTTTAGTCCAATATGCAGGAAGCAGACTGAAAGGTCTATTTGCACTGAAATAATACGCTCATCAGTTGTAGTGTGTCATGTGCCCTGCATTGTTTTACAAGAGAGGCCAAGGGATAAAAAAGATCTAGATTCACCACTCAATTCTTTCTCGTTTTTCTGGGCTCCATTCAGCTCTGGAATGGGCAGACACCTCTCAAACTTGTCTTTTGAAGGCTTCTAACAGTTTGCCTGTCAGAGTGGCAAATGATTGTTCTCTGGTTTCTAAGCTGATCTCCTACCTTACTCTCATTCCATTCTAATTTGATGCCAGCTTACAATTGAAAATCTGAGCTTTAGTCCCTGCAATTATCGGTAGGATTGAGGTAGAAGTAAGACTTTCAGAGCTACCAGCTATTTGCTTGGTTTTGAAATAAGAGTTTAGCCCAGGGTATCCACATATGTATTCACAAATGGTTAATGATATCAGATCCAAAAGATTCTGCTTGTGTTTCCTGGCAAAGGTGGGATGTACTCAACAACTAGACTGTATTGAGTAAGATAGGACATTTGCTGCATCTGATTATTTTATCAGATCCCTGATGGATATTGTAGAATTGGACTACCTGCTCATCCATCCATCCATCTCTGTAGAATTCGAGAGCTCACAAATTGTTTAGATCTTACTCTGGTCCTAGGAAATGGTTGACAGTTTGCTTGCATCTCACTTGAAATATTTATGACGTGACTCTGGCATTTTCAGTTAAGTCACGTCCAGTAAAGTGGACGTGTATGAGTCACCTCATGTCAGAAAGGAGAAATTTGGAGAAAGGAATTTTGGCCTCTACAAGTGAACAGGTGTAATTTGGATGCTGTGTACAGAAGAGAAGTCTTTAGTGAGTCTTCAGAAAATGCTTTCCCAATTCTCACCTACACTGCCATGAAAGGGTAATTTATTTGTAGGGCCATGGCCATGTGTTTCCTTGCACAGTAATGTGTAGAAGAATTAAAAGATAGCCTAGTCCCAGAGATCTTATAAAATGCTCTGCCTGGTCAAAGTTCCCTTGAAGTACGTGATCAATGCTTTACTGTTAACTGGGCTTTCTCCAAAGATCTGAAACAACTAATAATGAAGAAATGCTGTCTTTGTTTGTTGGCCTAGGGTAGAATCCTAAAATCCACTGAGAATGAGCTGGAATGCATTGTGATCTGCTGTTTGTCTGAAGAAGACATCTGATAGTGTCAATCAGACTTCCCATTTATTGATTTTTCAACTGCTTGCTGAACAAACCCAATGCATTTCACAATGCATTGCCAATATTATCAGCATCTTAACAGGAACTGTTGTTCACATTTTGACTGAAATTATTATTGCAATTGCTTTGAAATTATAAAAATTTTAATTTAATGAAAACCATCTCTATGGAAATTATACTGGGTTTCAGATTAATTATGTATGTATTTCACACATCTGTGATTCTGAGGTCCTGTACTATCAATTTCATGATTCCTTTTCTTAAGGCTTTTTCTGTAAAAAATGTCAGGAGGTAAAATGAGTGTTTACCAGTTATCTGTCACTTTGCTTTTTTTCAGGTGGTTGATTAGGTTGATGTTTACCAGCATCCTGGGACTGGACTTGAGATCTGTGTACTTGCCTGGTACTTTAGTTCATAGTGCTTAAATTCTTGTAGTCCCATGTCAGTGAGTGCCAGCTACCTGTCAGATGTTACTACATCAGGCACACCAGGATTAGAAAAATTACTTATGACATGAGTGTTTAGCTTTAGTACATTCTCATAAAACTAAGTGTGGGAAGAGGAAATGTTTGGCTTCAAACATATGATGTTTTTTACAAGATGGTTATGTTATTCCATATCATCTACATTACTGCTTGTCATAGCACTTTATTTTTTCCCCCACTGGAATTCTGCTCACCTGTGGCCTATATAAAATAATTTAGATATGCCTTTAAGATTTTTCGGCTCCCAAATGAACAATACAATTCTGATAGTACTAAGACAGCACAGTATCTTGGGCACCAATTTTAGAATCCTTTAGTAACAGAAGTGCTTTACCTTATTCTGTGCTCATGGTTGGAAGCATTCATTCCCAAACTCTGTGCTGCTAATATCAGTCAAAATGTAGTGTTTACTCCAGAACATCGTTGTCTAGAATTTGAGACAAAGTTATTAATTTTAAAATGAGGCTGAGATATACACAATTCAGCTCTGGACTTCTGTTAAATGCCCTGGAGATTGGTTCAGTGGCCAGAAGAGCCCATACTGCTATACTGCTTCATTTAAAGTATGTCTTTATTTTAAAGTGTTTGAAGGGGAATGGCAAAATGGAATCTATTGGTTACTTCAGAGAACACCTATTAGAAAAAAAAGGGTTAAAAAAGACAAAAGTGCACCTTGTCCCATAATCATCTTGTTGCATCCATCCAATTTTTGTTGTGCCAAAGAGGCATATGCTGCTCTTCTCAATATTAAATATTATGCTGTTAAATGACAATGTCACTACCCTCTTTGATATTGCCACTGACAGATTAATTCTGTGCTTACTGTCCTAATGCCTACAGGGGTATTGCCTTTAGCTCTTTTATTTTCATGCTATTTTACTGAGACTTTAATTTTATGTTTTTTGGACGGTTCTGCAGAGTGGTGCTATAGGGTGCTGGTTTGTACAGCTCATTTGGGAATGTATTCCTTGCAGTTTACCCTTTGTTGGCACCCCTTTGTATGCTGAAGGATGGATATTGATGATGATTTCAACTTTATCACGATCTACCTGCATGCTTTTCTGCTTTTGCTGGAGGGTATCTTGTCTCTCTTGAATGGGATTTACATATTTCATGCTCATTCAGCCCAGCAGCTTTTGCTCTCTTCACAATTGCCTTGAGCCTTTGATCATTTTCTTCTGCTGTTTTACCCCAGCTTAAAATGCCATCTGTATCCATACCATCAACAGTTTGTTGTTCTAGTAACAGCCCAAATGGCAGTCTGCAGAAACAGCATTTCTCTAAAGGAGTGTGCAGTCTGCACAAGCGAGAGCACTGTTTTTTGAATACTGCTGATGTATCTACTGTAGATTGTCAAATTTTTTTCCTCTTGCAGGCAAGAAAATCTATTCCTTTTTACATTGTTAGTTACCAGTTAGGTTTCTGCAGTAGTAAAAGATTCTTCATCCTTGTCCCACAAAAGTCAAAGTTTGCTCATTTTAATGATTCTTCTGGTTACATTATAATTCATAGTTTATTTTAGCTTTTGATTTAGCAGTCATAGAATTCAAGACAGCACAGCTTTTCCACTTGTATTACTTACTGTGCTCTTTCTGACTCCTTGAAATAGATCTTTGACTCTTTGGTAGCTTGGCTTCCTGGCTCTCAAATTAATATATTTGCTGTCTAATATCCAAGACTGTACTTTTTTGTACGTTATCATGTGCTTTTTTCCTTGGTGTTGTTGCAACGAATATTGAAAATTGTATTCTTTCCAATTTATGATTTTTCTATATGATCCTGATTTTACTTTCCCCCTGTCTCTTATTTGGCCTTTAAAATGAGTTATTTATGGTCCTTTTGATAATATATTGGCTTAAGCTGATCTGTCCAGCTGAAGACTATCAAATATCTCAATTGTTCTGAAGCTGGTAAAGCATTCATCTTAAACATCACTATGTCCATACCACCTTGGAGAAATTTGGAGGGCTCTGGTGGTACCCTCCTATCCCTGCCTGTTGCTAGTGACTGCTTTATCTGCTGCAAGGACTAATCCAGAGTCACACTAATCCAGGTTCTGTGCTACGAGAGGTAGCCTGAAACCTGGCTTTAGGAGGCTGGGCATCACTCACAGACATCAGGGGTGATAGAGCTCATTGCAGCAGCAGCAGAATGGTTGTGCCTGTCTAATGCAACATAGCAAAACTCTTGCTTCCTATATGGGAAGCAATGATGACCAGCTACATTGCCATTCACTTTTCCTTCTCCTTCTAACCCTTGGTGGGAAGCAAACCTTAGGGCAAAGAGCAGTATGTCTGCCTGCACCAGCTGCCTACTACAACTCTGGTGACAGCCATACCCAGCAGACACAAAAGTTGTAAAAAAGGGCCTGTCTGATGAAGGCAGTAGTTGAGGATGTGCTGGCAGAGAGGTGGCCTTTTAGAACAGGAGTAATGAAATGCTTGTTAGATTAAAATGGCCACCTTCAGATGCACTTGGGAGCAGATGGGAAGCTGGTACAGTACCCAGAGGACAGGTGGGCTGTGCTTATGCCAGGTTGCTTTTCTATTTTCTAAGCAGGTGACTCTAAGCAGAGTCTCTGGACTAGCTGAGGCTCTCCAGGGGTCTTTGAGGTGCTTCACTGTTTTTGTCCTAGCAGAAAGGAAATAGAAGCCATGCATACAGAGTGCAAAGCTGCATTACCAGCTAGGCAGACAGCTGCCTGCTCTCAGACTGGAGCTGTCCTGAACTGAGCAGTACACTGTGCTTCCAGCAGGGCAGCTCGGCGTAGAGCACTTGCTGCTGCCAAGTGCTGGGAACTTCCTTGGTAGTGCTGTGTATTTGTGTTTCCTCAGCTGAAGATCAGCAATGGCCTTGGAAAGGAAGGGGCTCCTATTTATTAGTATGGCCTTGCTGTGCAATCATTTGTGAACTGCCAGCATTTAGGACCTTATCCAAAATCCACTGGGTCTGTAGGAATCTTCTGAGCCTTTTAAAGTAGGTGTTTCGTTTTCCCTGTGCCTGCCAAGTTTCCCTGGGGAGAAACAGGAGTGCTTTCTGGGTTCCAGTGTGCAGCTGCAGATCTGAGCTGTGCTATATGCCAGGGTGGCTCCAGAATGCAGTGGTCAGATGGCTTGGAGGTGTCAAATATAGAACTGTCAGTGGTGAACAGACCAAGATAAAGGGATGCTTCATGGCCAAATAATTTTGTAGCTAAACCTAACCACTGCCTGGGAAATACATGCACTTTTGAGGCCAAGTGCTGGCTTCTGAGCAAAACCTGTGATCCATACACTTGAAAAATGTCTGGTCACTGTTTTTCATTAGTAAGAGTCATAATACCTTTCCATTCACATCATGCTGAGATACATATGCTCAGCTCAGTAGCTCCATGAATGAGGATGGAGATCACTTAAATGAAGAAATCTCTCACTTAAATGGTGAGACATTTCCATTTTCTTCGTCAACGTTCTCTCCCAAAGAACCCTCAGACTGATTATGTGGAAGAGAAAGAGGGGTTCACAGAGAGGAGCTGTCTCTCTTTACAGGATATATGGTGAGTTGGTTTTTGTTCAGGTAGGAAGAGAGCAAAATGTTCCCACCCACCTTGTCACATTCAGAGCTACAGGGACAGTTACTGATATTCTCCTTCCCTCAAAGACTAAGGACATCTGGAAAGGAAGAACACCCTGTCAGAACAATTCATTTAAAAAAAATAGTGATAAAGTTCTTTAAAACTGTTAACCAGACACACTGGTAATTGGTTGAAGGTATTTTCCTTACTTGCTTGCCAACTCTCTTAAACTCAAGAGGTAGCCCTGGAGAACAGACTTGATACATTGAGATGTACTTGGCTCAGACATTATTATTACCTTGTCTCCTCAGTGGTCCTTAGGAAGGCCCACTTCATCATCTGCATGACCAGTAATATGGGTGATGGAAACTTGGGTTCAAAAAGCAGTGCAAATGGGTGAATTCTGTTCCTAAGAACTTGAGATAAACTATCATGCTGGATCTTCTGGCTGTTCTTGCTGGAACAAGTAGCTTCTAAAGAAACAGTTAATTTTTATGTATATATAATCTCTTTGATACCTATCTCTAGTTTCTTCAAAACCATCTTAAAACTTGGGAATAAATTCAACCCATAGGATGGGGAGCTGCTTGTGGTTTCATCCTGTGCTATGCTTATTAAGTGTTTTCTAGAGTAGTAGGTGCCTTCACAAAACAGGATGGCTATGGGCTCACCAGGTCAGTATGCAGTCTGTCATAACCACCACCTAACCTTGAAATAGACTATGATATGCTTTGAGACATGGGAAAATGTAAAATGAAGCAGAGAAAAAGCTCAGCTGAGCAAGGAAGGCTGGTAGAGCCTATTCTTATTATTTTCCTTCTCTGTCCCAGATGAGGATCAACAAATAACACGTGTTTGCTGACCACTTTTTCCCTTCCCACTTTTTCTCCTTCTTCCTTTTTGGTCAGATACTTCATTTTCTAGTATAGAAATGTACTTGGCAAGAGAGCACATCTTATTCTCTAAAGCAAACTCCCTGATTATTGTGAGGTCATTTCCTTTGAATCTGTGCTGAAGTGCAGTGGAAGATTTGTCTATGGCCAGACTCTGAGTCCAAGTCCATGGTGAATGTGGACAGAGAGAAGGGCAGAATAAGAGAAAGAGGAAAGGAGGAAAAGGGAGGCACTGTGACCCCTGCACCGAAGCCTTGTGAGCGTGGCAGAGACTTCTGTGTGTTTGTGTGGAATGGTGGCTGTTTAGATAAACAGATGGCAACAAATGGCATAAAATTATATACCCATAATGTCAGTTCATAACATTTTGTTCGACATACTTGATTTAATCGCTTAGCTGACGATTTTGCTTTTGGGCCCATATGGTGGCAAATGGCAAATGAACCCTCTTTACACAGCAACTCCAATCTGGCACTTTTATCACCGAGACTTAGAAGAATCCAGGAGGAGAGAGATGCAGATGGAAAATGAATGAGCAAGCAGGGTGGGGTACATGTGTGGGAAGAGGAGGTTTTGAAGGTGCAGCCAGGGGAGTATTCTTGGGAGATGGAATTGGGGGGTGGTGGTAAAATGGGGAAGGGAGGGCTGGGGCAAAAGAAATCAGGATGTGCTATTTTTAAGAACATCTAAGAGATGAAACATGAAATTTAGAAGGGAGAATTTGAGAGAGAATCCGTGGAGAGAAAATAGATGAAAATATAAGGAGAATGGTGCCATGAGGAAAGGAGAGATGTAGACAAGGTAGGGATAGTAGCAGGTTTTTAGGAAGTGTATTCAAAACTAATCTACAAACATAAGTGGAATGAGTGCAAAACCAAGAGAACAAATTGATTGACTGGATTCTTCAAAGGAGTAAAGTCATAGGAAATGTACCTGGTGACGCTTGTTTTTCCTGTGCTGTTATCAATGCGGCACTCCTGAGAAGAGGTATCTTGAGAAGGGCAACATGACAGTGGTGACTGAGTTCCCATGGCAGATGACTTTGTCACCAAGATTGTGGCTGTATCTGGCATGATTACTGCATATTACAGTATTCTGACTGAGTAATTGCTTTCTTCAACTTAGCTTTTCCTAAAGTTGTGACAAGACTGGACCTTCACTTTGAATGTCTTTTCAGCCAGGGTGTGGTCTTGCAAAATGCTGAGGACTGTAAATTTGCCTGTCAGTCAGTGAACAGGGCAGCTCCCTCAGGCATATCCAATGTGCCTTCATGTATTCACCCTGTGATGGGGATTTTCTTTTTCATGTGCCAAGGAGAACACAGAAGAGGCAACCTTTGAAAGATACTGCTTCCATGACTAGGAAATAATCCTCAATGGAAAGTCTGGGAAGTTAGAAGTCAAATTAAGCTGAATATATACCTTTTGATAAGACATTTTTCCTGGCACATCAGCATCTTCATTGCTTATAGTCCAGAATGAAAAAAACAAAACAAAACAAACCACCCCAAAACACTCACCAAAATCCTCACTGAATCCAAAGAATCAGTCAATAAGGCTGGGGGAAATATATTTCCTGAGATTCTGAGAAGTATGCTGCCAGTGAGATTTCATCATGGCAAGATACATGTCTCAGCATAATGATGCAAGTAAAAAGTCTGAAGACCACAAGAAAGTTATCACTATTTAGGCAAGCTTCCTCTAATCCTCTTCCTCTTTTTTTGTGTTCTTTTCTGAGCCCAGTTTGGTAGAGAAATGTCAGGCTAATTCTGTTCATTGCACTGTGTTATCAGTCCAGCAGTTGACCTGAATCTGTTTTGCACCATACTTGGGATGGTGAAGAGGGCTAGCTGCTGGGGAGTTTATAGCTCTTTTATGGGAAAGTTGGATCCTTCTAACCTACTGTTGTATATCTCTAATTACTGGAGGCTCCAGCTATAGAAATTGAACTAGGTCCAAGTTTCTTCTGAGATGTCCTATGCACATCTGGGAGTACTGAGCTCTCAAGTTTCACTCTATTTCTTCTGTTACTTCATGCAGCTGTGGCTGGGACCTCCACACTGTTCAACTAGTTACCTTGGGACCAATTAGTACCAATTAGTTTAAGATTTCTTGTTTGATTGAGACTTACTGTAGTTAAATCTAGATGTGGTTCATATCTATCAAAAGGTTGGGGTGACTCTAGTATTTGTGGTACCTACAAATTGTCTCTTTCTGACAAAAATTAGTGCTGCCCCTTCTGCCCACTTTCCTTTTTTCTTCTCCTGAACAACTGAAACTGGCTCCCAAACAATGCAGCCCAGCAGGCGGCCATGTAGTAGCAGTTGGGTGTGGACTGTGCTGTTCCCAGCCTCACTGGATCTGGTGGAGACCAGGTGCTAGGGAAATCCCAAGTTTGCTGCCAGAATCCATGTTGGAGGCTTATGGGCTTCCAGAGTAAGCTCTGGAACTTGGAGGTTGGTTTTCCTCCTTCCTTTCCCTGTCTTATATGTTCAATTTCAGTCTCTGCAAACTACTTTGACACAGCTCCCTTCTTCTCCCTTACT
>WEIU01008767.1:34287-71114 GCA_013389925.1 Aegithalos caudatus
CTTTACAACTAAACAGTTTGTCCTTTTCCCAACGTTTTGGAGAATCTGGGAACGTAAGTGCTCCAATAACTCATGTCTGAGCTCTCATTTACCCCCTGCCGGCATGGGGATGCTGCGCACCAGCCTCTCAGAATGCCAAATGAGTCGTGGCTGCCGCCTTGTCCCCCGCGCTCCCTGAGGCCAGCGAGCGGGACCCTCAGCCTTGCTGGGGCTGCTCAGACACAGCCAGCTGGGCATCCTCGCCTGCTCCCGACGGGACCAGTGCTGGAGCTGGGAGGTGCTATGTGCAGGACATAGCAGGTCACTCCACTGTTTTAACTTTTTGGACATGGAGGGAGAAGGGGGGAAGGTTCGATCCCAGAGCTTAAGAAAGAAGAGTTTTGTAGCTTGGATCATAAGAGAGGGCTTCATGCAGGGAAATAAACCTTTTAAGTTTGGCACTGCCGCTCATATGTCACATTGTCTTGGCTCAGTCACTTAGCTTCTGCCCATCTCAGTTTCTCACACTATCTGAAGGACAGAGGAGCGTTTTTTCTCACCATCCCCATGCAGATGTGAGGCTTATACTGAGAACTGATGCAAAATATTTTGAGATCCTTGATTTGAGCAGAGCAGACTGTGATGAAAACCAGGATAAGGAAGGACACCAACAGCTTTTGGGAAAGTGGGGATGCTTCTCATGTGCTGTGCTTTGCAGTTGATGGATTGGATAGCTCCCAAAAATCTTTTGAAAACAACTGAGGATGATTTAGGGTTCAAATCCAGTCATGGTAGGGCTTATTTTTAATCTGCAGGAAAAGTTTGGAATTGTGGGTTTTTCCTAACACCATATCTTCCCTCTCCTCTGACTACATCAGCTGCCTTTCATTTGCATTCATCCTGCTGTATATGTCTCCCCTTCACTGTTCCACTGTTCTCTGAGTATGCTGGTGTCTTCCCAAGTGATTTTTTTTTTTTTTTTTTTTTTTTTTTTTTTTTTTTTTTTTTTACAGGTTTCACTACCCATCCAGTTCATGAGGCTATGTCTGTGCACTTAAAGGAGTACTATTCCCATTTTAAGGAAGGCAGCATGGCACAAAATGGCCTGGGTCCATTAGTTTCCTCTGGTCTCTGTCCGAAAGTAGTGATTCGATACAGAGTTCTCACTCCTGTGAACTCCATTGTGGTGTTACCAGCACCAGCAGGTGGGTTATCAGCTGCATGGTCCCTGAATGCCAGGCCCATTCCCTCTGTCCTCCTGTCTTCGGGCTGCCTGCTGGACTGCATGGGACCCGACCCGCGAGGTGGTTCCTGAGGGTCGTGCCGGCGGTGAGCGCTGACCCCGTAGCTGCCGGGTTTTGTTGCCGTGAGGAGGTGGCTCCTGGTCCGTCCCTGCACGTCCCGCAGCCTCCTCCCCTTAGGGGTGCAGGTGCTGCCGGGGGTGTTGGCGAACAGCCCGCTCTCGGGTCTCCCAGAGATGGGATGAAGCCGGCACGCCCTGGGGCCTTGGGAGAGAGCGCATCAAACGCGTCTCCCTCCAGAGCCCTCGCTCAGGCTCCTCCCTGCTCTTTTTTCAGGGTTCCCTTGGGAGTGGGGAGGTGCCCAGCAGCCAGGGCATCATTCCGTCTTCGGAGCGCCGCAGACCGCGATGCTGGAGCCTCACCGCGGCGTCACTCACCCTCCTTCCCCCTTCTGCGCTCCCTGCCTGTGGCCCTGGCAGGAGACGGGAAGTGCCAAGGATGAGAGCAGGTCCCTGGTGTCTCCTTTAGCTGCCATTGCAGTTAAATTAGAACACAGACCTGCAAATAAAGCACCCCCTCCTCTACCCCCCTTCCCCGCTGCCAGAAGCTCTGCATTTCACTCAAGTGCCCACCGGGGAATTTGCCCATTTACTCTTGTTATTTGCATGATAAAGGCAGTTCTGCTGCCTTTTCTGCAGCCTGCCTTAAAAAGGCAGGGAAGTTGGAGCAGACGGGTAGGAGAGGCAGAAGGGTCAGGGCACCCAGCCCCGAGCCCTCGGCCCGCGGCAGAGCCGCCGAGGGTGCCGCGGAGGAGGGAGGCTTTTCCCCAGCCCCAGCTTTTGCTTTCCAGTTTTGTTCTCATTAGCGGCTCTGTGCATTCCCTTCGCTCCTCACAAAGACGCTTATTCTGGCACGGAAATGTGCCCTCTGGGATTTACTAAAAGAGAAGGAGCAAGGGAGGGGAAAGAGGGAGATAGACGGAGAGAGAAATAGGCGTTTATCCTGGGTCGCATCCAAGCTGCCTTAGCTGAAACTCAGGATGGAAGTGTAAAGGTAGCTGTAAACCTTTCTGGCTGCAGCACCCCAGTCATGGATTAATCACCTGAAGCAGTCTCCGTGTTTTGTTAGCTTTGGCCTGGCTTCTTCTGCCAGGTGTTTTTGAAATGTAATTTTCTTGAAATAAGATGAAGTGGAAATACTCTGCAGTGATATGCCACTTTCAGTTCTGTTTCACCCTTTAGATGAAGAGCCTCATGTCCCTTTAGACTAAGAAATATTTACCAAACTGAAAGCATGACTTTGCAGAAGAAGCACAAATTTTGAGACCTAATCAGCAGTCAGGAAATTATTGTTTGGCTAGTGCCTGGTGCTCATCGCTGCCCTATTCCCATGCTTTCTGTCCTGATGATGCCTGTGATGAGGCTAGTGGCCACACAGGAGCTGCAGTAGTGACACTTTGCCTCTTAGCAAGGCAATCTGCTTGCTGAGCTGGCATCACATGTATTGTGTAGCTGTGGAGCTCTCTCTAGCCAGGCCACTGTCATGTGCCATAGTGTTACTGCATCCTTACTGTCTCCTTCAAATACATCTCAGCTAGTGTACCCTTTTACCTCCCTGTTAGCAAGTACAACCAGCCCCAGCACTTGGTCTCTGAGGCACTCTAGCTGTGTTGGCTACAGCTGCCCTCAGCCTCCTCACAAATGCTAAAACAGCAGGAAGCTGTAAAGGCTATAGAGATGGGAAAGCCTGGGGAAAAATGTCCAGAGAAAGGAAGAAAAAAGTGTTCTTTCCTGTCTAGGATGTTGAACTGTCATGTGGTCTTTTTTCTGTTTTCCTTACCTTTTTTTCCTCCTCATTTATTTTTATGTGGCTTTGCTGCATACTGTTTGTACAATGTGACCAAAATTTGAAGATACCCACATTCATTGTGCTCCTCAGGCATGGATGGGAGTATTGCTTGATGGGGAACCCATATGGAACAGGGGTGTAGGACTTCTTATAACTAGTATTGGACTGACAGGGTATACAGGAGAAGAGAGACTATTTGGAGTTGTGATGTAGAGATGCAGTAAGATCTCTTTGAAGACCTCCCCTCCCTTCCCTTCCCACAGTGCCCCAGAGTGATAGGCCACAATCTGTGGAAAATTTCTGATCTGTGCACAGGATCTTTTTATATAAACTTACACCTCACTTGGACTCTAAAGCCTGTTAAAGAGGTCCCAAGGGCTGTCCAGCCAGAAACATCCCAAATGGGTGCTGTCTGCTTTTCTATTCTCGTTTGAAGCAGTTTTAAAAAGGCAGATGCAGGTATGGGTGTGAGGCTCTACCTTCTGGACTTCGCCTGGAATTATCCACTGAAGAAAGCCTCACTGCATCTCTAGGTTTTGAGGCTTTGCACTCTACAAATAATCTTCATAAAAAATACTCTTGTGCATTGCAGCTTCCTAAAAAATCTTGCAAATGTTTGAGGGCGGGTTCCAAAATAATATTTTTACCCAATGGAGATGTCCCTGGTATATCTGGAGGGATTTACTGATCCAGAACTTCACAAGCAGAATTTGATCAGTGTTTCCACATTTCCTAACAGACTGCATTCTGACTGCTTCCACCATGGGCTTGAGAAGCAGGATGCTGCTGGTGTATGGTCACTCTAGAACATGGAGTGAGACAATCCTATTACAGAGCCTGGGACCAGTCCCATTGCAGTTTCTTGCTGCTGCTCAGGATGGGTTCCAGAAACAAAACTCTACAAGCTCACATTCAATTAGGGAAGCAGGTTTCTGCAAGCATGTGGCAGGTTTCATGGCCAGGATTCTGGCATCCCAAGTAGGTTCTGGAGCCAGCAGTCTGGGAGCTTGTGGCTGCTCAGGGCTAGTGCTCGAGAAAGGTTCCAGGATGATGTCTCAGTGGCATCCTGTTTTTTCACTGTTGATCAACAAGTTCAGACTGTCTGTTCTCATATCTGAACTCTGTATCTGGGGTCCTTTTGCATTTTTAGCATGGGTAATGATACCATCCATCCCAACTCCATCCTCTCTTCTTGTCTGAAGAATCAGATCTACAGCCCTACCTGAGTGCTCCTTCCCAGCTGAAAAACTTTGAATCTTCTGGAACAGGATCAGTGTGGAAATTTCCTTCATTGTCTTAGTAGTATCTTTGCTCCCCAGGTCTGGCTTTCCCTGGCACACTGGTGCCAGCATTACATCACATTCCTTGTGAGGTTTGTAACTTACTTTTTGGTGGTATTTGTTGCACAGTTGGCCTAATGGAAGCATTCAGTTTAAACAAGAAGCTCTTAACTAGTGAGTTTCTGGGAGGCCTGTCAGTCTCTTCTGATGACTTTCATCTTGTACTATTTATAGATTAAAATTCATTTGAGGTGGCTAAGCAGGGGTTTTAATCATCCTGAAATGGCACGATTTTACTTATTCACATGCCTTGGCATCAAGAAGACTGGGCATAGAGAGAGAGCTTGGCTGTGTCTGCTTCTTGCACCTGGAAGACACTGTGGGAAAGATGGCAGAGGGATGTTGCAGGCATGTCCAGTAGCAGTCTGGACAGGCTGAAGTAGTCTGGCTGAGGAAGGCACTGCTGAGGGTGTTGGGCAGGTCTGTCTGATTACTGACATCCAGAAAGATGGAATCAGAATGCTGAGACTAAAACTGTGTAACTCTTGGCACCTTCCACTACATGCTGGGCAACCACAGCATATTTTATATGGCTAGGATGCCTTCAGGTAAGGAGAAGCAATTCTTTATGGGAGCACAGACTTCTTATGTAATTCTGACAAAACCACTTAAGGTAGAGTTTGTATCACCTTGCTTTTAATGCCTGGGAACCATCTAATTCTAGGATTACCTACACAGTAGTTACCACCTGTAATTACACAGTAGGTTACCACTTGGACGTGTTAATGCTCTCTCCATTGTCTATAGAGGGCCTACATAGATGAAACTATAGCTGGTTTTATGTAGCAGAAACCTGGTAAGATGAGTCCCTCTGAGTCTCAGTTCTTCATATGTAAAGTGGAAATGGTAGCATTGCATGGTGAAATGGCTGCAGGGTTAGACAGTGAATGGCATAATGGGCTAAGATATTCTGCATTGTGGTGGAAGAGGCAGGAGAGGAGCAGAGGAGGTGTCTGTGGTGTAGTTTACCTGTCAGTGTTCTGTGACCTTCTGGCATTTGGCCCTGTACAAGTGGAAGGGGGTTTAGATTATTCTGATAAACCTTACAAAACCTCATTTATGTTATTTTCGTCCAAAGACATGTTTAAGCTGCTTAAGCTATATCTCCAGCTATCTCTTGGCTTTTCCTGGATAATGGTCAGACAATGAACAATGAAGAATATAGTATTTCCATCTTCATCTTGGGAAACAGCATCATAGATAGTTCAGCTGCTGGTTTGTTTAGAGGCCTCTGGACTATTTTTTCACTTTTTCAGGTTTCCTTCTGAAGTTTTCACTGCCCAGATGTAGCCATTATGGGTTTCTGCTCTCTATTTTAACCAGTTTAGATGGGAAATGTTAAGAAAGTGGAATGAAACAAGAATGAATCAAGAATCACTTCTTTGAGTCTCTTCCTCACTGCATTAGGAGGCCAAAGGTTATGAAAGGAGAGTTTATGCTGAAGACATTCTTTGAAAGCCCTCTGAAGCAAGTGTTCTGCTTTTTATTACTGGTTTGAATTAAGATTGATTTTCCTCAGATTCCTGGTCTCCCTCTTGGGACCAGCTCCAAAAACCCTGAGGCTCAAATGAAAATGGAAGGTGCTAATTAAAAGCACCATTTATCTCTCTTTGAAAATAGACCCCACGAGTATGTGAGGATTGGCAGGGGTTGCTCCTGGAAATAAGCTGCTCTCCTGCTTGATGTTGCAGGTGTTCAATGCTAACAGGAGTGTTAAGAGTCATATGTTAGTGTCAGAGATATGTAAAATATTATCTGTGAACTCTAGGTCTGTCAGCACAGCCACAGCTTTGGGGTCTCAAGTACATATGACCTTTGGCCAGTGTTGGACAGGAATTACAGGTACTGTTGTGAATCCAGGAGATGAGTGCATGTTATATCCCTACTGTACCCAATGTACGGAGTGTCAGAGTTGAACTGGATGCTGTTAGCCTGAACACCTTGAATTAATTTTCTGGGGTATTGGCCAAACAGGGTTGTCACACTTTAGCACCTTAGGACTGAGACCATCCTCTGGCTGTCTGCCTTGTTCTCCCTTTCTATCCCATACCCCAACAAACCTTGGAGTAAGTTATGTTGGCACACTGAGGAGGTGGAGCAGCCAGGGACTGATAATTTGGAAATGATCCAAAACCTTCTCCTCCTTTGAACTCAACTGGGTGCAACCAAATGGTCAGTTCACTTATTCTTCTGTCAAGTAGACCTGATCCAAACTGCTGATCAGGATGATGTTACTATCACTTCACAAAGCATACAGAGCTAGGGCTGTATTAACTCCTTATTGGAGCAGAACTGGGAAATCTATGTAGAATCATGGAATTGTTTAAATTGGAGATTTCCAAGATCATTGAGTCCTATGATTAAGCTGGCACTGCCAAGTTTGCTATTAAAATGTATTCCTAGGTACCACATCTACAGGTATTTGTATTGCTGAAGTTGCATGGGAAATTAATACAAATAGGAGTATGAAGCCTTTCTAACATTTATTTTGCTTGCTTTAATTCACATTTTAGATGTAAGACAGTTAGTTAAAAGGGTCAAAGTAAGACAGCTTAAAAAAAGGTGTTGCTATTTAATGGAGCATTAAAAACAGACTGAAAGTTTGGTATGAGACTCTGACAGGAACCATAAAGCCATGCCTACCTCCCTTTGGCTTTGCAGATATTCCTAGTCTGACTGCACATGTCTAGAGTAGTTTGGATGAGGTGCTTCCATCTCATGGTGATTCTCCAGGGTGTTATCCCTACCATGCTACTTTCAACAGTCAGGTTATCCTCATAGTGCTGACTTTAGTGCAGTCTCTTTGCTCTCATTATACATACCTAGAAAAAATATTTGGATCATTTTCTGAAGGCAGAACTTAAAAATTCTGTCCTTGAGAGGCTCCCAACCCTTTAAAAGAGTTCAGAGAAAATACGTGTGGAAGGGGAAATATCATCCCTGATCTCCTTTTCCTTGCTTCTGTGGGTGGCTAAATGCCTCTTGGAATTGCTGATGGGCTAGGAAATCTTTTGCTTTTTATCATTGGCTGCTAATGTCAGTGAACAGAAGTTCCTGATTTCTGCCTAACTGGGAAAGTGCAAGAAATAAAGAGCTGGGAGCTGAATGTATTTTTTGACCCATACAAATGACAAAAGAGTAAACACTTTTCTAACAGTGACAGAGGATGGACTAAGCTCTGGATCAAGGAGACTGGTGGGCATTGTTTCTTTCCAGATCTGGAGGAACATATTATCTGTTCTTAATCAGCAAACTGTTGCTTTGGTGACAAACTCCTGCCTCACCCCCAAACTATGATGGCTGGCTTCCCTGTCTTTCCCTGTATCTGTTGCTGGTAACTAGGAGAAAGTGGCCACAGTTTGGTTGTCATGGTGCCCCAGCAGCCAAAAGAAAATTACATCCTTTTGCCATTGTAAGGAGAAGCTTTGCTCTAGAAACTTGGCAAAGCTGGTCAGAGGGGAAGTGATAAAAATCCCTGGTACCTATCAAGGGGTTAATATTGATAGTTTCCATACAAATGGCATCCTACAAATGAAACTGCAATCCTTATGCATGCTGTCAATTTCTGGGCTATAGTAACTGCTCTGGAATGCTTGTGCCTGTGTTTTCCAGGTCTCTGTTGGCAGTTTCTGTGGTACACTCTGTACTAGCCCCATTGCTGCCAGGTTGATGTATTCCCAGAGTAAGGAATCTGTGTTTTCTAGTATTTTAGTAAGAGACACCTGACTTTCTGGCTTATTATCAGATTTCAAACTAGTCACATTGCTTTATGCAGTTTATTTTCCCTACTAGAGAAACAGGCAAAAAGTTATTGTTGCTCTTTGCAAATCATTTTCTTGTCCTGAAGTGGAAGGGCACTTCTGACACCTTCATGGAGATAGAGACAATGGATGCAGGAAACCCACCACAGGATCACCAGGAGCCCAGATGACACGGGCAGCATCCAGGAGATTTCCCTGTCTCATTCCAGCAGGGAGACACAGGTGACACCTTGGAAATCATTTCATAGCAACTTGGCCTGGAGCAGCACAGAAGAGTGTGCTCCCCACTGTGTGTCCCAGCGCCCTGTGCAGCATCTTTGGCTGTTGGGAAACAGATCCGGGCAGCGTGGAGCAGCCAGGCAGGAGGTGGTGAGGGCAGGAGGAGTTGGGCGCGTGTAGAATGCCCTTGGGGCTGCCAGGCACCTCTCATTAGAATACATTTGTTCCACAGTATTACAGCCGGCTGGTTCATCTCTTAGTCTCTTTGCAAGGCTGTTGCTTACAGAAGGTAGAGGCAGGGACTTGGTCTGGGTCCAAACTCTGGTGCAGCTCTGCCTCTCCTCTCCTCGGGCTCTCGCTGTGCGCAGAGCCGGGCTCCCTGCTGTGCCCTCGCCAGCTTTTACAGCCGCCCTGCCTGTCAGAACAAATGGTACGGCTCAGAAAATAAACTCATCTCATTTGTATGACAACACGGCCCCTCCGGTTAGAATGCTGCACCACTGCTTTTAACAAGGCTTTAAGCTGTTCAGTTCAGAGATTGTTACAGCCCCTGGTTTATTGAAATACAAACCTTCTTCTGCTCAGTCATCCTAGGCATGTTCCCTAATGCCTAACCTAGGCTGAGATACCCACAGTGCACTGTGCCCTGGCTAAAGATGCCCAAGCTGAACGATGTCCTCTTCTGCCTTCAGTATAACCTGGGTCCTACATCCCGTGTACTGCTCCCCTCAGGGCTGAAAGGAAAGATGAAAAAGATCTTTATTGCAAGTGTCCGTGTATTTCCTCCTGTGCTGTATTGAGACTTCTTTAGTCTGTGTGCGGGGCACTGTCTGGATGTGACTCTGGTTGTGTATGTGCATGCAGGCACTTTTCGTTTGTGTGTCTCCCATGTTGTGAGAGTCTCTGCTCGTGAGGGTTGAGTTTGTGTGTTCCTGTTTACCTGTGTGTATCCACCCATGTGTTCACATCTTGTTTCTGTGTGTTTGGTGTGTTGGGTTTTAAGGATGCTTCTGCCTGTGCCTGTCCTATGCGGCCAATGTTTGTCTGTGCCTCTCAGATGTGTATGTGTATTCCAGTGAGCATGCTTTCATAAGCCTCCTGCTTACCAGTACTGAAGGATGTGCAAAGGTCTCATTATGTTGCACGTTTCCCCTTGGTGTGATGCATTCCTGCAGTTCACAGGCAGGTAGGTGATTGACTGTGTCTGTTTCTTACGTGCTGCTTGGAGCAGAGTAGCCCAAAAAAGGAACCCTGGAGCTTCAGGTGAATCCAAAGGGTGCCTTGTTAATAAGGAAGGAAAAAAATTACAAGGAGATGGAAATAAACATTCAGTATATATTTGGTGGCATGCAGCTCTTTCTAAAGCACACCATATGTTTTTTCTGATGATAAACAGAAGATGTGGTCCTCTACTATCAAAATCAGTGGTAGATTTTCCAGGGAAAATAGTTGCAAAATCATATATATAGAACAAGTGAAACTGTCCATTAGATAGAGATGCACACATGTGCTTATAGATGGGTCTGTTATTCTCCCTTTTCAGCACCCTAACTCCAGAATAACTGCTTAAGGTTCCTCTGTCTTCCATTCTTTCAACTTGTGGTGGACCAAATGTGTAACTGTTTTATCTTCTCATTAGCACAAATGCTTAGAATCAAGACACCTGAATCCTTACTTTGGCACTAGTTTCCTCTGTGATCTTGAAAAATTACTGTCTATTTCTCCCTTCTTCATTTGCAGGAATGGTGGGTGACCTTACAGGGATGCCAGAGGGCTGACATTGCTCACATATTTTGAGAACCCTGGAGTAAAGTGGTACTGGCAATCACAAAGAATTCACTCTTCTGCAATATTAACATTCCTGATAACCAAACACAATACATCCTTAGTATGTGATGGATTTCTCTTAGGTAAAAGAGAATGTCTGGGACGTTAGAAGCAAAATCCCCATGTCAGTAAAACATGGGGTCTGATATGGATCCAACTGAAAAGTTCCCCTGGCTGGACGATATGTAGTGGATGCTGCGCTCCTGGAAGAGTTGGGCTTTGTGAATCTGAGTTTCTGTCCCCAGATGTTGAGCATAGAGTCAGAGGCTCCCCCTGCATATCTTCTAATGCCTGCAACAGGGATTTCCATGGTGGAGAGGGAGCACTAATGGAGTGCACAGCCATTTGTTAGCCAGGGGCTTGGGGTTTGCGGAGCTGTGCGCATTCCTGCTGACGAGTGCATAGACAGAGTAAACAATGGCTGTTAGATTTACTGCTGCAGCAAAAATAAACCATTTGTCAAAGTGAGGATAGCACAGGGATGCCAACAGATTGAGGCCACACCTCCTTGGGATTTGACCTGGTTGTACCTCGCAAACCAAGCAGGATGGGATGGAAGTTCCACTGGGATATTTAGCCTGAGACCATTCAGGAAGGGTTAATCCAGATAGTAGAGAGGAGAGTGCTGAAGAGTTAGTAGGGGGTGCACAAAATATTGCTTAATACAACGTTGTGAAGTCCTGGCAAATAGCAGCCTAACTAAAAGCTAGTATTAGTCAAAACTCTATGCTCTAAATAATTTCTGTCCTATAAATCAGATGCTGTCAAATACAGTGCAAAAAGGAGACTTCAGCATTAAAAAAAAGGCGGTCTCAAGGCTTTGCTGGGAATTCTACATTATTTTAAGAGAACTGCTCTGTGCATGTGGTACAGCAGCATTGATCAGAACATTTGTGGTAATTAAAAACCCCATGGCAAGTTTCATCAGGGACAGGTGACAGGTCAGTTAATTATTTTTAGGAAGCAAAATTCCCTCTTCAGCTCTGAACAAAAGAGAAAAGTAACAGCAAAATTAACCTTTCCCAGGGGTGATATGATATTTCCATTAATATTAGTACAACATACTTCCTTTCATATTTGGCAAAATTTTGGTGAATGGTAATATACAGAATACATTATGTGTTTGGCAAAAATTAGCAAGAGTTAACAAAGAGTTACTTAACCTGGAAAACTGAATCTGATTTTGTAACAGGAGAGAATGTAAATTTAATCTGAAGCACAGATTTCTAATAGCAGGAATAATGCTGGAAAGTGAAAACACCAGATACAGGTTTGCCTTGTGGAAAGTTAGATACAAGGGCATACAGCAATACATCAAGAACATCAGTTGTCTTTCCCTTATATATTTGTATTGCAACACATTTATAATATTTTCTATATAGTTAAAGTGGCGTTATAGTGAAAGAGATTTGTCCCCTTAATTTTCACTGGAGTTACTGACTCCCAGGTTGATGAATTAAAGGGAGTAAGGATTGGTGAAGGACTGGGCTTTGCCTAGAGATTCAGCATGCCAGAGTACTGCTGTAAAAGTGTTGCTTTCTGTAGGTTCTGGCAGATGCAAATTGAAACACATCACTTGTATGAATCACTTGTATGAGCTTCACAACTAGGGTGAATTGTCCTGGAGCACAAGGAGTTGATCTCACTCATACTCTGGATTGTGACTGGGTGTAGAATAATGTGGGGTATTTTGATACCTGGAGAGCATGATCAGAGTAAACAGAGCATAGCATAGCATGGGCTGAAAATTCTCTTACTTGTAACAGAATTGAAAGGTGCCTGTTAAAATCTGAGAGAGCCTTCCAACTCCCCACAAAATGAAAGTGGGAAGGAGCAAACATCCAAATGCTAAGTAGTAGTGGAGTAAGGAAGATTGAGTGCAGAGTTCTAAAGATCTGTGCCTACCTATCTTTTATGACTGTAACAATTAAGATTAATAGTCTAATGTGAAGCTGCTGTTTTGTCGTATGAGAAATTTAATGACTCCCAGAGATGAAACTTGCAATTGCTATTACAAGGGGATTAGGCTTTGATAGTCTTCATGGGCTGGGCACAGGTTTACCCTGAAAGCTAGTGACAAGCAGGTTATCCTGGGAGCTTTTGTACAACTGCAAAGCAAACACCACAGCACATTCTGGTCCTACATAGCAGAACTGGCTCACATCAGGCCTTTAGAAAGACTCTGATGTGATGCATGCACCCAGTTGTCTGCCATGTTCAAGGGAGCCATGCTTATCACTATAACATCCCTCTTCCATAGGCAACATACCACCTCCACCAAAAACAAGAATGAAAGAAAGCCTAAAAAGGTGAAGAAGGATTTTCATTATGAAGTTAATTAGCTTCTGAGCCAAGCTGCACCTTTTCAAGGGGAGGAATTAGAGGGATTTAATTGCTTTATCAGCCTTCTCTTTGATTTTCAGCAATCAGGCCGATTCCATTTAATTTAACTGCCACAGATGAGAAGAAAATTGATGCACTCACCTGCCTTGAAGCAGAAAGAGAGAGTGAGAAAGAAAAGTTGGAGAAATTGGCAAATATAGTGTCTGCAGATTAATGAAAACCAACAGCATTTGCTCACAATTGGAAATGATGTGCCTGCCCTGAGGTGTTTGGAGCTGTGCGTGTGCTGCTGTGCATGGTGATGTGAGACCCATGTTAATGGCAGAGAACAGGGAAAAGCGGGTGGACCTGCCCTGGGGAGAGAGGGAAATATATTTGTGAGATGATCAGGGATCAATTAATGACTGGATGTGCAGTGGGGTAGAGAAGAATGGGGGAGGCAAGCAGCCAAAGCCTCGTGCTAGCAGACAGGCAAGCAGAGGTCAACGTGCTGAGTGGGTTTGGTGTGATACCTGTTGTCATCCTCTACCAGTGGGATGTATCCTGCACTTTCTGGGTCAGAGGGCTGGTTCATGTTACAGGAAACTGATGTTTGTTTGTTTTACTGAGGTAGAGGGGAGAGGTTAGAAACTGCAGTGAAGGCTTTTGGTATATATCATGCCTTTGCTGAAGTCCATTTCCTTCTGTGTTTCTAGAAACATTTCATGCAGGGGTGAATAAGACACAAAACCAATGTGTTGAAGAGAAAGGAGGTAAATAGATGTGGTGGGAATAGCAGAGGATGGTCCATCAAGAAGTGATGGGTAGAAAGTGGTGTGGGAGGAGCTGAGACCTGTAGAACTGTGATCCACAGGATGTGAGTTGACTTCCTCCAGCTGAGGTGTGCCTTTGCAGAGGGTCTGCTGAGCTTTAGTCACATGTTAAACAAAACAATTGCCTGCAGCTGTCTGTAGTCATAACAGCTTGGGAAAGATGTGTGGTTTTCAGACCCTTTCCTTCCAAAAATGAGGACTCTTGGAGGTATCTAGAGACAATCCTTCAAAAGCGGGCTCAAGTCCTTTTATTTTAAGTCATGACCCCAACTGTAACGTGACTGTACTGGACAGCCTGATTTTCAGTGGCGGAGTACTTGGACTCCACAATGCATTGCTTTGGGAGCATATGAGCTACTTTCTTCACCCTTGCTGGCCCCATTTAAGGACAGCCCTTCCCTCACTTAAAGAATGTTGGGCCAAAGTCTTAACTGGAAAACTTTGTGTCCTTATGATCTGTGCAGCACAGGTGAGACTTCCTGGTTCTGTGGCCAAGTCTTCACTTGAGGGAAGATGGTAAGAGTGGGTAAATAAAAAGCACTCAGGAAGATGTCACTTCCTTTTTCTGTGTCCACTCAAAAAAAGATAATTAAATGAATGGATTGGTTTTAAAAGAGTGTTTCCCACTAGAGAAGATTGTTTGGAATCTGGAAAGAGAAACTTATCTCAGAAATGTCAGTTTCACCAATATTTTGTTTCACAAAAATTTGACAGAAGCCTGTTCATAGAACTGTCACCTTCCATTTCATTCCTTCAAAAGCAAAAGGTGTTTTTCACTTTGAAATTACTTTTTTTCAAAAATACATTTGATTCTGTAATATTCATGGGGGTTTTAAATGAGAAAATTATTTATTTTATTTTATTGAAAGAAAACATTTTGATTCATCCAAATTTATTTTTGTCAGGAAATGTATTCTATTATAGATTTCTTTTTGTGTGGATTATTTCCAGTCCTATGCTAGACAAATTTCAAAATTGGAAGTTTTTTAGAAAATGAGAATTTTCAATTTCTCTATAGTTACCAAAAGCGGGACTTTCTTCTTCCCCAGGATTCTGAGTCTGATTTCTGTTTCAGGACTGCATATTGAATTTAATACATTTCTTATCAAATAGTACTACTCCCATTGTTTAGACTTTATATCAACTTTGGTGCAACCTGATTATGAGAATCATCTCTAATTACTTGTTGAAGTCCACATTAAGTTTGGATCTGATTAGCTACATTATGTTAGATCCTACTGGAACTCCACATTAAGAAATGGCATTTTCTAAGGCAAAAGAGCAGAAGCGAGGGCAAGGGTGGGTGGAGTGTTTTGGCCAGGGCTTTGCAGAAGTGGGGAGTGGACTCAAACACTGCCCATGTGTGTGGACCTGTAGGGAATTGCTAAAAGCTGATTGCCTGGGCTGTGTCTCTGTCAGCCCATTGCTGGGCTTGACACTGGTGGTCAATCTAGAGTAGAAGCAGGAGCATTTAGAAGCTGTCATTGCCCTTACAAATCAGTCTATAGGTCTTGTGAGATGGAGATGGTTCTTTTCTGGAATTTAACACCTTTAGGTGTAGTTTTAAGAAGCAGCAGCTTTGTGGGCTGTAATTAAGACTCTGGAAGGGAGTTTTTTCTGATGATTCTCTCTGCTCACCCACAGCAGGTTAAATGAAGGGGTTAATAAGGTATTATTTCCCCACAAAAGCCCTGACGGTGCATTTCCTCACAGCTTGCCTGCCAGGCTTGGCCTAGCTCTGTGGATCAAAGGCTGGTTATCACTAATATTGAGCTGTTGTAACCTCTGTCCCCTTTGATTAAAGTGGCGCTGCTGTGAATTTCTCAGTTAATCACACCTTGGCTCACAGGGTCAGCTTGCAACTTGGCAAGTTCAGAAAACTACAGCGGAGGAGAGAAAGGTAAAATGTATTATGCAAATGCAATTATGATTGAGTCTGACTCCATCCGGCCAAAGACCTTGTACTGCTGGAGAGGCTGGAGGGAGAAGAATCAATATCCCATCCTTCAACAAGAGCCTCTTGGCAAAGAAAAGGGAATGGAACAGGAGGCTCTCCTTTTTTCTCCCTAGAACTTCTCACACCACTGAGGAGAGCAGGATTCTGAGGACCCTTAAGCCTTCAGCAGGTGCACTGTGTTCTGAGGAGAATGTGACCCCCAGACATTTTCCATCTCTGGGAGCTATAATTTACAAGTTTTTCCTTAGATTATATTGAAATGGGAACTCTGCCAATGGGTTCAGGACCACTAATACTGCTTTCCACTCCACATCACTTCCCAGAGCCTCAGGATGAGAGGAATCAGCAGGCATTATGGCAGTGTGGATCCAATTTCAAAGCACACAGTAAGATAGGTGTGTTAGTCACCAGGTGTATGTGCAGGGCAGAAGATGAAAATTTGAGCCTCAGGAAGGCCATAGTGTGGGATGTGAAATTCAATACAGTTGGCAATGAATTGGGTTAGTGAACACAGCAGCCTAACCTTGTTTTGAGGATCCTGAGGGATAGGGCTGCTGAATAGAAAGATCATGATAATTGAGCCTTTTTATGAAAATCATTCTTTCCTGTTCTGTGTTTTGATTTCCTTACCTGCAATTCAGAATGTGTCCAACTTCCAGGCCAGATGGAGGTGGATATGGGTGTTCCTCAGGTTATGGGTTATTTTTTTTTATTTAGAAAGGTGCCCTATTCTTAGTAGCATTTCAGTAGTCTATAGAATCAGTCTGTCAAGAACTGGGCTATCTGCAGGCATGTGGTAAAGCCATATGTACATGCAGAGATTTTAATGATGTAGAAACTCCAGGATGACATACCAGTTTTGCAACCACAACAGGAAAGCTTCACTGAGCTCTGTAGTGAATCCAAGTGAAACCAATTATGGCTATAACTCCACTTTTTGCTATTGTTATTGATCTTCAGGTGTGGTTCTGCCAACCGTCTATTTATCAGGGTTTAAATCCTTTGCAGAGTTGCTCCATGAGAGGTGTGCAGCCTAGGAAAGATTTGAGGTGTGGTGGAGTGACTGAGCTGTGGTTACAAACAGTTCAGTAGTATATTCAGGAGCAGAATCATGTGCCCAGGGCTAGAGCCCTCATGTCACAAAATTCCACTTCTGGTGGCCCTGGCTGACTTTAGCATTGAGTGTCAGATTCAGGAGGTTGCCTCCAGGCAAAGGGAATTTGCTGTTTCCACTGGCCTGGCAGCATCTTTCATTATCAGTATACAATCTGTTGGGATCCCAAATTAATCTGCTAAATTATCACATTCCTACCTTTCTTCCTACTCCTAGGGAAAGAGGCGTTTTCCTGTCAGTGCTGAAACCTGTTGTGCTTTCTGGCTGTGGTAGTGAGAAGAGGGAGGAAAAAGAATTCGATGTTTCTAGGGAGACTGGTGTTCAGGAGTGCTGGTTAAGGTGGCACAGGGAGATGTTTCAGCTCCAGCTGTGCTGCAGAGCTGAACGGGGGAGCTGAGGTGAGGGGAGCAGGCAGCACAGGGGCTGCACTACGGGTCTGAGCAGAGTGCTGAGCAGAGTGGAAGTGGAGAAAGCTGGAGGAAGAAGGAGTATGGCAGGGCATTCTTGATCAGACCCACTAATTAATTGCTCTTTTTTTTACTCCAGTCTTTCTATTTTTGCATGATTTGTTTCCTTATTCAAGTGAAACTGTGAGTAACTTTTTAACATTTAAATTCAGAAATGCTGGAACTGAGTTCCTGCTGGGGAGAAGTCCAGGAGCTCTGCTCCTGATGGCTTTTGGGAACTTTTTCGTTGTCTCACTCCCTCCTAAAAGCAGGTACCATTCTGCTCAGCTGGGACATGTGGTTCTTATTATGCTATCAAACCTCACACATAGGAACAGAGCCACAATGCCTGCTGGTGTTTGAAAGACCCCTAAGCTTGAATTTTAGTAGGGAAGATAAAGGCATCTTCACATTGTGAGTTTTCCTCACTTTATGTATATCTTTCCTTTGTGTACTTCTCAATCCCTTTGTATAGTTTTGTTGTTCTGAATTCCTGATATGTGATTATTCTGATTTTCTTTAGAAATGTCAAAGCTACAATCTAGCTTGCACAAAGGTGTGACATGGTCCTCAGAGGATTTTAATTTAAAATTGCCATTAATAATAAAATATAACAACAATAATAATACTAAATTACAGCTTTTTTGTCAAAGTGCTTTGGAAAGGCTACAGCAGAGGCATGCACTGCTGTCTCCATTGCATGGTTAAATTGTGTCTGGGAGAAACGATTCACCCAAGGTCATGGGTGAGGTTCATACTAGAATCAGGAGGTGAGTGTTCCCGGTAGTCCATCTGTTCTATCGTATGCTTCCTTCCTACAGAAAGTTTGCTTTCCTCCAGCTTTTGTTTTCCCATGTACTGAATCTCTGTCTGATTTTTGTTAACACTCCAAGAAAAGAAATTGGCATTGTGCTATGAGCCAAGGGTTAACAGACTTCGCTCAGGCCCAAAAAGTGATTCAGTCTAGGCACGTGCAGGTTCACTGTCCAGGAGATAGTCATGAAACACACAGCCAGTGAGACTGCTCCTCAGGACTCAGAGTTCAGGAGTAGTGCTCTGTAGAACAGCAGCTGCACCTTGAACTTTCTCTGTAAACTAATGCAACTCTGAAAGAAAGGGTGTGATGGGCCAAACCCAAAACTCTCAAATCTCTGCTTCTTACCCCACCTTATTTCACCTGACAAGAGGGAAGACTGTCAGCCCAGAGGAACATTTTGGCATCCTCTATGTGGTTTCCTTTGTAAATCTGGGTCATCTGTAAATGTGATCAGTAAAGGAGCTCCCAGGTCCTTTTGAAATCCAGTGTAAGCTGGGCATCTCTAACTATTCACTTAGTTTAAAAAAAATCTCTGGTGGGGATATACAATGGGCTTATCAGAACAGACTTCTCTGAAAGACTTAATGCCATATTTCTGTAGTCATTAGTACCTGATCTTTGCAATACTGGATCCCCCAGTAATGCTAATGCAATTGATTCAGCTGTGGGTACAGGTAGAACTATGTACAGTGTGATGGAGCACTTGGTAGTTTTTCTAGGCATACAGTGTTTTTAAGCTTTACAGGGCATGCAGGAGAGTTATGCCTGGGCAAACAAAAGTCATGGTATGATGGGTCTGTGACTTGGGTCATTACAGACTCTTTTGAAGAGATATTTCTATGGACAGTTCTTTCCATAAAATACAACATTGCCGAAGCTGCTCTGATATATTCCAGTTTTCCCCTGCAATAGCCCAGTATAACAAAGTTACACAGGAGATAAATGCTAACCCCTTTAGTTAGAGGTCCAACATATAAGCGTATTCCTTATTTATTTAATTTTATTTTTTCAGTGGTGCTTGTCTCTTTAATGTCCTGCTTTCTTTCCCTGAATCTTTCCTTTCCTCCTCCTTCTTGCCCTTCTTTTCCTTCCTTTCTTCCCCTCAGCCCTCTACTTCCCTGCCTCTTGATTAAAATGTTGACTTTAACTTGGAATTAACCTGATTAATGTAATTGAAAGTAAAAGTCCGCTGCTCAGCACTTTGGGTGATGAGTGGAGATGGATTGAGAAAGAAAGCTTTCAGATTGAATACACTTCTCTCCTCTGGCTGTTAATTGCACCGTTTACTGGTACCTGACTCACTGACCGTCAGTGTTTAGTCCAGTTAATGATGATACACAGTCCATACTTTCCAGAGATAATTAAAAAACATTCCAGCAGACACTGCTGCAGAGAGCTTTTCTATCTGTCGCAGTCAGCAGGCCCCAGGGGTTAGGGGTTTTCATGTGTAAAGGCAGGGAGTTCTCTGGGCAGAGTTGAGCTGGCCTTGGTTATGCAGGTGTTTTGAGGAGTATCATGGAATGGTAGGCATCTTAAAGGTCACCTAGTTTTCCCTCTGTGTTGTTGGCAGTGACAGCTTCCACACATGTAGAAGGTGGACGGTGCAGCTGTCAGGCTCAGGCACAGCCTGCTCAGCAGCTTCTCTTCATGCAGCCTCCTTAGCTGCTGAGGTTGCAGCCCTGCTCCAGTGGCTCGTACAGACCAGGACTTGTACAGTGACTTGTACTGGACAGGACTTACCAGGTTCCCAGTAGCTGATCCACCTGATCTGGAGAGCTGTTCCCAGTGGCTCATGGCTCTTGGTTCACAACTGGAGACTGGAGCTGATGAAGCAGGATGGTAACTACTTCACATGTTGGCTTTAGTGTGTTTGTCTCTTGACTCTGCAACGTAGTGTGCAGGTGAACATGGAGGCTCTTAGGAGCTGGGAGTCTGTTTTTGTATTTCTAAAGCACTTTACCTAAGACATAAGATTTTTAAGTAGAGTTCTCTCCCTGCAGTCATTTGAGATCTTATCCATAATGGATAAGAGTTCAATGAGAATTAGACATTTAAATGCTTTGTGCATCTGGCTGTAACTCTCTTATGGCATACTTGTACATCTGCAAAATAGGAATCCTCAGAATTCCTTACGGGTGGGGCACTCTCAAATTGCTCTGGACAGAAATTTACAGAAAATGCTTTGGCTAACATAGTCTGGAGACTTCACACACTGAAGTGATAGTAGAAAAAAAATTATCCGAATATGACAATCCATTAGGAAGCAAACTGGCAAGGGGTGTGGTGAGAATTCTTATATTGATGAAAGAAGTATTCAGGCAAAACAGGCAATCTGTAACAATGCTAGAATTGGTTAATATATTTGTTAATGATCTGAAAAACTAATAAACATATGTAAGAGGAACTTGTAGGTGTGATGAAGTTTGGCATGCTGATCAAGATCAGGAAAGATGATAAAGATCATATGAGGGACTGAGAGCAGTGCACAAGTAGGTAACAGAAAAATAAATTTGCACACAGAAGAAATCCTGAAATAATCTACTTTGACCTCCTGAGACACATATTGTACAGTTTACATTAAGAGACTAAGAACTCACTATTTCAGTTGACACTTTGTTTCAACAGCTAATCACAGTAAATTAAAACAGAGGGATGTATTTTTCATCTGAATTTCTGTTCTATCTTCTAAACTACTGGGTTTTGTTAAGTTTTTTTTTCTGCTAGACTAAGAAAAAGCCCTTACATACATTGCTTTTTCTCTGTTCAGATACTTCTGTGTTAGACTCAGTGCAAGATTATGCACACCCAAAGCTATGATTTACATTTCTTGTATGCTTTATGCTGTCAACTCGGGAAAAAAAAAGCTAGGTGTCACTGTGACCAGCTCAACAAACGTAAGTATTCAGCATGTCCTCATCCACCCTCTCTTGTCCTGCTGCCATTTCCCTTTACACATGGGCTATGTTCAGTGACCTGACTATGAGCAGTGTTGAAGCTCTGGGGAAGAAGATGAGATTTTAATGAGAGGAGTGGGGTTAGTGTTTATATTACAATAGCATTGAAAGGCTCTCATGAGATCAGAGCCCCTGTCATGATAGGATTTGTCTCTTGCTTAAAAAAAAACCCACAAAAAACAAAACAAAAAAAAAAAAAAGAAAAAAAAAAAAAGAAAAAGGCAAGCAGATAATAATTTGGCTTTGTAATCCAAGTGATCTGGAATTTGGAAAGACTGTATCCTCATACACAGGAAATCAAGTATGTGGGTTTTGAACCACAGACAGGAGCAAAATGAGAACTGCAATGCAACCCTCACATCTTGCCTGTTGGTCCAGCACTGGTATTTCAAAATCCTTCTCTATCTTGGGTAACTTTTATATTGATATTTGAATACAAGAAAGAGTAAGATGCTGTTTTTCTATACTGTCTCCTATTTCCAAAAGACTGTAAGTCTGTATGTAGTTATGGTATATTTTTATTCAGTGAAATGAAACTCTAATAGTGGTTATAGTATATGTTAGTGTCTACAAGGCTCCTTTGCTCTGATCAGGTGACTGCTTTAGGGGATTTTCAAGCATCCAAAAAAAGTACTACCTCTCCATCTAAAAGCATGTTTTTGGGTGGTTTTTTTTGTGTTTTTTTTTTTTTTTTTTTTTTTTTTTTTTTTTTTTTTTTTTTTTTTTTTTTTTTTTTTTTTTTTTTTTTTTTTTTGTTTTTTTTTTTTTTGTTTTGTTTTTTTTTTTTTTGATAGAAACTTTGAAAAATCTCTGGGAAATGCCCACTTAAAAGAAAAAGACAAAATGTCAGAGTATAAATGAAGAGCTGTATTATGACTCTGTTCCACAACCTTTCCCTTTTTAATTTTTTACTTTCCATTCCTATATCTGCTTTAGCATTTGTTCAAGGATCTTTTCTATGGTTATCCCATCTTCTCTGATGTGTCTCTGTCTGCTCTGTATTGCAGCTGCTTGTACCCTTCCCACCAACTGCAAAGACATTTATCTGTGTCCATGGTCCCAGATTGCTCTTTATCAGATTTGTCCTCAAGGCCAACCCATGGAGTATAAACGAGAACTTTTGTCTCCATTCAGCAACAGAAAAAACAAGACTCAGAAGAGCCAAGGGACTTGGGTAGGAGCCACCTAGCAAGTGTTTGCTTGGTTTGACCAGCCTCTAAGGCCAAGGGTACTTAGTCACTTAAGAGCTGGATAACCTTCCTCTAGATTTCTGTGGGATTTTTCTTCTCTGAAATTTTTTCCATCATAGAAAGAATGCTAAGGTCAAAAGAGGGATCATTTCCTCGCAGTGGTCTGTTTCCTGCTCTTGCCTGACCTGTGCCTCTGGAAGTGGGACACAGATGCACCTGAGGGCATAGCTAGTGTCCTTGAGACCTGGCTACTGGGTGAGTTTCCAAAGGATATTGACCTGTCACAGTAGAGAGTAGTCCTGCTCTGGTTTGCCTTGGGCTTGACCTTGATGCTGCAGTGAGTTTCTGATGGTGCCTGAATGTGGCTGGCAGGTAAGGTTTGCCGAGGCTGAGCACAGAAAGGGGATGCTGCCGTGAGACCAATTGTGCTGGCACCTGTGAGGAGGCCAGCCTGGCTGTTGCTTGCTATTCCCTGCACACACGCAGGGAGCCTCGTGCACTAAGTGACATCAAGGCTCATTATTTTCATCAGATGCCACATTTGTAACCTGTTACCAAGTAAATTGTGATAAAATAGACTGGAGCAGCCCAGAGTCTGACAATCTGTGCTGAGATGGCTGCTGTGTGCACAGCAGGCAGGTACAGAGGGACTGCTGGCTTCAGCATCCTAAAGGAGCAAAGAGCTCTCATGGTTAGCAGAGAGTTCAGGTCAGAGTCAGCATATGAAGCACTTTTTTTGCAGACACTGTGTGCTTGGGATGAGGGTGAACTATGTCTTTCTGGTGGTTCCAGGAGGTATGTATTTTACCTCCCTCCTTGTTAATGGGGAAACTGGGACAAGGGAAAAAGAAGTGATTCACCCAGTGTCACATAGTAAATCTACAGCTTCATGTTGTAGTTCTTGCTGTTCTTGGAGCCAAGAATGGGTTCCACACAAGTTGCAAACAAAATGGTAAGGTGAACAGTAATGTATCTGCAGTGTTCACATTCTCTTTCCCCCAAGCTAGAGTCCAGATGATGTGTGTGACTTGCAATGACATCTAAGAGCACAGGAAAATCTCAGCTTATTACTGGAGTTTAGTTTTCTGTCTGTAAAGATTCCTAAAGTCTGCCTAGGATGTTCAAGTCTTTGAAGAGGAACTCTGTGTTTCTGTACTAGGAGATACTAGTTGTTTCTGTTGCTTTCTCTTCCCAAGCCTCTGCCTGCAGGCAGAGACAAATATATTTGCCCTACAACATATTGTGAAGCTGTATTAAGTAATATCTTCAGTTTGTATGTGGAGAAACAGAGGCATATGGGAAGCTAATCAATGTCTGCAAGGACTCTTCTGTGCCTTTGAGAGTTAGGGAGCTGGGGGTAGGAGCCTCTCCAGAGCTCCCCCCACTCTGCAAGACTTCTAGCCTGTTTCTGACATACACAGAAGAACATGCTGTAGTTTTAAGGAGCAAATGGGACTATCAGTGGAGATCAAATCCTCCAGTGCTGTGCATGTACAGAATTGAACTAACACACCTTATTTGGCTTCAAAATGAATATCTTTTTACAGGACTAATAGATGCTGAATAGCAAATACTAAAATTCTTCACGTGAACAGTATGTGTTACTTGGGATGCTGCAGTGGAACAAGCTGGAGGTAGTCATAATGACAGTGTAAATAGAGAGTTTCTTGGGAATCAAAAGTATTCTGTGATCCATAACAGTTTGAGAAGTTTGGCTAAACAAGAATAAAACAATTTTAATGGCAATGTAAATGTTGAACTTTGGCAAAACTGAGATGATACTAATTTTAGAACCTTTCTGTATTTTGGTGTTTTACAAATAGAAGAAAATGAAAGTGAAATTAAATTTAAATTAAAGTGAAAATGTTTTTAATAGAAATTCAAACATTTGTCAGAAAATAAACTGGTAATATTTGCTTCCAGGTTTTTAGTTAAAAAAATATGAAATACTTTATTGATATGAAATGTATATTGAGGGGTGAAGGGAGAGTGCATGAACATTGTTTCTAACTTTAGCTTTGTGCATCTGGATTCTGGTTACCAGCTAACTAACTCTTTACTGCAGCACTTCTTTAATGCTTACTGATCCTTTATAAATATAATAGAAGGTGTGCTCTACTCTCTGCCCCTAAGGTCTTACAATTCAAATTGGCAGTTCAGAAGAATTATCTCCCTATTTCAGGAACTGGAGCATAGCAAGAGCAGTGATTTGCTCAAGGTGACATGGAATGTACAAAAAACCATCACCAGCTCATTCCACTGTCCGGTTGAGATCCATCCACCAAGTTACCCCTCACTCTGGGAGAACTGTGACACCTGAGCTGCCTGGCTTTACTGTCCCAAAGCTTGAGGTGTGGACATGGCCAGTGGCTGGGGGTGGGAGTGGCTGGCCAGCTCTGCTGCAGCTGTCACTGCTCTTTGCTGACAGTTGCTGTAATCCATGGTGCCTGCTTTTATGGTGCTAATTAATCTCTTTTAATTAATGAAATCCTTCTACTTCATGTTCCACCCCTTCTTTTCCTCTTTGCCTCTCTTCAGCTTCTGCAGCTGAAACCTACAGTCCTCCTTGAGCAGAGGCTGATAAAATCTCCAGCCTTTAAACATCTCTGTGTACTCATCTGTGGCAGTGCTGGTGCCTCCATCTGCTTTTCTCCTTTGGTGCAGTAGCAGTTTAATCTTCATGGCCTGTTATCTTTGAAGCACACTTGATTTCTCAAAAGAAAAACAGCTAAGCATTTTAGCACCCGCTGCTTTCCTTCATAGGCTGCTACATGTCATGTAGCTGTTTAATCATGGCCTGAGTTTGCAAACACTGTGTATGTACAAAGTACTCCTTTGAATAGACTTGTGGGCTTGATTGGGTTGACAATCCAGATAATATTGCTTGCTTGCATCTGTGCACTCCAGGACTGTTTATTTTCTTTCATTTCATCCCTTAAGTCCTACTCATAACCTTTCCTCTCTTCTCAGGGCACAGATTCTAATTCTTGCCCTTGAGTTATGAAAATTGTAATTCCATGTCAGGTAAATCCACAAGCAGAAAACAGGCTTGGGAACTGCAGGACTGGGTATATCCAGCCTGTCCACCAAGTTATCACTTCTGGTATTCCTGAAAAAGCAAGGACCAGAGCACAGTGCATAAGCAATAACACACAACAAAATATAGCCCTCATTCTGAAGGGGCATTCAGTTTGTCTTGGGACACAGACCACATTTCTGGACTCACAGATACATGTCACTGCTTGGCTGAAAGGTGATAGAAAATTCTAGGGAGCAGAACTATCCACATTAAAAAAGAAAATTTCCATTCTTCTGCACATTCTACTGCTAATCACAGCATAATTTTCCCCTTTGTAACCCCTGCCAGATAGTTCTCTGTTTACATTTATTTCATCAGCTTCTTTACCTCTCTCTATCTAAGTTTACAGTGCCTTTCCCCCCGCTCAGGTGGCTGATTTACATACAGAAGTGATCAGCTGTGGGAAGAACAGTCTAGCAAATCAAATAATAGGGGACATTAAGTGGCATCTAAATGACATTACTTCGATTCTCTGCTGAGCTATGAGTTGCAGTGTGACCATGCACACAGTAATTCATTCCTATGCCTCAGGTCCCCAGCTGTAAAGGTTCTGAGTTCCTGGGAAGTCCTGTCTGGAGTCAAAGTGAGTGGTGCCTGTGCAGAACTGAGAAACCATGGTGGTGGGATCCATTCAAACATGGCCTTAGAAAGCTGCTACACAGGCAGTTACTTGTGGGTGGAAAGAATTATATTGTGTATTGTTTATATGACAGAGCAATGCTTTTATATGAAACAAGGACTGCATAGGGATCCTCTAGTTATATTAACTTGTGCTTTCTTTTATCTGTTCATCCCCATCCTTTTGTGTCAGAACACACAAACAGTTCAGTGAAAGGTAGAATTGCAGATTGACTCATTAACACAGTGAAGGTCCACACCACAAAGCAGTATAGGGCAATAGAGTGAAATCAGAAAAACTTTCATGGCTCATATTAAATTTAATAGTTTAGTCAGAGAGAGAAAGAGGGAAGAGACAAAAAGCATGTTTAAAGAGTGATGATAGGAAAGTGACTGTAAAAAATCCCAAACAAAACCAAATAAAAAATTCTATCTTGCTGATTGCATCAGCTCACACTCTGATTCTCACTTTCTTTGTGGACATACAGCTGTAAATCCAGAAATATTCTGTTAAAGTCAACAAGAATAAAATATTTTTCAGTGTATATTTTCCAAGTACTGGAACAAAATCAAGTCTCACTGCTATAGCATCAAGTCACTGTTACACCAGAAACTGTAAATACACTATGAAAGACATATGCTGTTTTAGCAGTAAAGGACTAGATTCTTTTCCTGATTGGACTGATGTATATCATAGATGATGTTTTTCAGGTCAGGATGAACCCTGACAGGCTGAATAAAGCCTGATCAAGATGCAGAATTACCTGGAAAAGGAAGGGAGTAACATAGAGACCACAGAGACTTGGTAAAAGCTCCTTTCATCACCTTCTCTCATGGCTGCACACAAAAACATCTACCCCTACTTGGACTGTCCCAAAAATACACCCCAAGCATCCCTTGCAGAGACATTTGCCTCTGGATCAGGGGCAATTTCAGACAAGCAGTGAAGAGGACATACTGACCTTTTCTCCCAAAGGACAATCTCATCCATCCTTGAAAGGAGACCTGAGCAGCAGCATGCAGTCTCATTCCCCACCATGCTTCTCAGGTGGTAAAGGAGCAGCACAGAGAGAGGCTGTGGGATGTCCACTGACACCAAACATGTCACTGAGCTGCCAATACAATGGGAGCTGGGAGAGCTGCTGGCCTGGGATCGGGTGTCAAGGAGAACTGGCAGGAGTTGAGAAGTGCCAGGAATACTGCTTCCCAGCTGGCTCTGGAAACAGTTTATGCCTGTGTCCATCTGCACTCAGATCAAAGCCTCCCTGAATTATTCAGGTGCTCTTTGAAAATTCTCATCATGCAGAAAGTGAAGGCAGCTTGGCTTTGCCTGCTGGAAAACAAGTACTCATTGTAAGCTCCAGGGCCAAACCAAGGTTCCTCAGCTCACAAAATGACAGCAGCTCCTCCCACTTTTGTGGCAGAGTTCTCTCCTCCTGTTACACTAGGTCCTTACATATATGTCTCAAATGAGTGAGCCCTGAGTCCTTGCAGGCTTCAGTAGGCACTTTGCCCCTAATTCAGCCCAGCCTTGCAGTCCTGATCCTGTCTTCTCCAGTGTGTTGGGCATGTGGAGATAACAAGTGCTTAGGAACAGCTACTGGCAAATGCACCTGGATGGTGTTGAGTTCTTCCAGCTGTGTCAGTGAGAACAACATTTGGTTCAGTCTAAAAAAACTTGAGATTTCCAGGAGGGCAAGGACAGTGTGTGATCTTTTGTGCTGGGATGCTGCAAGCATTCTGTTGAAGTAATTGGGCCCTGGCACTGACCCCCACACTCTGAGAGCAGCAGCACACAGCAGCTTAAAACAGAAAAAATGGCCTGAGGAGGGTGAGATGGAGTCAGAGCTCTCTGCTGTCCTCTAAGCTACCAACAACAACTACTGGGGAGTGAGTCCAGGACTCCTTGTATTGGAAGAGCTGTTTTGCTGTTGTGGGCAGATGCAGCTGTCTTATAAGGTGGGGCTATGTGCAGCCTTCATATTGCTTTCTGTGTATTAAACCCTCTGCATATCCAAGGCTGGGATGACTCCAGCATTATCAACTGTGATGTCTTTGTAATATTTTAGTTCCTTATTTTCTTTTAAATGTCAAAAGCAGGAGAAAAAACTATTACCCTAAAAAGTGAATTTCACTTTGGAATGTAGCTTTACTAGCCATGTAACTGAAAGGTGAAAAGGTTAAAAGGAAGATGGAAATGCTCAGTCATCCCTGTTGTCTTTGCTTTTGGACTTTTCAGGCTGTTTTCTGACTTGCTGAACACTTACATATAGCAATCCCCATTATTACAAAGCTCATCAGCCAAATACTACTTTTCATCCTCTGGCTGTTGACTAAGTCAAAAGCCTAAAGAGTCAGGCTGTTCTTACAAGAAAAGGTATCAGCAACAGTAGTGCTCATGATAGTCCACACTGATCTCCTAGGATCACAGGATTCTTTTCCATGATTGTCAATATGAGTTATATTGCAAAGTCTGTGTCCTTCATGTGTGTAAATGTGGATGATGATTGTCTGTAACCTCTGAACCTCCAGACTCCTCCTCATAAAGCTCTGTAGGCTGCATTACAGTGTAATTCCCCAATAGACAGTGAAGTGGTTTGAAATTTTCTGGGAACTATTGTTGTGTTGTGTTTTAGCTTAGGGCAGGTAAGTTTCCACATAGTACTAGAAGATACTTTGGAGACATATGCGTGCTTCAGAGAGGAAGTGACTGTGCATAGTGATGTCCAAGCAAAGCTGCAGTGCAGGGACTCATTAGCTGAATTTTTTGACCAGCAGAGAGAGTTCCTTGAGGCCAAAGTATCAAGCAAACTTATAACAGCAAAACACAGGATACTCCTATAATGGAGATGTCTCTTGGAGTAAGCAAATGGAAATCCAAAATATCTTTTCATACATGGAATGAAATCTTTATTGCCTATCTTTCTAAACAATGAAGGCAATCAGAATCTCTGTAAGAAAGCCTATCCAAGACAAAAGTAAATTTTCTGACCTGACTGTTATCAGGTCCTCCATTATCAAGACTATTTCCTATCGGATTTCTTCTGTCATGCCTGCTCTGTGAAAGGGTAATTTATTTCTAGTACCAAGTAGGATTATTTTAAAATATTTATTTTTCTGTTGTTTCTGTTAGTTATAGTATCACTACACTGAGTGACATCAGCAATACTTGTGGTTTCAAGGAATTCATGATTTCTAATGCAAAGAAGCTATAATCTACTGAAAATTGTTCTAGTCAGATGCTCCATTCTGAATATTATCTTCAACTTAAGAGAATTTGTTTGTAATATGATCCCTTTTCTAAATATCTGAAATATGAGGTTTTTGAAGGCCAACAAATGATAATTATATATCAAAGTATCACTTTTTAAATTAATTGTTTTCCCCATCAGCTTTCAGATGAAGCCTCGGGAAGAAATGAACAGAACTAGAAGTGATCCCTGAAGTCATTGAGTTTGGTTTTGTCCCATTGGAAAATGACCAGGCTTTTTTGGACTAATACTGTAGTGTAATGATTATAAAAAGTGAAGGGAGTGGTTACTGTTTCTGCATGCATGCTAATACTTGCCCCACCGCCAGCTACCTAAGAGTCAGTGGTAAAGATTACTGCAGACTGTACATCCTGCAGATCAGCTAAAATCATCTTTGCCCATATAAATTACTCATTAGATGATATAAAAGATTCTCTTTATTTTCTTACATGGAATTAAGGAACAGAAAACATTTTTTTCATCTAAGTTCCTCTATAAAATGTTGGTTATTAGTAACAAACAGATGCTAAGAGGCACTCTTAAGGCCTGATTGAGAAACACTGCTGTGGATGGTTGTGGAAAGGATTTGTAAGAATCCTGTGTGACTTAAGTAGTCCTTTGTCAAATGAGTTTCCTGATCAGGCTGTACCTTCCACCACACACTGACATTCACCAATTACTGAGAGTGCAGCTGTAAATAAAAATAAATATGTAGATACAGATTACCATTAGATCAGAGGTTTGTTTCCTCTCTTTTGTTGTTCAAGATATGCTCTTTACAGATATTGTTGTCTCAAGGACAGGATGGATTTCTTTCCCTGGTTGTATAGAGCACTTCTCTCTTAAGGAAATTGGCAGAGTTATTCCAATTTGTCAACTAGCCTGTGATGCTGTAAGGTGGTTGTGGAATTGTAATCTTGGAAGATTGCCTTTGGGATAGGGATGGGTGCAAGGAAGCAGCTTAGTCTAGCCCTTCAAGGTGTCCTCCAAGCCTTAGAAGTATCCAACTGTAGCTCCAAAACAGGAGTGCATGCTTTTGTAGTTTGGGGTATTTAACTAAAGCCAATGTGCTATTGGATGTGCTGGAGGGTCTCTGTATATCTGAACTGCTGGGTGTGTTCTCCCCTCTGTGTACTGTGATAGGCAGGACAAGGATTTCTGGCCTCTTTTAACTGAACCATGGTGGGGTTGGGAGAGGTAAAGGCAACAGCTTTTTGCCAAGATACAACTGCAGTAGCTCACCAACTCAGACTTTTTCTGTGGCGTCCCTATTGTGCTGATAAGAACGAGGAGGCAGGTGTTTATTTGGAGAGACATCTGCAAAAGAAATGCACTTAAGCCTTGGTCTTGAATATTCCTGAAGGTCAGGAAAATCCAAGCTGGCAATCCAAGACTTTGAAGTAGAGCTTTGTTTCTTCAGGCATCAGATGAAATAATATTGCAGAATAGTCTGACTTGGAAGGGACCCACAATGGTCATTAATCCAACTCTTGAGTGATTGCCCATATAGAGACTGAAGCCACAACCTTGGCATTATTAGCACCTTGCTCTAACCAGCTGGGCTAATTTCAGGGTCAGCTGGAAGGGTCCAACAGTGAAGTTCTTCACTGGACATCAAGTGTGAAGGAAAAATTGTTTCTTCTTCAGTGGGGTACTTGAAAGAACAGAGCTGCTAGTGAGAGACCTAAAACTGCAATGCTAGTGAAGTATTGCCACTCCCAGGATTTCTTCATGTTCTTAAGCTTTCTAATGGAGGATGAAAATTTGGTTCTACTGGCCCAATTGGAAAATACATGTTCTGTTAGATTAAACCAGAATGCATCCTGTTTTATAAACAGGCAAGAAAATGTAAAGAGCAGCCCATGCATCATCTGTAAATTTATACCATGAAATAGAGACATATTTCTGTCTCTTACTTAAAGATGGAGATATGTTTCAGGGCCTGGCTCAATGGTTTCTTGAGAAGGAATTGATGTTTTCAAATCCTAAAGCCATAGCAAGGTGAAGAGCAAAATGAGGTGGTGGAGCACTGAGGTGGACTGTATTGGGAGGTTGTATAGCCTTTGTTGTTCTTAAAAACTGTCCAGACAAAAAAGCTTAGTACTTTAGCAGTGGTTGATCCTGCCTAGGCAGAGGCGTGGTCTTATCAATCTCCTAAGGACAACTTCAGCCTTATTTTCTGTAATTCTGTGGAAGGATAGAATTGTTGTTTTTGTTATTATTATTTCTGTTACTACCATACACGGAGCACTTCTCAGAGATCAGGCATTGCCTGGTGCTATACTTGCGTGTGAGAGAAGGATGGTCTTGCCCTCAGAGAACTTACAAATATGAGCCAAGAAGCAATGGCTAGTATGGACAGCTGAGGGAATAGAGTAAGGAGCAATGAGACACTATTGATCAGCAGGATAGGCAGTACTCATAATACATCAGCAGCCTAACTGCTGTCAGATTTTTGCAGGCATCATGGCTAAGGAGAATTTGAAGGAGGATAATGAGGAAGCTTTGCAAATGAAATCTCCAGGCTCCAACCATCCCTGCTCCAGAGCTGGGGAGCAGCAGGATAATGGTATGCCTCCCACTTTTGACTGTTCTTGTGTCCCCACGTGCCACTTCCCACTCTCAGTGTGAGCATAAATGGTCCTCTTCCAAACTTGCTTCTACCCTGCATTGTAGCAGGATGGCAGGTGACAGAGCCAGAAAAAGGCTTGGCCCTCTATCTCTCATGCTGTGGGATCTCTTCCAGTGACAAGAAGTAAAGTTGATGAGTCTGTATCAAGACAGTGAAGTGACCCCCGTGCTGCTCCACATAATTAATAAATAAAGCACTGGGGGAGTTTTTGCCATGCCGGCTGCTATGACAGGGCTGTCTACGGTGCACTTAAGCATTAAATGACCAATTTCTGTCAGACTAACTTCCCAAGCCTCTCTCTCTCTCTCTCACACACACACACAAAGCTAGCTTCCTCGCTCCCTGCACTTGGAGTTTTTCAGCAACTGATGGCTCCTGGTTCATTTCTGTGGAATTAATTGGTCCCTGAATGAATTCTGTTGACAGGGCAATTTATCATGTGTTTGGGTTGACAGTGTTGGATACCGGCAAAGGGGGGGAGTGGTGTGTGAGGGGAGATGGACAGGATGGGGGTGGGTGGGAGGATGAAGAAGAGGAGGAGTAGAAGAAAGAAGAGGTGGAGGAGGAGATTGCTTAAAAAATAAAATGAAAGGCAGAAGAAAAATTCTATTCCTTTTTGGCACTCTGTTACAACTCAGTGCAATGGATAATGCACCAGAAGGACTGGGAGAAGAAGGGGAGAGGAAGCGAATGCCACTTGTCTTGTAATGGGAGTCACGATGCTGCTTTTCCATAAATTGCACCATAGCTTGGGAGGAAAAAAAAGGAAGAAAAAAATCCCAACAATAAAAGCTCATGATTGTTTTGTGGTGTATCTGGTGCTCAGCCAGGAGCCTCCCTCCACCTGTAATACCTGCATCTCTATTTCTCCCTCATACCAAAGTGAGTGGGAAGTTAGGGACACAACTGGTTAATCCTCAGACATCCCGATAGGCGCCCAAATACTGTTTCAGTAGGTACTGAGTGATGTCTAGCACCTTGTGAGGCATTGATATGTGTCGTTGTCAGGGACATTCAAGGAGGAATCACATCTTGCAAAACAAATTCTGTGATTTGGGTTCCCAGTTTTCTCTATGTATATGTTAGAAAGGGGTGCCTGTTCCCATATATGCCACCGATGATCCCAGGTTACATCAGTTCACATTGTCCAAGATTGAGACAATGCAGGACTTCCCAATATAAATAAAATTATATCATCATTAATTTTTCATTAAAATGTCATGACAGGCATATGGATTCAGTTTCTAGTCAGAGCAATGTAGATGAGCATTTGAGTACTTTTCACTTCACAACTTCTGAATGCAGAAGAGTGGGGTATGTGTGGCACATGCATATGCTGCAGCATGGATAGTGTTAAAACCAACCAAAGACAGAAAGAAATTAAATTTGGGTGCCACAAAACTATTTTCATAGACATTGAATGGATTTTTAAATTATGTCTTCTAGGAATCTCTGAGTGTCCTAAAGAGATGTACTCCAGACTTGGTCAGGGGAGATAGGTCTGTGAAATATTGATTGTGTGCATGGGTAGAGGGCAGGCTTCTTCATCTTCAACTCAGTCTCCTCCTGTGAACTTCTCTCCACTATGAGTGGGATGTATCAGAATGCTCAATGCTGAGATCATTGGAAGAGGTATCAGTAGCTTTCCTGCACACCTCATTGCAAGCAGCATTGAGTCAGAGCTCAGCATTTATGGAATGGCCATCCAGAACTTTTAGCTGCAGGCTAGTGGGGCCTGACATGGTTTTGGAGCATTGTGGCTCAGTTTACCAGCATTCAGTCATCATGTTTGTCTTGGGACCCAAGGTTTCATCAGTCCAGCTGGCAAAATGAATGCCCATATCATAAACAGCCTGGAGACAGAACTGAATTTGAGTGGCAAGCCCCAAACTGGGGTGGTAAAACACAACAGTGTGTGGTAGATGGTTTCTCTCTTATTTTGTTCAGTCATATTATATGCAAATGCAAAAATAATTCTCATCCGGTAAAAACTGTGCAACTGAGCTTTGAGGAGACCAAATGCTTGTTTATGGCTGTCTTTTCATTGCTGTTTTTACCCTTGGTAGGGTCAAGCCTCTAGCCTGCATCCTGCTGGACAACATATGAGCAGCAGAACTTCTCAGATGCTAAAACAAAGTAGGTTGGGTGAGGAGATGTAGGAAGCCAGCAGCTATCATAGTAAAACTGCAAAGGATTTGAGACGGGTTTCTTTTTTGTAGAACCGCCAAGTTTTCTGCCAGTTAAAAAGACATTTAAAGTTACTGTGCTAAGAGCAAGCATACAGGAAAGAACATAGGAGTTGTGTCTTTTATTTAGAGTGACTTCTCTCTAAATAAAATCGAAATTCAGGTTATTAATAAAGGGATTTTTTTCCTCCTTAAAAATAAGATTAGTAGTATTACAGTTTATAAATATGAACAAAAATGAAGGACATATAGTTTGGTAGCAAAGAACTCTGCAAAATAGTTCATCACAGTTTGGTATCTGAGAAGCTCCAGCACCTATAAGTTAATACCAGGTAAACTCAACCAGAAAAAATGTGCATATTTCCAACAGTGCAGGTAATCAGCTGTCAAAATATTACAGTTAGGGTTCACTGTATTTTCCAGCACTTGAACCTTTACAGTTGATAGCAAATGTTCCTCAGAAAAACAGATTCTCCTATTTCAACTTCAGCTATTGGACCCACAGCAGGAATTAATTCAGAGCAGCCCTATGGGTATCTCATATCAGAGGCCAGACAAGATGATCACAGTGCAATAGGAGTCTCCTCTGGGGTAGCTGTGGCAATGAACTTGAAAACAGCTATCTTAAAAGTCAATGCCTGATTCCAGTTTCACTTGCACACTGTTTACATGAATGTTACTCTTTTGACTTCAGAGGGCTGAGTGACAGTGGTGCATACAGAAGGCAAATCAAGCTTCTGAGAAAAATGGTTATGATCAAGCTGTCCTGAGCCAGTGAGGTGAACATGACATAGGACACATTAAAGAAGTAAATGGGCAAATTTTCTCCTATAACACTGAGTCTTTGAGACAGAAACACAAACAATTTTATTTAAAAATTATTCCTAAAAATTGAAAAGAGAGAGTAAAACCTGAAAAAAATATAAATCTTTCTGCACTGTGAAATACAGATGGAAAAACTTCTGTTGCTGAAGAGAGAACGATTCAAAACTGAACTCTGCATAAGATAGTGGAGACAAAATGAACCAAAATAATCTTCAACAAGGTTGCATTTAGAACCGACCAAAATATAATACGTAGCTAAAGCAGCAAGACAAATTACTTAAAATTATTCAATATGCAGCCCTTGCAGTAGGCCTCACAGTTCGAAATGCAAGCCAAAGTTCCATGCTGTTTCCTCTTTTTTAATGGTATTTCTGTGAATTTAGAAGTACAGGATTTGTAAGACAGGCTCATGTTTTGCCTGGTCAACCATCTCTATCAGTAGTTTCAACAGATTCTTTATAGGAAGGTAGAATTGTGCAATGGGCAGACAAAGGAATCTCCTGCACTTTGTTGAGGTCAGATAATTTGCGGAATGCTTGTTGAGTGCTCATATCCCTGGATTTTTTTCTGTTTATGAAACTGTCCAGTCTTTTCTGGAATCTTGGTAACTTCCTGTGGTTACAAATTCAGTTGGTCAAAATACAAACTGGTGGGGAAAAAATTTAATCGGCTTTTAATTTGCTACTTTGTAATTTAACCAACTGCCATCTTTTTCTTGTGTTCTGGTGACCTGCAGAATCTGGTTCGGCTAAGGAAGCCTGTGGCTTGTCTTCTGGGGAGTGTTCAGGAACCATTTTAATGAATTCCAATTAAGAGTCTTTCTGACACCAGGGAATGCAGAGGTCAAAGAATGCCCTGAGCAGCACAGCAACAGACCATGTGGAGCACAGATAAAGGTAAGAAAATGTCACAATTATAAATTTGAACAGAAAATTCCTGAAGACATGAAAAGCATTTGAATTTGGAAGGATTTTTGAGTGAATTGTGTAGCTAAGATTTCTGCCTGGAGCCTTGAAGAACTATGTAAAGATTCTTGTATACTTGGTGGAGGAAGTAATAACAATGCTATGCCTCATTTATGTAGTGACTAATCTGGAATGGAGGCTTATGGAAAGTTGTAGATGGTCTAATCAGAAACAAGAGGTTTTTATTCATGTGTGACTTGTAAGAGAGAATTATTGTGGTTGCTTGAAGATAAGAGATCCCTGAGTGCCTTCTGGTGTGTTTGTGATTCAAGCAGGAAGCTGCAGTGGTCTGCATAGCAATTTGTCTTTAAGTAACTGTTTGTGGCTAGTAAAATGAAATTCGGGGGGCTAACCTCATGGCTAAGTGGATATTCAGGCAGGACCAGAACTGGCAGATTCTCACTGACATTTGTAGAGTCAACCTCTGTTTTTAGCACAACACAGGTAATTTGTCATACCAATATTGCAGTGTTAATTAACACTGTTAGGAACAATGATGGGAACTCTCCAATGAGTCTGAGTGAGTTAACAGCCATATAGATGAACATCCTACAGGCTTGAGAAAAGGTACAGAAAGGACAAAAAGCCCCAAATCTCATTGTTCAATAACTGAGAACCATAACTGATTGTATATACAAGTTGGTTGCTATCAATATCATGTATTTTGAAACACTGGAGTCATGCCTGAATTCACAGCAGAAACTTTTGTGAGTAGCAGTCTGCTACTTTGGCAACCCAGAGAGTGGCACAAAGGAGTTCTTTAACACTATGTTTATTCAGGGCACGTGAAATCCTCCATGGAGGAGGTATGACTGGTGCTTTTGGTTTTAAATTCTTTCCCCTTCTCCTTCTAATGACCATTTTCTTCTCACTTTGGCTTCTTCAGTCTGGGCTGTATCTTATGACTCGCTGAGCATTTAAATAAGAAGATAACAAAAGCTCATTTTGGGGGAAAAATATAATACAATTGGGATAGATGTCAGAAACAATATGTTGTTATTCTTTTGGCCCTGCTAACCAAAACTAGAATCCTGCATTTTTTTTCTCAAAGTTGATCAGTTTAGGAGCAAGCCATATTAGAGAGATTCCCCACTAGTTTTGGGTGCCAAAGGAGAAACAGTGTCAGGAAAAATGTTTTCTGTCTTTGCTAAGCAAATCAGATGATCAGTGGCTTACAGATTTACCATGCTTTGAAATAGGGTTAATGGGACAAAGTAAGAGGACCTGCAATCACAACACTTATGTCTGAAGAGAAGGAGCATAAGGAAATTCTTGCATCTGTATGATTGTTGTCAGTATGTATCTCCTCTGGTAGCAGCATGGCATATTTCAAACTGAATATCTGTTTTGGCAGATTAAGAACTATTCTGGAGCATAAACCAAACTCATTAGTCCAAGCTTTCAGCTGCCTTCTGAGGCTTTT
>WEIU01008767.1:71126-163691 GCA_013389925.1 Aegithalos caudatus
GGTTGGCCATTTAACACGGGCTCTGATGCTCACTGTTAACATACACAGATAATTACATATCACACAAAAACTATGTTCTGTGCATAAGCAACCAAGTAATTCAGGCTCAACTTTTCTGTGTTCTGAGTGGTTGTACAAGGGATGAGATACACCAAGGCTTTGATTTTCCTGATATAAAATCTTTGCAGTTCAGAGATAACAAAAAAACCTAGTATCCTTGCCAATGTATGACTCACTTAGAAGGAAAGACTCCAAAAGCCTTCCAGTCACCTTAGAATGGAACACAAAAATGATGAGGCGCAGCCCTGTGATATGATCTTGGAAACATCTTCCTTTCCCTGCAGACTCTTCACCATGGGTCTCAAATGTTGTTCTGAGGGAACAGATGATATCTGTGCTCAGGCTCAGCTTGGGAATGCAAACAGGTCTCAGAGCAAATAATTTTTTTAAAATTTTTTTTTATTTTAGTTTTGTTGTATTATCCAAGAAAAACCCCATGTGATTAAACAAACAATAATGAGTCAAATAGGCAATCCATACTCAAAGACAAAATTAGAAAGGTACATTTGACAATATCAGAGATAATGATAAAGACTCTGACAACTTTCCAGAATCAAAGACTGTCCTGAGTTACTTTGCTTTGTTTTCACTCTCAACCGTTTTTGGTGGAAACTTCACATCTGGCACTATGACTGAGAGCAGGATTTTCCAGGAAGGCAGTAATTTCAGAAAATTCACCTCCAAGGAGAAGATATATTCAACATCACCTGGGTGTTTCACAACAATGTTATTTTGTGGCCTTTTCCCCAAAAATATTTTGCTGTTCAAAGTTTATTTTGTGGGAGCTCTTTGAGATTTCTGGAGCCAGGAGCCCACTATGGTACCTGCTGTGCAAACACAAAGCAGCAAGAGAATTTCGGCTGCAGACAGTAATATCTAAATCTAATGAGAGTGGTCAGCTGATACAGACAGAAGGGGGAGCACAATGAAATAGCTGGAGCACCAGATATAATTTAAATTTGTTCTGATTTATACTAAAACCTAAAAGGAAGCTGAATGGTGAATATGTAATCTAACTCATAGAAGAACAGGGTGAGATTTTCCTAATCAACATAAACCCTAGAATTTTCAGAGAAGAGCAAACTAGATGAAACATAATGGATAGATTTTCAGGGATCTTTAACAAAAAAATTCAAAGAAGTTAAAAGTCAGCATATAATGTGCACCTGAGTGTCTGAACACTTTTCAAAGTCTTGTAGTAAAAATACTGAGCTATACATATTTGCATACCTAGCTCACATATGGACTTTTCAGAAGAGCTGGTCATAAGTGCAGAGACTGAGCCTCTGGAATATTTTGACAAAGGTGAAATCAAGTAACAAAAGATTGTTCAGTTCAGAATACAGGTCAGTTTCTTACAGTTGTTGGGCAGTGAACCTTCAAAGCAGACTCCTGGGATGGGGCTAAATCATGGAAGGAATTCCACTCCTGCATGCATCTGCAACAAGAAAAGGTGCTAATGAACAGTGAAAGTGCCAGGCTGTTGGTGATTCTGGGAAACCTGTGGTGTTTGGTTAGATCCTTGAGTATGAGTTATGTTTTACAGAGCTGCTTTTGGGAATCTTGGTCAAGTGTCTCCCAAAAATTTGAAATTAACAACTTTATGGCCATTCTTTGGCCTGTTGATGTGCTTCTGTGAGCACTTTATTTCCACAATGCAGCATTATGAAGTTTCTCTTTTATTTTATCACAGTGTTTTCCAATTTATTTGCTTAGACATTCTATGTCTTACAGGTATATATTCCCCTGTCAGAAAATGAAGCAGCAGATAGAAAACCTGTGTTAAAGATTCATTATCTTCTCTTTCATTTACTTTCTCAAGAATCTGTTAAAAAAATACCTAGGCTAATTGATGATGGCTCCCTTTGCTTTTATCCATACCTGCATAAAGGGCAGGTGGATTCAATGTGCTTGCAGAGCTGGTGAGATTTGTGTGTTGTTCCTTTGCTGTCAGTGATCAGGTGAGCAGCCCTGAATGAGTCACTTTCCCTTTCAGTTTTGTCTAATGATAAGTAAACTGATCAGGACCAGAATGATGTCTTACTGGGTACAGTACATAATGCACAGAGTCATTGTCTCAATATTTGTAGGTGATATTAATATGGTTCCTAGTCACAGTTTGTAATGTGCCTTTCCAAGACTGAAGCCTTTGGCTATGCTCCCCTGTGTATCCACTCAGTACGCTGTAACCTGCCTGCTAAAATAAGTCTTTTAGCAGTCTTTTCAAGACCTCAGACACAGATGTACAGACTGTATTTTGATCTTATATGTGTAGCCANGTAGCCAAGTAGATGTGTATATGAAAACTAACTAGTATCACCTGGTCAGTATTTTACCAGATTCATCTCACATGAAAATCTGTACTTTGTATGTCCAGTTTGGCAAGTCTTAAATATTCAGTAAGTAAGAATAATGACGTGAGCGTTAATGTCGTAAAGAGCTTTTTTGCAGTTTGATTTTAAGCTTTTTGTCTTTTGTTGTTGTTGTTGTTGAGCCTGTAATTGACAAAAGAACTCACAACTGTTTTAGAGAGGTTGAGATTTCAGTCTTTTATCACATATCCTTCTTGGGGCAAAAGCACAAAACTCTGTGGGACTTGTAAGGTAACTGTGAAAGAGTCACATACTGTACTCTGATTTTGAGAGAGCTGTTTGGCTACTGCACTGCTAAGATAATTACAATGATGCCTGCAAACAGTGTGACATATGAAGGCAGAACTGTTCTGAGCAAAACAAAGTAGAAAGAGAAAATATAGATACCTGAGATGAGGTTTGTGATGAGGTACCTAAGAGGCAACATAAATCCACCATCAAGAAACAGCTCTGTGGAAGAAAAAAGTTTCTTCATTGGTTCAATGGCCAGTTCAACCTAATGCAAGTATGAAAATGAGAACACTTCAATAGATAATTTTAAATCAGTTTTTGGAAAGCAAAAGAAAAAAATTAATAAAAATTTTGCTTCCCTTTTTTGGACAGACATTAGGGTTGAGAATTTTCCAGTGGAAACTGGACAAGTTGAGATGTCCTATGAAGTTCTGCTCTCTCTGGAGATTGGTCTGAGAGTATTATGAGCTCCTATGTGCCAGCTCCTCTCAAGTCCTGTGGTGTGAGCTATTGAGCATTGCTGCCATTTTATTCCCTCTTTTATACCTTTATATGAAATACTTCCTTTGACATGCAAACAGTTTGCAATCTCCTTCTTTCCTAGCAGACAGGTAGAAGTACCTTTTCTGCTTCTCCTCAGTGGGTGACCAGATTGGCATAGTGGTACAGCAGCTTTGGAGAGGGATTTGGAATGTGTCCTGTCTCTCCTCTGTGGTATTGTGGGTTAGTTCCCAGAGCCCCAGGAATAGCATGTCACATTTACTGCTCCTTCCACATTCTTTTAGCCACCAGAAAACCTGAAGTTTAAGAAGTCAAGAGCTTGCTTAAGATATGAAAAAAAGCATTTCCAGAACAAAAGGTGATGTCAGTTCCTTGCCTCCCATCAGTGCTATGAGGAAGGAGCCAAGCTACAGATTGTACTGAAAGTGAGAATGGTGAACTCCCCCTTTCTCTTTTCCCATCCCAGCCCTGACCCAGCCCCCCATAAGGCTTCATCTCTCTGGGAATTGAGTCCCTCTGAGCATGATGCTGAGCCAGAGGAGTGACAGGTGCCTCCTGATATGCCTAAATGAGAAGAACCAATCGGAGGAGTCTGCCCAGCTTTTGTTGTCATCTGGCTTTGCTCACGAAAGATGAGTTTGATTGACAGATGCATCAAGGTTCACAGTTTATTGGTTTTTGCAAAAGAGCCAGATCTGCCAATTTAGACAGGGGAGTGACACAAAACTTTCCATCTAAATGGACTAATTTTACCACAGGGAATTCCCAGGCAGAGCGCTCCAAGGCAGGCGCAGTCCTGTTTTATTTTTTAACAAGGACTGAATGACAAATATAAACGACAGTTCTAGGCTGACGGAACATCAGCATTTGACACTTCACAGGGGAGCGGTGAAATAAACAATAGGCAGAGAAATTGAATTAGAATCAGATGAGAGTCAGCTAGAGAGGGAGAGGAGGACCTGATTCTCTACCAAATCATTTATAAAAGAGCAAACTGAATACTAAGTAGCTATAACATGCTCACATCCTGGTTTATTAGCAAATTTAACCTGCTAGCATATTATACTTGGTTGATGTTAATGGGTTACTGGATAAAGGTGGATTGTAGGGAGTGTACAAGGAGTTTCTGTTCATGATGGTGCAAACCTCTTGTGCTAATCTTACCCTGTTACTAAGAGACTCTACCAGGTTAGAGAGTAAAAAGTATGACAAGTTGATTTAATTTCTCTCCTGTTCCCTCTGGCACATTACCTACAGAGTTCTTCCAATCTTCCTGTATTCCTGTATTCTTACTAATTTTTGGGTACCCTTTGTAGCTTTGGCTCAGTTCTTTTACAGCTCTTTTTTTTTTTTTTTTTTTTTTTTTTTTTTTTTTTTTTTTTTTTTTTTTTTTTTTTTTTCCTCTGGGACTTTTCAAGTTCAAACAGGCAATTCATGACACTGTAAGGAGAATAATTCTGTGCAGTCTGTCTGGACTAAGTGTGGTCTGTATCTGCTTGAGGTAAAGGTTGGCTGATCTGGTAGCATTAGCAAGATATTATCCTATTTCTACTCAGTTTTGACAGGGGATAGAATATATAAACTTTCTTGATGGGCTAGGCAGCTAACAGTTAGCTAGCTGTTGCTGGTTAAAATTTGTGTTCCTGAGTTTTATGTCAGGTTCTGAGATTTGAAAAATATCTAGAGAAATGATTTTTGATCTTTTTCAATTAGCAAACAGTAAGAACAAAAAACAAGCAGTAGAAGAATAGCTGCCTGTACAGTGCATCTATGTCCATAAAGTCACCTTTCCCAGTTACATTAAAAGCATTTTCCTTAAAAATAAACTAGTGATTTTAAAAACATACATCAAAAACTACTGGCCTTGATGTTAGAGAAAGGAGTTTGAAAATAGGGGGCTTTGGACTGATTTGCTTGGTAATGATTTGACTTTCATATATGAGTCTGTGAAGTATATATGTAGAAGTTGTCTGATTAACTAGGCAGTGTAACTAACAATTGAGGGTGTATTAAGGAGGTTCTAAATTCAGCTCTGTGGTTAAAACAGGTTTTCCATGGATGCTGACATGGAAAAAAAAAATACTACTTCTGTGTAGAGGAGGTTCTCTACCTGTGTGAAGTTTCACCCTGTTCAGTCCATTTGAGTTTTCTGAATAGGCTTTGTTAGTCTTCCTTTTGTGGGTGTTCAACAGGATGTGTTTGAAATTAGTCTCAGGTTAAAAGTCCTTATACAATCATAGAATGTTTTAGGTTGGAAGGAACCTTAAATATTGTCTCAGTCCAACTCCCCTGAAATGGGCAAGGATGCCATCCTCTAGACCAGGTTGCTGAGAGCCCCATCCAACCTGTCCTTGAACACTTCCAGGAATGGGGCACCCACAACTTCTCTGGACAGCCTGTACTAATGTATGACCCTCACAGTCAAGAATTACTTCCTAAAAATCTAATCTAAATCTATATTCTTTCAGTCTGAAGAAAACACAACCAAGCAATACCAAACAAACTCCCTCAAAACAGTCCCTTACCACTTTTCTCCCAATGGCCAGAAGATGGTTGTGGTTTCAGCAGGTCAGTATTTGCTTAGAAGCTCTGGCAGCAGAAAGTTAGGATGCCTGTAGTAAAGATGAATGCTGCCTCCTTCCTGAAACCTGCTATTCCTTACTAAAGGGGATCATGGATAACAATGAAAAAGTAAGGATAGAGGAGGTCCTTTGAATGTGTGGGGGAAAGGGAGTAGTGTGGAGAAGCCAGTTGTACTTGAGCATGGAATGTGGGGTGCTGGATGCACTCCCCAGTGTGTATAAGAAAAATGCGAGGGGTTATACCTGGGAGGGTAGGAGGCAGAGAAGGGGGAAGGGAGTTTACAGAGAATCCATGTTTTCCTCATTGTGGGCAATATCAGGGGTCAGCATGCCTGGGGCAGAACTGGCAAAGCATGGAAAGGGATCTTGAAGGAAGGGCATGGCAGGAGACAGGGCCTGCAAGAGGCAGCCAAGCTTGACAAGAGGAGTTCTCCTGCTACATGGATAAGAACCAGTGGAAAAGAGTCATTTCCAAGCTGCTACTACAGAATGAATTTCCAGGTAGAATTTTGAACCTGAAATTAGCAGATAGGCTTTGGATGGCATCTTCCACCAAAATGTCACACAGGAGAAAACTGGAAAAAACCCAAGCCTTTGATAAGCTTTGGTATCAGACCATCCCTGTCAGCCTTGCCAGGAGTTACTGGGCCATTTCCAGGTCTTGTGACATTTGGGCTGCTTCCAAAAGCAGTAAGCCACGAGGTCCCTGTGATGCAGTGAGATCCTTCCTTTTCACTAGAAGTGAATTTCTGACTCTTAGAGAGAAAGAGGCACCATTAATAACATAGCTGTAGATGTCTTGAGAACACTGAAACTAGAAGTCAAATAAAAGTTCTTTTGTATTTATTTTATATACATGTATATAACTATACATGTATACAAAATGGTGTTATATACAAATTATATTATTTCTAATGCGTCTTGTGATTTTTGCTTGTACTTGGATCATGATTTTTAAGTATAAGGTGCTGACAACACAAATATTTTTTATTTCACTGCAGACAGTGCCTGAATCATGTAAGATAACTGTCCTGAAGATATTCCCAGCTTTTTTCTAAAGCAGAGAAAAATATATATACAGACTGTTTACTAGGCATATATTCATTGACTGCTACTTTTTTTTAGTGAATGGATCCTTCCATTAATATTTTAAAGCATTTTTCTTTGGACACACACATAATTGCATAGATTTATGAGATTATAGTTTTCAGGATTTTTTTTTTTCCTTTAAAGCATTGTTATTATATTTGCTGTTCTTCCATTTTTGCCACTCCTGGCTCCTTACAGTTTTTCAGTACTGATTGTATGTCCAGTAAATTAATCTGCTACCTAAATGAATGCCTAGAGATGTGTATTATCTTTTCTTGCCTACCCTCATTAAAGACTATTTCAAGAAGGTTGTCATCATCTCAGAATGTTCTAGCTTTTCTTTATTTTTCTTGTCAGAGGAATCATAAGGTGGATTTCTTTACTTAGTGTTGTATAAACCTTCACAATATCGTTTTCCTCGTTAGGAGACAGACTGTGGTGCTCTTTTTAGTTTTATCACATGACTTTTTCACACTGAGAACTCCCACTGATTATGCAGGATTATTAAAGGAACGTAATACTGGTTTGAGTGGTAGAAATAGCTCTTTCATGCAAGTATTTATTTTTGCAAGATATATAAGTTCTTGAAAGTTGCAGAAATTTTGCTGTAGTTTTATGCTAGTAATGGAGACTTACACAGGAATGTCAGGGTGAAGATCTCTGGGCTGTATTTTGTGATACAAATGAGATAATCATGCTAGTTTCTAAATCATTCTTTTAAGATTATTTTACCAGGAAGAATTTTGAAAATCCATTTTGCATTTGTCTGACACATCCATCTGGTGGTCCCTAGCCTGTCTTTCACCTCTGACAGTCAATGTACATTAATAATTTCCTTTTGATTCCAGTCAATTTAACAGCTAGGGTTCACTGTTTGCTGTTTGATTCTTATCACCTAAGTGTTGGTAGAGAAAGAGAATTCTGATGCATAAAAAGTGTCAGAATTGGGGAATCCACTTTTATTCCAATTTGGAGTGCAAGCCTATCCCTATATCACATCCTGGGCCTGTCTGTCTTGCAGGCAGCAAACCCTGGGAACTTGAGGCCTCCAACTTCAGCAGTTTCCAGGCAGTTTTGCCGCAGGGTTGTGAAAACTGAATTGCTTTTACAGTCTGTTTGGATTTCAACAAATTGACTTTCACTTACAGAAAATGTCCTGTTGGGGGATTTTCAGCCTATGCTATTAATACTGCAAGGGAAAAATAGAAAATAAACAAAATTAAATGCTTTAACTCTCTGATGAGCAAAAGTATTTGATTTCATGACAGCACTTATGCACAGGCTTTCCTTAAGATACACATGCACTGGCAGAAAATGAGACCTATTCACTTTGTTGTAGGTGTTGTGAGGTGAGGTGTTGTGAAAATATTTTATAATGACTAAAAATTTTAGGAGCAAAATTGGTTTGGTCTAGCCTGGCTTCTTTCTACATTTTTAGTCCACCTCTGTGACTGTAAATTACATAGGACTTCCTGAAGAACTAATGCTTAACTGAGGAGAAATTGTCTGAATACCTCAGTATTCGGTATGTTTATAGCATACCTGAATATAATGCCCAGCTGTTTGTTAGATGGATGATTAATAGCTTGGAGAATGGGATATTTATGACTTTACATTGGGTTTTGCTCCCCAGTTGACCTAGACAGAGTCTCCCAGATGGGGCTATGAGGGAACAAGCTTAAAGGGTAAGAAGACTCTTGGCTTTACACCACATCTTTATGAAGTTGTGGCTACCAAATAGGATTTTGATTTTCAGAACTACCTGGGGATACCTGATGTGTTATGGATCATTTGGAATCAATTGAATGAGCTCAATAGAAGAGGGAGTCCTGCTGGCAATGCACGGGAGCGTGTGGTGGCAGGTGGGGGCTCAGAGGCTGGATTGTACCTGTGGGGTGTTGCAAGCATGTGCAGCACCGTCCATCAGGCAGCGTGGTGGTTGTCAACAATCATAATGTTGTTTACATGGTGCCCAAAGGGTGCCAGGTGCAACAAATGTAACATCCCAGAGACCTTGAGGGGAATCCATTGGAGAGTGAAGTGTTGGGGGAGTGGGGGAAGAGAGAGAGAAGGAGAAGGAAAGAGAAACAAGCCAGAAGCCACAAAAATGACATAGAAAAAAAAATTTGCTTTTATTTTTCATGTGCACAAAAAGAGAAAAGAAAAGAGTCAAACAGAACTGAAGTGATGAGGAAAAGCCAAGAGGGGCTGCAGAAGCCTAGAATGAATGTGACCCTGCACCTGGCACTGGGCCCCTCCCTCTCTGGTCTCATGTCTAGCTTAGCCTGGAGATCATCAGCAGAGCTGCTCTACAGTTACATTTGCTATCAGTTCTGTAATTACCAGTTTGTTCCCTCCTTCCTGCTTTGCAAGTCTGCCACCATCCTGGGCTGTGGGTCCCTCAGAAGCCCTCACTCTGTCAGTGCAAAGGGGACAGCTCAGCTATGATTCTTATTTCTTGTTCCAGAGGGGTGCTTTTCCTTAGGGACAAAAGGGTGGAGTTTTTCCAATAGTTCAGCAAAACAAAAGTTCCTTTAGGAAAATGTAATAAGCATATATAATTTTATATTCAAGAGAAGAAAGAGGTGCAGGGCTTTTTGTTTTCCTTTTCTTGTTTAACATCCTCACATTTATGATGTGATTAATTCCAAAGTCTTACTCTGAGCTTTGCTACTGATGGGTCAGAAAGCATGCAAACTTCTCCCTGTTTCCACAGCAGGGCTCATTGCCACTAACTCTCCCCAACAGATTTACAGGCCACAAGTGTCAGCTTTACTGCATCCACCTCATGCAATCCTCCCCACATCCCATTGGGCCAAAAGGATGTGAGAGCTTCAGAGAGCAGGACTCAAAGGTACTGCTCAGTTTTGAATGCCATGGTCCCTGTTGTTTTCAGCCAAGCACAGCATTTAAGATTTCATGAGATTCTTCCCCCATGATGGAGTAGAGACAGAGGAGACCCAGTCTCACAATATTTCTGCTTGGTCCATTAGAAAAAGCAAACGTAGCAACAAAACTAAGAATGACCTGAGAAGAAAGAAGTGAAGGGAGAGCTAAAGAAGAAGAAAAAAAGAAAGAACGATTTGTGAGAAAAAGGAAAAGAGAGAAATGTCATGGAAACATTAATTATTATTCACAATAATGCTTAACATTTTGATAGAATTTTCTATCCAGAATCTCAAAGCACTGAGCCGGTGCTAATTAATTCAGCTGTGCAATCCCCCTGTGAACTAGAAACTGTTGTTATTCCCATTTTACGGTGTTGGAATTGAGGTGTGTGGAGAAATTGGACTTGACAAAGGTTTTCTAGAGCCACAAGGATAACTACAGTTTGAGGTCCCAGATACCTGCTCTCATATCAGTAATGCTCTTCCCTCCTTGGATAGAAAAGTGCATTGGGAATGGGAAATAATAAAAGAGATGGATAGAAATTGAACGGAAAAGAGGGTATGAGAAAGAAATGTGAGAAAGGTAAGAGACAGTAGGATGGAGGAAAGGTTTATGTTATAGACTTCACTGGATTTTGAATAATGATTTCTTCCTCCAATCCTTTTTCATTTTTTCCTGTAACATTTTTTAAAGGAAAAATTATATAAACCCCCCACCTATAACAAAGCAGCTGTTGGCCTGTTGGGGAAAGGGTCCTTACAAGGTTTGGCTGTTCCCTCAGGTTCTGGATTTGTGCTGTGCTTTATTGAACACATTGTTTTGTTTTCAGTGAGCACAACGAGACTTGCACAGTACACACAGCGTGTTCCTTATCTACAGGATGAGACGAGGCTGTTTTAATAACTACCATGATGAAGATGGAGATGAACTTATATACAAGAGGAATTGCCTTCACATTACACACATTATCTTCCTACAAAGCAGCAATTTTTTTTTTGCAAATAACATAATATTAAATAATTGGTAGAATTTTTGCGTTTCCTGCATAGTCCAGTCTAATGGAATCTAGATGAATATTGATGGTTTTCTTCTGCATAATATCACCACATAAATCCCCATGTCAGCTACTAGACTTGGGCTATAATACTGCTTTACAATGCATCCACCGACTGTAAATCAAAACAACCAACACAAGAAACTCTTTGGCAAATGTAATTCAGTACATTCGCATGAGGGTCTACAGATGGTGGTGGAAGAGGATTAGATTGCCCAGTCCTTTGCATAATTCTGCTTTCCTTTGAATTTTCCTGGTCAAACTACATGCTGTACTTAGGAACTTTCCAGACCAATCCAATGCTTGATGGAAATCCTCTTTTACCAGTGAAACAACAATAGATCTGGCCCTCCAAGGGTCAAATCAAGCCAGCCATGAGTGAGACAACTAAATCCTGCTTTCAGACTCTAGCTCATGTCCTCAAGTTCAGTGAAACACCACTATAAAAATAAGCATTTCTGAGCTGCTGGCTTCTCTCAACCTGGGCCCTGGGCTGCAGGTGGCCAAGTGTGAGGTGTGACAATCTTTTCTCTAGCTTCCTCAGGAGCTTTGCTTTGCTGGTCCTGTGATTTCTTGCCTCTGCACTGACTACCTGCTGAGTGAATCTGGGTGGTACACGAGTAGAGCAGAGGTTGTATTGAGAGACTAAAAGGGAGACCATTCTAACAGGGTTCAGCATCTGTCTGGTGTCTGTGAAGGAAAACAGGAGTGGTGAAATCATAGTTTTAGAAATGGAACAGAATTTTCTTCTCTCATAGAGTAAGATCAGACAACAGGCCAAATTCTGGTCTTGATGACAGTGTAACAACTCCGCTATTTGTAGCAGGTTACTCAGAGGTAAGATGTGCAGAATGACACTTTTAATAGATCAGGAGTAATCTCTTTCATTTTATTCTGTACAGGAACAGATTTTAGCTCTTTATCTTCTGTGTAAATGTCCCCCCAAATGCCCTTATCATTTGGGCACCCCATTAAAGAAGACACAGACCTATAATCAGCTAAAGCCATGCAAAGGCTGAAAAAGTTAGGTGAAAGGGGCCTTTGGGATCAACACAGCTGTTTACTGATGGCGGATTTTATACATACAAGTTAAACTTGGAGACAGAATACCAAGTCCACTACCACATCTCCTCAGAGGTTTGGAACTTTGGATTTTATACATGATGTTGGCTGTACAGATTGCTCCACTGTTCACTTTTATGCCCTTCGGGGGTTTTATTCTCAATCCTGTCTTTGTCCATGGACAATAGTCCATGAGTTTTATCTGAAACCTCTCTAAAACAACAAGGATCTACTTTGGCAGACTCTGTGCCCTGGGGACAGGCTATAGCTGCCTTCATGTTTTCTTTGAGTAATTTTTGAGGAAGTGTCAGTGCAAGGAACAGTCTATGAGTTTGCTGACAATACAGGAGTAATAAGCATTTCTATTGACAGCCTTTTGCAGAACAGTGTTTGTCCATCACTTGGGAACCAAAATGAGCACAGAATCCCTAGAGAATCATCAGGTGAGCATTTGGGATAAGGGGTAAATATTAGGGTGCACAATACAGGATTGAAGATGAAAAGATGGGGCTGTATATTAGGTCTGGCTGGTAGGATGCAAGCATATGGATTTGAATGGGGGCCTATAAATTAGTAGGTGTATGAGCAGATGGGTGGGGAATCAAAGGGGGGGCCCATATAGCAGGGCTATAATGGTTAGGAAATTAGGTGTTGGGCACTAATAATGAGGTGGTTGTCACCAGCAGTGGAGATCTGGAGAATGGGTGTTAGGCATATCTAAAATTGCAAAAGTTGGGATGTGGGTGAACTGAAGTCGTCACAGGTACAGAGTTTAAGGTAAAAGGACTGAAGGCTAAGGACTAGGGAACCAAGCAATTATCCCAGCCAATACTGAATTTGTCCATCTCAGTCTCAGCTGTCCAGAGGGCAATCAGATGGGCCCACATGAAGCCCCACACTTTCCACCACACAGCGCAGTGAGAGCGCAGCTGGGCTTGTTTTCTTTGTTTGCCAGCCAGTGACATGGAAAACGTTTGTTGCCTCAGAGTGCTTTTTTTGTCGGCTGATGTATTGGTAACTTTGTCAGATGTGACTTGTCCACACTGCTCCCCAGAGACAGGATTTGGGAAAGGAGGGGGAGGAGGAGGAGGAGGCGAACGGGTGGAGCTGGCATCCAATCCTCTCCAATACCATCATCCCATTGTAGTGCAAAACAGAAAGGAAACAAAACCCTAGAGTGAAAGAGGAGCATCAAACATCAGAGGAACTCGTCTGCCATTCAGGTGGTGGGGAGAGATGGGGTTTGGAGTTTTATTTTTGTAGGGTTTTTTAATTATTATTTTGGTTTTTTTTGTTGGTTTTGTTTGCTTGGGTTTTTTAGAAAATTGGGGATTTTTTTTGTTCCTTTTTACAGACCTTCATGACAAAGCATAAAAACACAGTTATATTTATATATCTATTTATATATTTCTTCATTTCGTCGGTTTGTTTGTAAATGTTGCTCCATCCTCCTGTCTGAGCTGATTGTGTGTCACAGAAATTGAGGGTGTATGTGTGAGGTTCCTCCCAACTCTGGCCTGCAAAGTCACCACCCGTGAGGTGCAACCAACTCTGGGGGAATCCATGCTGGAAAGTGGGGATGAGGTGCACAGAGAACCCCTCATGGGGTGCAGATCTTTACTTGGTCCTTTCTTCATTGCCAGATGGGAAATGGCCACGTCTCTGTGCTGCCATCTGTGCTCTAGCCAGACTGTTCCCTCTGTCCTGGGAAACAGGGTGAGCATTACAGGTTACACACACTCAAGAGTCCACCACAGAGGAGTATATCTTTGGGGAACAGTGCTTCACGAGCGGCATTCTCCCCTGTTTCCCTGGCCCTTACCGCTCCCAGAAGGGGGTCCTGTAAGGCAATGGTTGCCAGCTGCATTGCTTCCCAGTCCCCCTGGAGTCCTGGAAGCCGAGGGGACTTTGCATGGCTGAGCTTTACCTAGGGGTGTTGAAGGGCTCCTGCAGGGGAAGCCGCTTGGCTGCAGGCTGTTCCTGGCGTGGGGGGAGCGGTGGGGGCGGAGGACAGGGGGGACGAGGGGGTCTCAGTCTCATGTGGTGAGCGCTTGGTCCGGCGCCTTCGTGGCGAAGAGGAAGGAACTGGAATGTGGGGAGGAACGAAGAAGGTCTCTTCACCCTTCCCAGGGATGGAGGGAGGTGATCAGACAGGTACAATGTGGAGGCCTAAGCTGTCGCCCTGCAGTTTCATGTGGTTTCCATGGTAACTAGTGGCGGTCATAGGCAGCGGCAGCAGTGGGAGGTGCGGAGCCCCGGGATGTGGCACTATAATAATAAGGGGAACCTGAAAGTTAACACAGGAGAAGAATGGACTGGTTGAAAGGACAAACAGTAAACAAAAAAAAAAACCAAACCAAAACAAAAAACAGAAACAATCAAACTAAGAAAAGAAATAAAGGACAACTGAAAACAAAAAGAAAGGTAGAAAGAAAGAAAAGCAAAAGAACCAAAAGAAGAAATTGGAGACTGAGGTCCTCATGGGGTTAGGGAAGGGCAATCAGTGGAAGCCAACTGAGGGCCACGCTTCAGTCAATAGATGCTACTGTGGCCTCTGGATAGGATGCCCCTCTATGGGAAGGAAATGCTTTTGCATCCTCTGACAATCAGTAAGTAAGCTCATGAGCATTTGTGCTGGCTTTGGCTGAGGTAGCATTAGTTTTCTTTATAGTGGCTGGTAAGGGGCTGTGTTTTGGATTGGTGCTGAGCACAGGGTTGATAATGCAGAGGTTTTTTTGTTACTGCTGAGCAGGGCTTACACAGAGCCAAGGCTTTTTTGCCTCTCATACTGCTGTGCCAGTGGGAGGCTGGGAGGAGACACAGCTGTGACAGGTGATCTGAGCTGGCCAAAGGGATATTCCAGACCAGATAACATCATGGTCACTGTGTGAAGGCAGGGAAGGAAGGAGGAAGGGCACATATTTGTATTGACACTGTTTGTCTTCCAAAGTAACCATTATACATAATGGGGCTTTGCTGTCCTGGGGGAGGGCTGAACACCTGCCTGCCCATGGGAAGCAGTGAATTCCTTGTTTTGCTTTGCTTGTGTGTCTGGCTTTTGCTTTCCCTGTTAAACTGTCTCTATCTCAGCCCAGGAGTTTTCTAGTTTTTGTCCTTCCAATTCTCTCCCTGATCTTCCTGGTGGGGGAATGAACAAGTGCCTGTATGGGGCTTGGCTAATGCCTGGGGCTAAACCACAACAAACATTGCAGCACAAGTTTGCCACACCTGATCCGTAGCCACAAAGAAAGTGTCAGGGCCAGATGTTCTGAGTGTACCTGATAAAGTGTAATGGGTCTCTTTAAAACCAGGAGGGGAGAAATGAAACAAAATTACAGTGTTTTACTACTTGGGATTTGGGTCACATTTGGCATGAATTCTCTTTAGATGGTTATTGAATGTATGTTAAATAGTGATTGATTATTAAGATCACATTTAATGAAGTTTAACAGTGCTGGAATAAAATGTGCAGCTATTATCCAGTTGTTAAACCTCAGTAAATACATAGGTAAAAATCACAAATTATTTATTTTACATATAATAAGTCTCTTCCTATTCCCCTTCAAAGAAATGTTCTATTAGAAGCTGAAGTCTCATAGGAGTTTTTTCCCCTCTGAAAAAACCCTAACTATTTCTGAGCATATCAGTGACTGGAGATGGATATATATCCCTGCAAGAGAACTCTACTGGCTACTATAAATCCTGTGATACAGCCTGTCTCCCACTATAGACATTAGTCCAACTGGTCCAGTTGGAAGAAATTCTATGGGATTTAAAGATTTTCCAGCAATTGACTCTGGATTTAGCCTTGGAGAGGAGTGAAACCTTATCTGAATTTTTAACAAGGCCTTGAAAGTATGTTGATTATGGCCTAAGAGTAGCAGAACCCAAATTTAACTTTTGATATAATCTGTAATAAATTGTGGATGCAGCTCATGGAGAAGCCAGAGCTGAACTGGAGTTCTGAACTGTCTCATGAAAGAGGAATCAGCTTCAGAAGAGATACAAAACATGCATGAAGTGTATACACATTTCAAACTGTACTGGAGAGTGAGGAAAAAGGCCTGTCACCTACCCAAATTCTTGAAAACCCTCTTCAGAAACAAACAAACAAAAAAACCAAAGAAAAGAAAACAAAGAGACAAACAGAAGGAGCGCGAGGCTGGGGGTGTGCTGTGGGCAAGAGGTACTCACTTAGTAATGCAGGGTTGCTGAACCGCCAGGCCTCATTGTAGGTGGTGTACTGAGGGTGGCTGTAGGGGTTCCCTGAGAACTCGCTCCCTGGAAGAAACCAAGGAAGGTGTGAAATACGGTTAGGGATAAAGATTTACGTCTGCTATTCCGTCAGACCGGTGTTCGTGCTGAATCCGTTTGCCAGCAGGAAAACTTGTGTAGGTAGCTTCCTTGTCTAGCTGGAACTCTTCCCTTCAAGTCACTGCAGTGCCTGTTCAGTGCAAAGTTGCATACCCATACCATTATCACAAGATTGACTTCTTCACAATCAAGAAATCAGTCCAAATTCAATAATACAAATAAATTGTTAAAGTGGGCATTTTTTTATTTTTATTTTTTAAATTCCCTTCTGTCTTCCAGTTCTCAAGCTGCATTAGGACTGCATATGCAAACTTTTATGCACTTAATTATCAGTTTTCTTATGAATAACATCAAAGGTTCTCTGGTAGTGTCGAGACAACAGGCATGGAAGGTTGATGGGACAAGCTCACAAGAAACTCTTTGGAACTAGCAGTGATGTTGATAGCAATATGTCTTGCTAAGTTTTTTTATATTAGGGTGTACTGAGGGTGATGGCATTTTTGTGGAAAAGAGTATCATTCATTTTTGGAAGTGTTCTGAGGTGGCTGTGCTTAAATACAAAACAAAATGGAAAACACATGAATCACTTTCTTTCTTACTCTGGATGATGGTATTAGTCAGAAAAGTGATTCATACATTATTAAGCTCTCTTTTATGCTTAGTTAGCAATTTATACAGAATACTTGCTGCATTCTAGCTCTGGAAAATAATTTTCTAATGATTAGCACTTTAGGTACTGTGCTGAATCTGAAAGACAAGTTGTGCTACAACTTCCCTTTTCACATTAGGAAAATGATCCCAAACCAAAATACTTCCAAGCTTTGTGATGTAGTAAGACTCTGAACCAAGATCTGAATGGTGCAGAGTCTTCTAAAACATTCCATTTTATTGTGCAGAAGGAGCTGAGTCTCCCTGTTTCTTGGAAAGCTGTGCAGAGTATTTGGTAACTGAAGGGGTATGCTGCTGCATTCAAAATAAACAAATCTCCCCAAACTTAAACATCTATCATTCTATTATGGAAAATCATGGCATGATCTGATCATAAGCTCAATTTAATGTAGTAACAACAGACTGTGGACAATTAATGGCATCTGAAAGGCCTTATGTGCTCAAAAGACAGTAGAATGGTGTGGGTATTAGCTTCTGGTCTGTTCAAAGGCAAAGGTGGAATTGTTACAACAGAACTATTTGAAAAGCACCTTGGCAGTTCCTAGGTACCATGGAACAGGGAAAGAAGAAAATGCAAGACGGGATGGATGCCTGTAATACAATTACCAAAGAATGTCAATTAATTATGGCATAATCTCTGCAAATCTCCTCTCACTGGAGCGTTAAAGCCAAAACCACAGATTCTCAGATAGTGGAAATGAAGTCTGTTCAAGTTAGGGGTTTTTTACTGCTTTAAACTTGAGAAGAATCTTTCCAGCAAGGTTTTTAGAGGTACTCAGGGTGATGACCAAAGCAGTCAGTACAAAAATGAGTATGAATCAAACCCAGTCCTCATCCAAAGGTATTTTAGTCACAGTAGCTTTTAGTTTCAGCACGAAACATCATTTTGTGTGAGAGATCTTGCTCACTACTGCTTTAATGGTAATAACTCAGCATAATTCCATAGCTAGAAATATCATGCATGGACAATCTGATAACTAGCTGGGAAAGAATAGGTGAAACCTGTGAAGATGACCATGCAATGCACTGTCCAGATTTTTCTCTACTGAATTGACTTCTCTGTGCAATATACTGGCAAGAACTCCCTTCTTTGGGAGTTTGCTTCCCAAAGAAGGATAAAAAAACTATCCTCATGAGAATTTCTGCTTTTGAAGTACTTCATATGAATAACTTCACTGTATGGAGAGAAATTGTTATGATATTTCAAGACTTTTCTCTCAGTCCCTGCTGAGTTGACACCCTAAACTGTTTATAGTGTTGCTAAAGCAGGGTTAAGCACAGGAGAAAGAGCCACGGCTATGCAGCGTGGGGAGGAGGGAGGGCAGCCACTGGAAACAGTGTTTATTGACGAGGAGTGAAAGCATGCATGCAGCAGGATAATGAGCTTTTGAGCTCAACTGTGACCAAGAGGAACTGAGCTATCGCCTTCCCCGATCACTAATGAAACAAGTGTAATTTCCTCATCAACATTGGATTCTGTTTAACGACTCCCTGCCGCTGCCATCCCCAGCCCTCCAGCCCCTCTGCAGGCTCCGCACTGCTCTGTGTAAACTTCAGCTTCTCCGGTGGATGCTCCCTTCACTGAAACAGTTTGCAGAAACTTGCCGTCCTTTCTGGGAAAGAGGAAGAACTGAGACAGGGATCAAAGGTATTCTGTTACCTCTTTAGGAAGCTTCTCTCAGATATGTAGGTTAAGTGCACCCAACACCTGATTCATCTTTCCGTGAGTGATTAACCCCTGCTTTTCCAAGTGTGTGCTCAGGACCACTGGCTTTTGTCCATGTTTACAGCCGGGGACCTCAAGTTACAGGAATGGCAAATGCAGGAATATGTATCTTGTCACATCATGTGCATAAACCTCAGACACATTTGCATCTGCTGGCTGTGTTGCATGAATGTAGTGCTGCGGGAGACAAGCTTTTCTCTAGACTATGTGGGTAGAGGTCCAGTGAAAGGTTGTCATGGGTAGAACATAGAAGCTTTGATTAGCACTGGTTAAACAATCTCAGAAACAGTTTTCCACTGGAAAATACTGTCTCATTGAAATGGAAATGTTTTGCTCGAGCTTGTCAGCTTCAATAGAGTTTTGGAAAGAAAAGTTTTGAAGTTATTGCAAATTGAAACAAATTTTTATGTTTCAACTTTCTTGTTTTGTTTCATTTTGCCTTTCTCATTTCATTTAATTTCCTTTCAATTCTTTCATTATTTTAATATGTCTTGACGTCTAGAACATGTTGATGTTACTGAAATGTTTCATCCTGATGTTTGCAAATGGAACTGTTGCAAGGTTCCGACTCCTCATACCAATGCAAGATGAAAACAAATATCAAGGAATCAGAATTTTGAATGGGCTAGAAATCTGGTTTCTGAACAATTGTGTGTTTAGCTCTGGACCTTTGTTTAGAGAAGACAGAGCCTCTTTCCCATGCTTTCTCACATCTGAACAATAGGTTTATTTGCATGTTAGTATGTTTCTTAAAGATACTTCCTGAGTAGTCATCTTGCCAACTTCATTTCCAATGTAGTTAAAGCAGTGACCCCTGAACTTCCTTAGCCTGAGGGCACATAACAAACTGTTGGCACCATTGTATTTGATTGCTCAAACTGGACTCCTAACAGGGGTTGCAAGCACAGAGGATTGATCTCAGGAGGCCTATATTCTGTGCAATCTGTGCTCAGGGAATCTTTACTAACACTATTTCTCGGCATCTGTATTTAAATCTTGTTGGTTTAGTCTTCTAATACAGAAACGATGAGGCATGAAGTGAGCCTAGCAGGTGGCAGGTTCAGAACAAATAAGGGATGTAGTTTTCACAAAATATGTAGTTTATCTACAGAACTTCTTGCAAAAGTTTTCACGCATGTTAAAGGCTTATGTGGGTTCAGGGGACATTTTTACATTTGTAGAGGGAAAACCTATCAAGGGTTTAATATTAAATGGAAAGATACTAAGTCTGGCTTAGAAAGTCTCTTAGCTGCAATGTGGAGGTTGGGAGATCTTTTGAGAAAGTACCAATACATGCTTGCTGTACTCTTACACCCTTCCTCAAATTTCCCCTGTTGGCCCCTGACACAAAGTAGCAGCTGTAGAGATCTGCAGAGTGACCCATTAAAGCAAAGTCTTCTGTTTCTTCCCAGGAAGCCTCTTTATCTCCATCTTGTTGGCTTCAGTCACACTAGAAAGCAGGAAGAAAAGGGCTTCCTGGCTGGGTCTGACCAGTGGGGTATGACTGAAACAGCCAGAACCTGATGCTCTGTTGAAAGATGCAGTAACTACCGCAGGATGCCCAAGTAGGCCACTGGAAAAACTCCCCCTGATTGAATGTTGACATCAGATTTAATGTGAGGATATCAGTTTGACCAGAAAATTTTTTTAACTTTGAAGTATAACCTATCTCTTTTTTTGTATAATTCTGTTACTTTTCTTTAGGGGAATGTTTCTGGGTGTTTTTCTTGGGACACTAGTCTTATATGCAGCCTCCACATCAAGGAGCTGAAACACCCTATTCTTGGAGAAGTGACCCCTGGTTTTAGTGGTCTTAAAATTTTTGTCCCAGTTTAGAAGTCAGTATCATCCTTGTCATGAGGACATTAAATTTACATAGCAATCATTGAACAGTTTCTACTCAAAGAGCAAGCTATTTTTATATTATTAATAATTTCTATATGCAGTGACCTCCTATAAGTTTTGACCTTAAATGATCTAAATATTGTCAACTGAATTTGCCTACTGTTACTGGGGGGAAGTTGTGTGAAGGGTGTTAATAGATTTTATATTGTCTTAGAGCTTGTCTGATTCTGTAGCCAAGCCATCTCCCTGAACAATTTAGTGTAGGATGTCCTAAAATTTGTCACTGGACCAGGTTGCCCAGAGCAGTTGTGGGTACCCAATCCCTGAAAGTGTTCAAGGTCAGGCTGGATGAGGCTGTGCACAACTTTAAAGATGTCCACCTGTGACAGGGTTGTTGGAACTAGGTGACCTTTAAGGTCCCCTTCAACTCAGGCCATTCTATGATTTGTCATTTAAAGAGGTTAAGACTTTGACCTGAAAACATTTCCTAATAGTTATATTTTCACTGTCCTCAGTGAAGTTAATGTTCATTTAGCTGACTCTTCTGAGATCTGGATGAGGGTTAAGTTAGGCTCCCCACTCATAAGCCCTGGCAAATCATATGATAGTAATTTAAGAGCTTTGTGTCCTCAACTTTTTGCTGCTTTGGTTCTGGAGTCATCAATTCACAAGCAGAGGTTTCAGAATGGGCTGTGTACCTGCCCCTTCATCATCACAACTCACAACCATGGGCCATAAAAAGCAGAAATCAGTGGCAGATAAGTTCTGAGTTCTCAGCTACGATGTCTAAGAAAAGAAAATCCTGCCACTTCATTTATCTACTGGGGACAACTGTCATCAGAGGAGAGTAGGTAATAGAGCCTGAGGTAATAAACTCTTCAATTGTCGTAGAGTAAATGGTCCTCTCTTCTTCCAAAAGAGTGGGAGAATCCATATGCTGTGATAAGGTATTTTTCCAAAGCATTGGGTATCAAAGAAAGAGTTTGTCTTTGGAGTTAGGATTAGGCTGATAGTTTATTGGATTGGAGGCACTATTTTACAAACAGGAGGTGGTTAGGTAGTTAGGTTGTTAAGAGTGAATAGTTAGTGTCTTGTGAAATGCTGTTAATAATTTCTGAGTTCTTAGTAAGTTTAGGCTATATAGACAGTAGGTCTTCAAATACTGCAGGTATTAAATTACCATTGATAATTTTCAGCTTGATGCTGAAGGTGAGTTGTCACCCTTAGTTAGTGGATAGGTGAGTATCTTGAGCCATGAGCAGTACATAATAATCTGCATGGGTCATTGGAAAATAATTAGTTAATTAATACTAGGGTTCATTACTATTCATTAACATTAGTTAATGAATACTAGGGTTAATTAATTACCAATTAATTGTCACAGGTTATAGCTAGCTAGCTGCCCATAGCAGCAGTGAATCAGTTACTAGGAAGAAAGAGATACATTACAAAAAGGGTTGTTAGCTACATTGGTTATAGGCACCTGATGGTTTCTTTATGAAAAGAGTAGCTCTTCATGTCAGCAAAGCAATAGCCAAGCCAGCTGTGAAAGCTCCCACAATGCTGGTAACCATTCAAACATGTGTGCACTATTACTGAGGGTTGGCAGCTGACTTACCAGGAACCATTCCTGCAAGAGTTGATGTTGGGTAGCTGCCTTGTCCAGTTGGGGGAACATGGGGCGGGTAGCCAGGCAAGGTGGTGCTTGCCATATCACGACCTGGAAAGGGAGAGAACCAGGACAGGTGATCAATACAGATAAGATCTTTCAATATTGATTTGGTATCACCTCTTGTCCCACTGTCACACAACTTGATAGGAAACTACTGCACAGCCTTCTCTTACATGAATTCTGTCCACCCACTGAAAATTCTGGGTGAAGACTGGGGAACTTTTGTTCTCCCCTGTGAGGATGGATTTTAAAACTTAGCTTTGATGAGGCTCAAATGAATTTGGCTTGTTTCATTGTAGATTTTGGATCTATTTTAACTAAATCAAAATGGCCCTGATCTGCAGAGAATGGCAGTGTATCCATTGCCAGAGTAGCTGAGGTCCTGTCTATATGCAGTGGATGCAGTTCCAAAACTGTGGTGATGTTGCTTGAGGGCGTGATCAATGTGCAAGGCACTGGGAAGTGATCCAAGAGTTTTCTGTGCCTGTCTCTCTTCCCACCTTGGCCATTTACCTGCTGATAGTTTTAGGCAAGTCACTTTACCTCTCTGTGCTTCTTTGTATGCTGCAAACTCTTTGGTGCAAGGGCAGACTTTTAGTACATTTGCACAGTGCTTATTTAGCATGAGACCAATACTGGCTGGACTCCTTCCAGGTTCTGGTGTACTATATATAATAATAGGATCATGCAAATTAGTTTGAATCTCACTTCATTTTTATCACAGGTACAAGTTTTTGTTTATAATACTTTTAAGTTGTGATTTCTTTTCACCACCAAAGAAGTAGAGAGGGGTGTGGACTGGGTGTATGATTGTAGTTTATTTTTCCTCTCTCAGGAAGTGCAGCTGGGGGCTTCTTGGTTGATGCCTCATTTGGACTGGTTAGCCTGAAAATGGGCCAGCCAGAAGGGCATTTGCTGTTAGTGCTTATTGCATTTAAATGAACTAAAATAATCTCAGAAGCTGCTGGGAGTTTCAAGCCAAAGCAAAACAAAACAAACAAAGAAAAACAAAACAAAACAAAAAGCTAAATGAATTAAGATAATCTTTCCCCCACAGCTGCTGAGAGATTTACAGCTCAACCTCCAACACTGCCTACTGAGATGTCAGCCTGTTCCAGGCATTGAAAGCCTTTCACATTCCCTAGGTGTACTGTAGCTCACCAAGAAGTTTGTGCTATTTATTGTTCTTTTGTTAAATTTTGCTTCTCCTGTCTAACTGGAGGGTAAGAGTCTGATTCTCCCTTAGGAGTGACAGGTTAAGCATAGCCCATTAACGCCACTGGAGTCACTGGAACTGTGCTGGAATATGCCAATGAAAGAAGCAGCAGCGTTGGTTTAGCTCTACTACCAGCAGAATGATAACTGATAAAAGCAGGCCCCGGAACAAGCATGAACCTTAGCTGGGGAATCAGAAATAATTAACAGTTACAAGGCAAAGCAAAAACTAATAAGCATGGAACATTAACCTGAAGGGAGGAAGTTTCTCTGGGATGAGGTAGGCTAAACCAGTGTCATTGCTTTCACAGCTCTTGAGTAAAGATTACTGAGGTGATTTACTCAAGAAAACAGAAATGCAAGTTCATTCTTTCTCCCTGAAGAAGTTCCTGATCAGTGGCTGATGTTCCTAGATTATGTCCTCTTAGACAACAGCTGAGCCATTTTCCAGCCACTCCCCAATAATGATAAAAATGAATACATAATGTACCAGGGATTAATATTCTACACTCACCAGCTCTTTTATCACAATCATTCCTTTACTGACTTGTACCTGTATGTTAAACGGTATGAATAACACCTAGTAGATGTAGTTATTTTTTTCTCACTTCCGTTTAAAGCAAGAAATTTTTATGCTTAAAATTCTTGTTCTTTTAGTTTCAATTATTGACTAGCCTGAGAAATAACAAGTGATGAGTGAGAAAACAGTGTCACTGAAAAGTTGGAGACAACATTATGTAGCTGCAGGCAAAATTAATTCATTTTGACACTTTCATTCAGGTGGGATCACATATACACTCACTCTGCTACTTGATGTGTGCACATATGCCCCTGTGTTTTTATTCAGACATGAACACACAGAGGTTGATGTTCAAAACTGAGCATGGAAAATTTGTTGGAAAGTGATCATCTGTCAAAATCCCAGTCTCAAAAAAGAAGATAACAAAAAACTACTGTATCAGTAACATCAGTAAGAGTCTCACAGAGAAACTCTTAAAATGCTGTTACATACAAACAGACCCCTTCCATAACCACCTCTCATTACAAACAGGTAGACAGGATTATTAAATTCTTGTATTGCAGGGCTATGGCAAAGCTAGTTCATAACATGCTTCCAACTGCAGCCATTCCTCCTCCTGCAAGAACCTTCTGAGTGAGGAACAGCACCTCAATTGCTGTGACATTGTTTGCACTTTTGAATGCTTTGTCCCATGTCTAATTCCCTATAAGAGTCCTAAGGCACATGCCTCTTGAGAAACACAGTGCCTTCTAGCCTAGAAAATGGTTATATATAACAGTATCCCCAGATATCTGTACTGTTGGAGAGTCAGGAGAATTCTTGGCTTAGGAAGTGCCCAGAACTCAGAGGCTCTTACTGGCTGCAGTAAGATAGGACCGAGACAGTCTTATGAACACAAGCCTTCTCTGCTGTTACTTGCTGCTTTCCTACACAGAGTTTTAGAAATGGAAATCTCACATGACAAGACAAAGGATATTAAGTCAAAAGAGAAAAATAGTATTGGAACATGAAGGAGGCAGAGGTAAGATATGTTTCTTGAGTATTAGGAACTGTGGTCTGCACTAAGACTTGTCTGTTCTGAAAAAGCCCAGGTTACATCCTTTGAAAAATGATCAGTGGTCACCCGAGATGATAACCATTATTTCACCCAAGTCACCCCTGAGATTCTGCAGCAATATTGCTTCTGTCACCTTGCTCAGGAGTTTCCCTTAGTATCTGCCTGAAACTTGGCCTTCCTCCTCATCTTTCCCTCCTACCTGCTGCTCAAAAATGCTGCCATCTTCTGCAACCTATTTCTTCACTTCTGCCCTTCCCTTAAAGGCCACCTACCTCAGCTCTGTATTCCTTTGGCTGTAAAACATTGTCACTCACACATCCTTCCTGCTCTTGACATTCAGACAGGATGCTGGGTTTCTTAACTGCTTGGTCTGCAGCAGCTGGTGTGAAGGCACCAGCTCACATCGATGCTCCCAAACCAGGTGTCTCAAATAATCTCTGATCATAGGCTATGGCAGTGCTCACAAACTGCCCATGTCTATCTGACTTAGTAGCTGCAACCCATCCTGAGCAACCCAGGCAGGCCTAGAGCTGGCAGGGATCTTCATGCTGCTGTCACCCACCTTAGGCTAGCACACCCACGGTACTCTGTGCCTGTAGTACTCAGGGACATTATGGCATTGAGGCAACACAGGATTTTGCTGTATGCATGTTTCTGTACTAAGTCCCAAACCCAATCCAACTGGCATACACAGTCAGTAGTAGTAGTTACAACTTCTTTTCCCATTTTATTCTAAAAATGAAGGACAGGCATGAAAACTTTTTTGATTCTTCATGGAGCTGAGAACACATGCTGCAGATGCAGACCAGGAATGTGGTTGCTCTGGTTCCCACTTGCATTCAAAGAGCTTGCAGCATTTACTGGCCTCCCCATCAGGCGAAACTGAACCCCTTGCCTACAGCATCCCCACTCAGTTTGTGGCCAAGGCCGGTTACCTGCTATCAGAGGCTGGCTGCTGGACTGCCCAAAGTGGGCACCATGATGAAGGAAGGCACTGTAGCAAGGCGTGGACGCATCGTCTGAAAGGGCCATGTGGAAGGGCTGAAGATCAGCCTGCCCAGAGCCGACCGGCGTGGTGGGGGTGAAAGGGGTGAGAGAGGCTCCATGAGGCTCTTGCTTTATACTGAGGGGAGAGGAGAGGTTTTCTGTGGTAGGGTAAGGGATGGACACAGACAGACAAAGGGAACAGGGGAAGGAAGAGGTGGGTGGGGGAGGGAGGAGAGGAAGAACAAAATGGGTAAATGAAAATGGAGTGGTTAAAATCTACAGGGAAATTAATTTTAAAACAAAAATAAAAATAAAAAGGCTAGGAGTAGATCAGAGGAGCCAGTGCTGAGACAACAGCAGTAAATGTGCCTGGGGGCTAGGCTCGGACTGCAGGAAAGCCTCTGCGGGGCAGCAGGAGATGAGGGGAGTGAAGTGCAGTGGCAGAGGTGAGGAATGGGAGGCAAGAAGAGGAGAGGTGAGGGAGGGAACATGCAGGAGAGGGAGGACAGGAACAAGCATAGGATTGGGAAAAAGGATGCTCTGAAGCTGTTGTGCTCCCTTTCCTGCTGCTTTTTCTTGCTGGCCAAGGGCATATGAAGATGCTACACTTACACACTTTGGCCCAAGTAATTGCACCACTTTTTCTCTTCAAACCCAAGGTAACATTCCTCAGGAGAGTAGCCTTGCTATGAGCATCTATTAAACAGATTGCTAGGTGTAATGGCCAAAACTTCCCTAGCCAAATTTCATAAAAGCTTGACAAAAATGGTGTAGCTGGAGTTTGAAGTAAAAATAAAAATGGAACTGTGCAATTAATAGGTGGATAGACAGATGGATCGATCAGTTGATCTTGTTCACGGGGGCAAGTTTTGGAGATTTAACCATAAAAGCAGTCAGGGCTGACTCTGATTGTTCCCAGAGTGTAGTTTTTCCAGATAAGATACCTTGACAGAGAGACATAATGTAAGAGAGCAAATGTGGGGGACTTCTAAAAGGTCTAATTTTCATTGTTACTTGCATTGGGCCTCCATTTCTAGGGTGCAGATTTTCATAGTCACAATAGATTCAGCTTTGATACTGCTCCTAACTTGGCAGCCAAGTAGGATGTTTGGGAATTGGAGAACTCTGTGACCTAAAGCATGGGTACTCCAGAACACCCACTGCCATTGGGTAAGCATTAATAAAGTCCTGTATTTGCACACCTGAAAGCAAAGCACGGATGATGTGATCAGATCCAACCCAAATTATCTAGCAAACCATCCATCCTCAGGCACACATATTCAAGCCAATAAATGAAAGCCATCTCTCTGCTGTGATGGCAACTATTGCCAATGGTCTATGAAATAAGTTAGTTCTGGTGGTTTTGATTTATACAGAGAAATAGAAACATGACATATAATTAGGCCATAAATCTGACTTCATTAATGTAGAACTGGCTTGATTAACTTTAGGCACCTTGTTCCAAGGCTGTAGTGCTCACCTAGACAAAAAAAAGGGCTGGACAATTTCTCCCTGTGAATGCTGTTTATCCTGAGATATTTGTTTCCTAAGATTTGCTACCTGGCAAAAATGATAGTTTGCCATCTGTGTTCTCCTCCAAGTACTTCTAACATGGGCAGCCAGCAAAGGTCTCTGATCACCAAAACTTCTTTGCAGCAAAGACATACGCTCATTTCAATTAATTGGGAAGGATCAGTCTTGGCCAAAAGGGATATATTTCATTTAGTTTACTAAGTGAAGCGACTGGTATGCTAAGTGAGGATTGTAATTTCTTCTCCCTTTTTGCTAGGAAGCTCTGTTTGGCAAGGACCTTTGTGGAGGATATGGGGAATGGAAGTTGGAGTATCTGGACTTAGTCCCCAGAGCAGCCAGCTTCTGCATTTTACAACTATACAGTGTCCTACTATCCCACTAGTAAGCCTTCATGAGCCAGGGCCAGTCTCTGTAGCTCAAGAACCCCTCCAAGCTATTTTTCTCCTGTATCCTCTGTCATCAGATGGCAAGGAATGCACAGATGTACTTTCAGACCAAACAGGCAGAGTTACCACCAGCGTTCTGGGAGTGCTTGAAGCCTTTATCCAAATAATGTTGATCCAAGATAATTTGGATGAATAGACCTATCTGCAGGCAGAGGGCCAAATGCTCCCTGGGCTTTCATAGGCTGCGAGTGAAGTGGTATTTTTCAAGGAAGCCATTTGACAGTGGTAGGTAAATAAACTGGGGACACTTCGGTCCTGGGCATTTTCCATACTCCTTTTTCAACTCTCTTTAGTATACAAGACACAACAGGTGTGGGGAGCTGCTGAGGAGGAAAAGGCAGAGAATAGGGTGGACATGGAAGCGTGGGTGGGCAGAAGCAAGAGGTGCTATGGGCAGGGGTTAATCCTGTTTGCACAGCCCCCAGGCACGATGGGCTTCCTAGTCCCTCCCCTGCTTTATTTCTATTTTAAAGCATGGAACTTTCAGCTGTAATCCTTCCTAAACCACAGCATTTTTCAGGCGCTCTGTGTAAGTGAAACCATAATCTCTGGTAAAACAGACTGCTTAAGCTGCTGTAGCATTAGGCCAATCTGATCCAGCCCCTGGATTTCCGCTCTGCCCAGCCACCACAGAGAGGATTTCAGCCTGAAAGACTGTGTAAAGCCCTTGCAATGGGAACAACAGTGCTAGGCCTTGCCTTGCAAAGCTGGGAAGGGTTAAGGGACCAGGAGCTATTTGTCCCAATGTTGTGAGGCTGTTAAACCCCCTGTCAGACTCACAGTGGAGATGAGCCCAGCCCTCTCTTGAACACATCAAGGCTTATGAAGAAAAATTCCTCACACCTTCCAGAGGCATCACCACTTACTCAGTGTGTGAGGGGATAAAAAAGTCAACAGTAACATGGCAAAGAGACTTGAACACAATAATGCTAAATACTCTTCTCTCTAAGAATAGTGGAAAGGAGGCGAGCATAAGGTCAGGCAGCGAATGATTGCACAACCAAAACTCAGACTTTTATGTGTCTATTTATCTGTCTATCTTTCCCTCTACACTCTGCAACTGCACAGACATAATTTATATCCCATGTATCTTTACTGATGGATGGCATTTACCATTTTTTACTCCTTTGTTGTCCAGCTCTCCACTGACTAAAAGCCACCTGTATTCTGTCTCTGGTATAACTGCTGCCACTGCTTTGCTGGAATAATTGCCCCAGCAGTGAATTATAGGTCCAAAGTATGTCACTGGATATGAAATTAACTGATCTATCTATCTATCTATCTATCTATCTATCTATCTATCCACCTGTGAATGGCACAGTCCCATTTTTCATTTTAACCCCCTCAAACTTCAGCTGCATCTTTTATGTTTTCAATTTTGATTTTCTCCATTCTCTAATTCTTTCATATTTGTGATGGAGAACTTGCCCCTGCCTATCCTAAGTCCCACTACTGCCAGCAAGCTGTGGAGCAGTGCCATTTTGGCTTGTCTATGTTTTGTTGGGAGTGTTCCTGAGTAAGGCTCCTTCAGTAAATCCCAAGGTATATCTTGTTCCTAAGGCTGGAATGCCAACCTGTAATCAAATGATAGGGGAGTGGAATGAGTTTGAAACCCCCAAAGAAGCAGAAATCTATTCCTGCCCCATTCTCCTTTTTCCTTCTAAAAGGCAAACAGTATCCTTGTTTATAGGTGGCAAAAAAATATCACCCACTGTGATGGTGGGGGAAACTTGAAAGTCAGCAGGGTGGGGATGCAGCTGTAAATGTAACAGAGAACAACATTTCGTGAATCACCTACTCCTCTCTTTCTGACAGTACTTTCTGAGTTATGGTTGCTTTTCTTCCACTCTAACCCTCTCCTCTGTTACTTTGGCGGAGAGCAAGAACTGGTGACCTCTAGCCTAAATTCCTAGTGTGAATGAAGGGATTTTGGCCAGACAGAGTGAGAGGAAGATTCACAGCTTTGGGTTCCTAGGGAGGCTCATCTCAGCTTTTATCATGCTCTCTCCTGCTGAAGGAAAGGGAAGCAAGGGAGGGGGTGGGGTGTTGGTTTCAGGGCTTGATAAGCTGCATGTTTTTCATTGCTGTCTTCCTAGAGGATAAGCTCTCTGCATCCAGTGCTCCTTCTCTTTACAGTACACAAAGAATACCAAGATGGCACATCCATGCATGAGGGATGGCTTTTACCCACCCACTCAACACTGCTTACCATCTTGACAATATTTCCTGTTCTTTGTCCTTTCCTGAGGTCGCAATCAAATATTTGTATGACCCCAGTGCCCCACCCTTTACAACACATATCCTTACAGCACTGCTTAGGGATCACTCTTCTATCTGTGAGGAACTGAGCCCAGAGAAGAATACTCAAGTTTGTGTAGGAGCCCTGTACAAAGCTGAATCTTACCTCAGGTGTTTTGAATTCTATCCTTCAACTCACCTTTGAAGCATCTTTTTCTGTATTTATGTTCTCTATTCCTTAAAAAAGTTTCATTGTGGTAAACAGAATGGGACTGGGTCCTCAGAACTCATGGACTGGTGAGTTTACACTATAGGCAGTGGAGTTACATCACTTTCTCCCATGTGGGAATCTTGCCTCCAATTCGAAAAGCCATAGAAAAGACCAGACAGGAGTCACAGCATATTGTTTGCTTTTGCTTACTGTCATATAAGAAGAACCACTTTTTCTGTTCTTAGTTTCCTAGGCTTTCTGTTGCAAGAGCATTTTGAAAGTTGCGCTGAAAATAAATACTGTCCTGTTTTTTTTTAATCTCTGATCATAATAGACCTTTACTAGAAGAACTTACAAGGGTGCCAAGATTAACCTGGTTCTTATTATACCTTTCTTGTCTTCCTACTGACTGGAGAGTGAGCCTTGTGTGTTCAGGTCTATTTTCTGTTTCTGCACACATTCATCCATGTTCTCAGCCCATTACATTGTTGAGTACATGTTTAAAGAAACAACCTAGGACTGCTTTCCCCTAAGAGTCAAAGCTGTTGTGACATCACATCCCAAGTCAAATTTTGTATTCTATTTGCTGTATTTTTTTTTTCATTAAACTGAATGAAAATTCAGATTTTATATGTGATCTGATAAACTGCTGCTTTCCAAGTAAATTGGCCTGCTAACTCTCTATGTTACTTTCAAAAATTTTATACTCTTCATATAGAGTAAAATGTGGAGTTTCCAGTAGACCTGTGATCTGAACTTACTTTGAAGCTACTAGAATACTGAATAATTGCTTGAGAACCACTGAAGTCTATTTCATGTGGTTCTCAGTACATTTGTTTAAAGATGGAGCTGAAGAAGGAAATATGCTTTGGAGTCCTGGGTGGAGGGGGGCAAGATGTGCACACAACTTGTGCACTTGACAAACAGAGAAGTTCAGTGGTGTTTATATTGTCCCCTTTTTTGAGTCCCAGCCCACTGGATTTGGCAAGTTCTGCCTGTCTTGAAATGTCGCATGTGCTTATTCCTTGTTGTTTTGTGACTTGAGTGTTACCTCTTAAACAAGATGCTTTTGAAATATATACTGGGCAATGAGTTACATTATATGTAACTCCAAAGTTTCATCATAATGGTATTTTACTGATCACAAGATAGGATAGATCTTCCTTGGTAGCCCACAGCAGTTATAAACTTAAAAAGATGGGACAAAGATTACTCTAAGCTCTCAATTTCTCTGAAAGACTGAAGTGGGCAATTTTGGTTACATAAGAAGTGGGCCTGATTAAATCCAGTACAGCTGATGGACACCAGAAGTTATTAATGTCTGCTTAACTCAGGTATAAAGCACAGCCTTTGCTACGCCTGGCAAATGTCTACATCGCAAGAATTTTTATCAAAATTATACGCATTGAATCCTTCATTTAACCTCAGAAGAAAAAAGGCAAAACTTGAATAGCTGGAAAGACAATATAATACAATTATTTTCTCTAAAAGAAGTCCCCTTTTGTCCAGCAGCATAGAGTGTGGCAGCCTGAAATGCTGTCCTTTTGCTGAAGAAAATTTGACTGGGAATGCCAATTCACTGCTATTGTCATTATATGACATTATTTTCATTCACTGCTATTGTTCACTTAAATGCTAATTTAAGGAAAGAAAAGATATTATTTCTTTTGGGCCCATCCATTTTTGTGTTTTTCAGTTGAATATGCCTTTAAAACCCACCAGCTGCTTTCTTCGGCATCATAAAGTTACTGCCAGTGAAAATTCCACCAAATGCATACAGTTTATGTGATTCCTTCCCCTCCACCCCATTCCTGTCTGTTTCAGGGATCATTCATCTGACCATCTATCACTCCCAGCCATTTGGTCCCAGAGAAGAATAGTAACACCTTTTGCTTTTACAAATTCCTTGACTAGATAAGGAGATATTATCTATTCTTGAGGAGGGGAAACAGTTCATTAAACCCGGAGGTCCTGTAGACTTCTGCTTTTGCCAGTTGCTCATCTTAAATATGAGAGGCTTGCTCACAGAAAATACTGCCTTCATTTTAGTGAGACAGGATAGTAACAACCTTGTAGCAGACGCAGGAATGATTATCATATTCCATTTTCACAGCACTGGAGCATCCAGAGATGTGCCCAAGATGCGTTTGACTGCTGGTGACTGCAGCCATGCTGCTGGGCTGCTGACTCTGTGGGATCTGCCATCACCAACACCAACTTGGGCCCCCCAGAAATTTGCTAAACAGGTTTTTTTAAGTTGTATTAGTCAAGCCCTGGCCAGCGCCATTGTTCACTGGTATCAGAGGCTAAAATAGACTGGAGTAAGACAGGAATTTTTCACTAGTACAAACAAAGAAAAGGGGAAGGAAATACTTCCCCTCTCACTGTAACATTGAGTACAACTGAATGTAATGGTCAGTTTTAGTTGTGATTTAAAACTGCAAGCTGGATCAACTTGATTTACATTTCCACTGTGAGGCTGGTTTCTACAAGTTTGAATTTTATGGGAGGTAACAAATATTTTGACAAATATAAAATTCACCATAGTTATTTCAGTTTTTGCTAAGAGATGAACTGCATCATGTGCCCATTTATTTAAGCAATTAGGTTGTTTAATATAATTTGTCTTCACATATTATTACATGGCAAAATAGTGAACGATGAGTCCATATTATTATTTTATTAGATTATTAACTTTTTAGTTGTTATCTGTGTCAAGTTATATTTGGATGGAAATTAGAATTAAATTAAAACCAGTATTTGCAATTATTCATGCTAATTAAATAAAATGACCATAAGTTCCCTGACTTCCTAAATATATTAGAACAGAAAAAGCAAGCTTTTCTAAGCAGGTTTTGCATTAAAAATTATTTATTAACTGGAGGAAAGGATAGCTATAAGGAGTAATTTGGACTGGTTTAAGAACCCTATTTTAAAGCTAATAGATTTCATCCTCTCATACCAACTCTAGTTCACTTAATTTGAGGAAAACAAATGTTCCTGCTTTTTCAAATCCTAGTTTGTTTCTTCATTTTAAATGACCAGGTTATTGAACTGAACAAAATTCTCTTCAGTTCACTCGCTAACCTGAAATGAAGAAAATTGTATCTTTTCACCTTATAGGAGGCTAAAATTCTCAAAGGATTGTTTAGCATTTCAGAAAGTTTTTCCAAGTGTCTAGCCAGCAATTTATCCATGATTAGCATCACAGCTTTCCTGAAAATTTTCATAGAAATCAGATGCTGTTTAAGTACTACTTTTTTATGTCTTTCAAGTATAGCAAGTATACTTTTGTGTCAGTAATTCCAACTTCTTTTTGCATGCATTCATGTATGAATTAAAAAAATATAAACTGAAAAAAAATCTGATCCTATGCCAGAGAGGGGAGGTCTGGAGGAAAGTAAAATCCATGAATTTTTTGGTTTTGTGGTGCCTTTGTTCAGTAAATCATGAGTTGTCATCAGGATTTCTCAGCCTGGATGATATTTGTTGCTTTAAGGAAAAAAATATTTTCCAGAGAGAGGAAACATTTTCCATGTTGGACATGATAGCTGTTTTGGTGGGTGGTGATGACTTTAAAAGTTCTCTATTCCTGTAAATAGGTGCTAACTGTAGCAGAAAAGCACTCATAAACTTCCTCACAGGAAGAGAAGGGGACACATACTCCCATTTCAGTCACAGTAGAAGTTCCTGAAGTGATTATTTCTTAATCTTGTCTTTTACCTTTTCTTGTTCTTTGTACACCTCATGGATTATAGTGGGCTTGCAAACGAGGTCTAACAGTTAAAACTGCTGGGATTCAACTAAGGGAAAATTTTCTTCCCCTTTGCTGTCAATTTATGATCTATCCAGTAGGTAAACCCTCCCCTTTAGCAGTCCATTAACAAGCAAGTTTCAGGCCGTACATGAAAAGTCTATTGTGCTCTAGTACTGCCTCTCTGTTGGGTAACTCCTAGGCTAGATAATTGAATTGGAAAGAGCTCTATTCCCAAACTATTAATCTAAGTCCCCAGAACTCATAACTTGCTTTGAAGACATCTCACTTCTTTGCATGACTATTCCAACACCTGTGACTTCTGGTGGTGCTTAAAGATGGATCTTAACCTTTGTTCTCTTCTTGATTCAAGGCTTCTCTGAACATCCTTGTGCTTTTAAAGTATTCCTATTGATAGTGCCAAAATCTTCTCCACTCACCTCTTGGCTGTTGAATACTTACCTAGCTATTGAGTACCTTCTAAACTCAAATATCCATGGAAACAAGTGAATATAAGGAAGCTATTGAGATTTTCTGTGTTTACCTAGCCCTGTACTGATTTATACTCATCTGCTTTGACTTTTTGCCTTCAATAGAAATGATTGAAACAGAACAACTCTGAAAACCGGAATTCTTGTAACAGTGTTCAACTGCACATATTTGCCTTATCATGGTATGTTTGAGCTTGGAACTTTACTTCTAAGAATTCTGATTAGTTTCCAAAGACATTGTCCAAGAAACTGAGAGAGATCTACACCAATCCAGCTGTGAGAGCCATGCAATGTCAAGGCAAGATATTGCTTGCCTGCTGGCCTGTGTGTGCAGAAAGAGGTGAGGTGGTGTTCTCAAGCAACTCTTCAGAGAGAGCTTTCTCTCTGAGTCTTCACAAGGAAGTTGAAAATTTCTGAATTGTCTGTTCCATATGAAGGACAGCAGGGTGTTTCATAGCCTGGTGTCCAGCTAGTCCCTAAGTGACAACTCATTCATGAAAATTCCTTGCACATACTTAATAGGGAGAAATAAGGATGACCTGTCTGCTCCATAGTAAAAAAATGGTTTTGTTAACTTGCTTTCAGAGATTTGAGTAATAAATGAGTCATCTAAGATGTATTAGTAGAATAACTGTCTGAAAGGGACTGTTTGATACTGGCAGTACTAGCCAAGGCTGAGCTGTATATAGCTGTGGTGCTAGGCTGTGTCTTTGAATAGATGCCCAGGACTTTGAGGAAGGCCTTCTGGCACGTTGAAGAGGTGGTTGCCTGGTTTGCAGCACTTCCAGCTCTTCAGTTCCAAGAAGCCTCCAGAGAGATAAAGGGACTTCAGCAACACCATTCCTTAACTATCTCATTACATTTCAAGATCTTAGATAGCTACATATTGTTGAGATTTTGATGGCTTTTGGAGGGGTACAGTCTCAGAATGATATGAGCTGAAAGAGCTTGTTGAGGACAGCTAGTCGTGAGCCAGAGAGAAGGACATTCTCTTAAGTCTTCAGAAGGGATAAGGATCATAAGTTTGGAAAGACTTAGCCATACTTTTTTTCTGGCTGGAGTGACTTGCTTGTAGACTGAAGCTTTAAATCTCAAATTGTGAAGTGACTCCACACAGAATTTGTACCCTGAAGGAATAGATTTGTTTCACACTTGTTTCAGGTATTACCTGAATTCACAGACTGCGCTGGGGCAAAAGTATGAGGCATTTCAAGGATGATACCATAGCAGTAAAAGAGTCAGCCAGTAATTCAATACTCACTATAACTCCAATATCCCTTCCTGGGAGCAGAACATGGGTGATACCAAAGAAATCTGCATGCCTCTTCCTTTATCTCCTAGCAGATCAGGGGTAGATCAGGAGGCAGCACTGAGTTCCTCACCCCTCTGGTCCTTCCTGAAAGCATTGCCCAGCCCCATAGCAAACATATCATGAATCATTCATCTTTAATAGATTATGCAAATTGAGAACATCAGATCAATGAAGATCAATACCTGCAACCATTTAATTGCCAGCAAAAACATTTTAAGAATGAGCATTATCTGAAGTCTTTTCTTGGGTAATGGCACCATTAATCCAAACATTGGATCCTGGCCTAAGTGTATGGGAAAAATTCTCTGCCCCTCTTCCCCTGATGCCTTTCAGGGTGTTGAGGGCCTTTTTCTTCCCCTTTTCATTTCCAGTTTCTGAGTTTCTCCATCATTACCACCAGTGAACAGCTCCCAGTGCTAATAGTTCTGCTTTTGTTACTCTGCACTGATTGAAATGTCGCATACAGATTGAGATGTTAGTGCTAAGTTGCCACCTGGGAATGTCAAGCTGGGTCTGAAATGAACTTTTCTCACTCTTGAATCCAGATGGATCAGATGGGGATGTTCTCAAACTGAGCTGGGAGTGTGGCAGTGAACAGAGCAGGGGTAGCACAGGGTGGGAGGGACATAAAGAAAATATTTTTCCTCAGCCTGTAGTCTCTTCTGTGAGACCAAATCTGTCTCCTGCTGTGCCCTTGTGAGAATCCTGTCCAAGGCTTGTGTAGTGTCCCAGCCTTTAGGAAGCCTCCTCTCACAATAAGAGGCTGGAATACACCATCTTCACTTAGGCAAAAGGACTAAAAAGAGAAATTTTCATGGCATCTTTGAATCTTAAACTCTGATTGTAGACATGTCACCTTTACATTTACCTGTGGGGAATTGCCTTGCTCTACTACTGGCTTTGTCCCTCAAAGAGAAGAAGATATTTCCTGTAAGAGATGTGGATGTGCTAAACAGTAGATGAATGCTAGCTGAGTTTTGCAAATACAAAGAAAGGTAGAACACTTTTGCCACAGCTAAGCTATTTTTTTCTGGTTGGCTAAGAAACTGCATGGCTACAAGGATTCTGAATCAAGCCCGATAGCTGTAAAAGCCATGAACAAGGTCTGGGATGTCATGCTTTCTAGACACTTCCTGAATAATATAGTTCCTCTCCCATGTTCTCCATGAGATTTTGCAGACCTCACACTGGATATCCTTTGTGTTTAACTGTTACTAATCCTGCCTGGTCCCAAAGTGCTTGGTAGCCTAAAGTTGCATGCAACAAAACATGCCTTTACTCAGTGTTCACTTAATAGGTAATGAGTGCCTGCCTCAGCCATGGGCTGCTTTTACATTGGGGACTATTAGCTGGAGCTTCTGCAAGAAAAAAATTGAGATATAAACTCCAGTGCTCCTGATTCTGTGCCATCAGTGGACAATTTTTTGGTCAAGGGGCAAGAAGCTTCTTCCCTTGATAACAGGACTTAGACCTCTTTGTCATGAGTTGTTTCCCAACTTCTTCCATGAGGTTTCTAGAGAGACTACAAAAGTTGTTGAGAAAGGGGGATATATCAAACAGCGTCAAGTCACTTGAGCCTTGCAGCCACTTTAGCTACCCAGGACATGTACAAGTCTGGTAGCTGTGTGAGCAGCCACTGATGGCAACCAAAGCCTCGAGAAGAAGGGCTGTGGCACCAGAATAATTCCTTACATCCCTAGACACACACAGGACAGGCAGTCTAACACCAGTATCAGGACAGTGTGGGAGTGACCCGTGGCTCCAGGCCAACCTGTGTCACTCAGGTTCTGCACATGGCACCAGCGAAAAGGAAGTTTCAGTGAAGCATCTGCTACAGAGATTGCCTCCTATTTCTCTGTGTCCCCGTTTGTCTGCTTTGTCCTTGCTCACAGTTTCTCCTATCCCAGACACACCTGAATTCAATGTGCCCACACATGAAGAAAGGCTGTGAACAAATTTTTTTGCCATCTTTCCTAAGAGACTCATGGAGGAGGGAGTTTAGCAATCGCAGTTCAGCAGATCTCAGTATTTAATATGCAAATGTCCCTTCCAAATGCCAGGGCTGAATAAAACTTAAACTATTATTTCTCCAAAAGAAAACCAAGTTGAGATCATGGGTAAGCCATGACCCCGTTGTTCTCAGATACAAAGGAAAAAATCAGAGTGCATATTTGGGCATATTTGTCCTCCACCAACATCCCAACCTTTAGCCCCATCTGGGCACAAAAGCTTGTGATTCACATCTGGGTTTGCCTGTCTTTGAGTCACACCTGGACACATCTAAGCATACCCAAAACTGCCAACACTCTGAATTTCAGACTTATATTAAACCCTTATGTTCTCCACAGTCTTTCTGTCTCTTTCCTTGTTTGCCACAGAGGGGTATCTTGCATTAGCAGAAAAAGCAGAAGCTAATGGTGATGAAGGAAATAAATAAAAAGCTTGGTTCTGCTGTTTGGTCAGGCAGCTTACCGGTCACCACAGGGTACGTCTGGGGTCCTGACACATTTGTCCCCAGGTCTGGGTTAGCAGAGGTGGATAGACTTGATTTGACTTCATCGAGACCAGGGGTCAGAGCTGGGAGGGAGTACTCATTACCCTGGGGAAGAGAGGAGAAAGACAGCTCGCTATTGATGCGATGGGAGAAAGGGAAGGGTGTACAGATGGGGGGGAGGAAGAGGAGAGATGCAAACCCCTGCACAGATGGAAGAGGAGGAGGAGGAGGAAATGGAGAAGATGAAGTGACAAGAGGGTTGAGGAGGATGGGGGCAGTGGGGATCCTAGGATGAACTATCCCACCTGCCTGCTTGATGCTGTGCAAGGGAAGAGAGGTGAGGGATCTGGCCTGTTATCTGTGATATGGCTGAGCCTTCGTTCGATGCTGTGGGGATGCGGATGGCCGTCTGTGCCAGCCCAGGGGAAAAGAAAGGGGAAATCCACATCCCCTCCTCTTGGCTGAGTGGAGGTGGGAGGTGTTTGCCCTGGTGACAAGGACAGCTGGGGCATAGGACTACAATGACATGACTAGGACAGGCAGGCTGTAGGAAGCAGTCAGTGTTGGCCCACTGTCACCAGGGTCTCTGCCTGGGTCGCCTGCCTTGCCTCCGCTGTTACCTCTGTCCTAGCTTTTAAAGACAAAGAAGCCTCATCCCCTGCCTCTGTCACTCTGTGCATTGGGGTATGAAATTGGGGAGGGGGGAGCCACATGGCTAACAGAAGGGTGGGAGGGGGAGAGCCATTGAATCTGAAAGGGTGTCCTGTCCGAAAGGCTCTGGTAATTGCCTTTTTATTGTGGCAGCCTCCAGACCAGACGCAGAAGCTGGAGAAACCAGGAAGGCTACAAAACAGCAGGAAAAGTTGCTCTGATTAATATTACGTTAAATTAAAACTGATTTTCTGCTCTTTCTCCTCCGTTTTTTTCCATGCACTTCCCCAACCCCCTCCCCACGTCTTCCCCTCCTCCAGCAGGTTCAACGCGTGCTGCCCCCTCCCCGCCCCTGTCCCTGCTTGGCTAGGACTGCCTAGTCATTTCCAATTCCTTCTTGTATTGATCTTCCTGTAGAAATCAGTTTTGTAATTAGCTGCAAATTAGGCCTTCTACTGGGGGTGAGCCTGCCCCCTGATTTATCACCAGAGTAATTCGCTGTGATCGGAGAGAAATTAAAATGAACTCAATTAGGCTTTGGATTTGCTTTATGGGCCCTGCTCAGAGTTTCAGGGGGAAAAATGACTGTGCTGGTGCTTAATAGTCTAATGAAAGTAAATAAAGGTTATTCATTGTAATAAACCCAGGGACTCTGGGATGAAGGGAGTCCACAGCCAGCCTCTCCTTCTCTTCCTTTGTTGGTTTATGGCTTGGGGCGGTTTAAAAAGACTTTTGATTTTCATTTTATTAAGACAAACAGCTTTTGGGATAAAAGGCTGGGAGAGCGGGGGAGTAAAGAAAAGGTGGGCAGAGCTGCAGAAGTGTGGAAAACTATGTTGGAGATGGGAGTCAAGTCTCAGCTTTGGGCCATGAAGGAAAATGATCTATTAAAACCCAACCCGGGGGCTCGCTGGTCACCAGCGTGATCCCAGGGTGCAGGTGTTTCTGTGCAGTGCTGCCTGCCAGGGAACATGGATGGAGGTGTAGGCATGTTCATGGCAAGAACAGGCTGGCATACAGACAGGTGTGTGTGCAGAGGGAAAAGTGGTCATGAGGACGTAGAGAGAGCACAGTGGCAAGTTCAGGAGAGAAGGTAAAGCTTGAGAATACAGAGCATCAGCACAGTGATACAGTTACAACTAGACAGGACTGTAAAAGGTACGTGCAATAACAGGTCAGTGTCAGAACCAGGGACGGACAGGGGGAGAGGGATTTTGGTGAGGAAATCTCCCTGCCATCATCCTCTCAGTGCCTGTGGATTCCCATTACCAGGCCAGGCCCTCACCTGCTCAGATTTGATGTGCTCTGATGTTTGAAAGACGTCAGGGTAAGAAGGACGCTCAAAAACTCGATCTAAAGCTTCCAGCTGCTGCTGGGTGAAAGTGTCGCCACGAAGGTGCTTCCGCAAACTGTCCACGCTGCTCTGGGAATCTCCATTGGGAACTGAGCCCTCGGATACATCTGCAGGGCACAGACAGAGAAAACAGGGAGTTAGCACCACCCTGGCTTGGATTGGTAATGGATGCAGGACAAGGGCAGAGTGGGAAAGAGGGAGGCTCTCAGGTAGCTGTGCCACTCTTGAGGGGAAGAGGAGGCTGCAGCATTCCAAGAGGAGCCCCCTCCTCCCTGATGGAGTGGCCAGGCCGCTCCAGAGGGTTCTGTGGGATTCTCCTGCCCAGGATGAATGAGGCTGTGGAGAATGGTGCTTAGCTCAGAGATGAGTTTCGGTTCCGCTGATTTGCAGTGTTAAAAATTGCCAAATCTCCACTGCTGAGCATAAAATGGGAGCAAAGCACAGCGATTAGCATCGCTAGAAGACCACTAGAAAGGCAGTCCAGAGAGAAACAAGAGTGCTGAGAATGGGCTGTACTGGAGAGGACTGAGGGTGGCTGCAATGGGAAAAAGGCTGTCTTACAGGTTGGAGGGGAGCCAGTCTCTGTTGTAGCTCCCCAGTCCTATGAGCAGCTATCACTGTTATAATTTCCTTTTCATCTGATCATATCCTAGATGAGTCTTTCATCCCCCTTAGATAAATGGGAAATCTGGTTTCTGACTCCATGTTTCACCAGAGACAAATCCCTCCCTGTGGGGCAACTGTTCCATCCAACATATGTTGGTTTCTGTCCCATGCACCTATATGTAGCTTGTGATTTATTATGACCCACATCTCTTTTATAAAACTCCCTCCAAAATGAGATGAATCTTCATCTCTGCCAGTCTCCTTACTCAAAATGAATTATTATTATATTACAAAACCTAGTCCTGGTCAGTGTGAATCAGCCTTCCTGGTGTTACTTTGTTCTTACTAGGAATATAGCTACCTTCTAGAACTACATCTCTGTCCCTACAACAGCCCTCTGACACAGTCCAGTCTCACAGCAGTGGCTCCTGCCATGCTCCAGGGTGTCTCTATTTCTGTTATGCCATCCCACGTCTCTTACAGCCCACTCATCCCCTCTGCTGTGAGTCCATTACAGATGCTCTGCTGCATCCAAAGTGATTTTTTCCTGTGATAAACTATCTGATCACCTCTCTGGTTTTGGGTTTGGTGTGGGTTTTTTTCACCTGTTATCCCCCAACTCAAATGAGGTGCATTTTACTCTGTTATACCCCCTTTTTGTCTCAAGTGAGTGTCCTGCTATTAGCATCTGTCATATCCAAGGTGAGTCTGTCTGTTGTAACCTCTTGTCCCAGCTGAAGTGAATCTCCTCTGTCATAATCCCTCATCTCATCTGAGGCAAGTTTTCGCATTATAATCTCCTCCAACTGTGCTGTCACATCTCAGTCTAACTTTGGTGTGCCTGGTTATAATCCCCTGCCTCATCCATGCTGATATACCTCCATATTCTCCATGCTGAATACCATACCTACTGTACTTCATCAGACATACATCTGACTGATTTATCACCCTGACTAACCTAAGATCAGGTTCTCCCTCTTGTGCTGTAATTATCTTCCTGGTTTTTCACTAATATGCCTCATACTTAAGCCTTTCTTGGTGGTCTCCAGTCTGTGAATCTCAGAAACCTGCTGTCAAGAAATTGGTTGAGAGTTCTGTGTAGACCTTTTCCTTCCCCCATGTAATTACAAGGTGCTCATGGACACATGAAGCTCCCAGAAGCCTGGAGTGACATTCACTGTGCAGATCCAGAACAATGCCACTCTGCTGCTTCCTCTTTTAGCTCACAGGTAGTGCCAAGATGGTATTTTCCTGGCACAGTTAATGCCCAACTGGTGGCCCAGAGTTATGACTGAGCCTGCTGCCTTCTGGCTATGAGATATATCCGTTTATAGGTGATTATACGATATGATATAATCAATAGTACATTATATACAGTAGCGTAGTACAGTACCACTCACAAGACCATAGAAAATATTACATATTGATTTGTCCCTGCCAGAAGCCTTCCCTTGAGCAGCCTCTTCTCTCTTTCTTTTCCACCCCAAGCCAGAGCAAGGCTGTTTACTGGCACTGATCCCTGGAGTGTTCTCCTCTCCCCAGGCTTATTTGCCCAAGAGAAAGTTATCAATTTCCTGAAATCTGGAGTTCATGACAGATTTGACTAAGAAAACAAAGCAAGGATCAGGCTTGCTGGACTGCACACTGTGTGGGTCGGTACAGTTTTCATGTTTCAGATGGATCGGGCTGTTTCTGCAGGTGGTGACTTTCAGGAGGACTAGAACTCTGGTCTTCCCCACAGAAAGCTGGCATAGAACTTGTGGGTCCAGATGCAGAAAAAAAAAGTTTCTGTATCAGCCTCAATCTGTCTGCAGCCTGTGAAGCTTATTGCCTTTGAGGATTTTTCCATGTGTCAGTCAGTGTGTATGACTGTACACACCATGATGCTAATACACATGGGTATTTTTGCAGCAGATAATTATTCTGTTATTTTTTAGATTCTGAATCACACTACATGGCTGTACACAGGCATTTGTCTGTGACTGCTGGTTTTGGCTGTACCTGATTTTCAAGGATGGCAGCCCTATACTCCGCATCATGTTTGGTGTGAGTGGATAGATGTACAGTAAAACTTTCACTGTTTTTCATTAAACTAGATTTTACCCTCAGTGAGCTGCCCTGAGTGGTTACAAAGATTTGTGCATGCATGCACAGGTATTTGCAATTCTGTCTGCATTCAGAGCCCTGTGCACATGTGCCTTCTGTGTGTGCACAGGCCATGCCTTTGTGTGAAGAAGCTGAAATCACAGCTTTCCCGAGTCGCTGTAAGAGCCTCTTTTCCTTCATTTATTCAGGGGCCCTTCAGATCTTGACAAATCTGTCACTCTAAATTTGCGAGAGATTATGGTGCTCTCTGCCTAGCACGGAGAGAGGTGATATATGATATCTGCTGCCCCTATTGATTGCCTGATCTGGTGGCAGAGGGCTGGCGAAATGAACTTGAAATGAACATCATGCCTCAACTCATTGTGCGTATAATACACTACTTAATCCCACATTTTTGAGCCGCTATGGAATTCAATTGATCAATCATGTCCCTCTGATAGTACTGTTTTAGGGGTTATTGCTGCTCTGCTCACTGACCTTTCTATTTATTTATTTATTTATTTATGTCGGAGTGTGCACAAGCACACATAAGCGTGTATGTGTATTTGGGAAACCCATGACCAGCTGATGAGAGAGGATCTGTACAGTCTATGGGAAATGAAAGACAAGGATGAAGGAAAGACAAGGATAAAGAATGGGGTTAAATAAGAAATAAGAATGATTAAAGCAAGCAAATGGATAGAGAGAAGTGCAAAAGTTATAAGGAGAAAGACAATGCTTTAGTTTAGATGGAAATTATTGGAGTGGAGAGGGAGCAAGGAGAGGAATAAGCCACTCTGCCCTAGCCTATGCTTTAAAATCTGCAAAAAGCAAAGAAACTTTTGACAGAGTCCTGTAGGGTACCTTGAGGTGGATCTTAGCTTAACAGTTTGTACTAATATTTGGCTTAATAAAGGTAGGATGCATGAATCTCAAACTTCACAGAGCAATTAATTATATGAATTGTGCATATATATTTTACTCATGTAGCAGAGAAGGCTTCATAGAGGAGAATCCCCCCTGAAAGACAGATTTGTATATCTTGTGTTGCTAATGTTGAGACATTCACAGTCACAGATCGTTTTATTTTCTTCAAAACCAAATGATTGTAAGTCCCCTGTGTTTATCTTCTGGTGTCAAAACCTACAGAGGATGTGTCTTCATTTTTTCCCTGAAACTGCAAGGGTTAGACACTTAGATCTGGTTTTAGATCTAAGTTGCAATTCTCATCTAGGCATATGGCTCTGTAAGCTGGACTGTCAGGAGAAGCTTCAAGTAGTGTAATACACAAAGTATGAGAGCTGACAGCCATGTGGGTATGAGGAAAGGTGGAAGAAAAGACCAGAGAGCACTTTGCAGAAGAGATGGAGTCCATCAAAGGGCTGTGGGTGCTAGTGAAGAAAGGGCTTATGGGGAAAATTTGAATTGGGAAAGACTAGCACATCCCTTAAGGAACGGCACTGTGGTGGGTGGGGCACAGTCACTTCAGCTGATGAAGAACAGTGCCAGGAGTAAAAGCTGAAGAGACAGGGATTTGCCATGAAAACAGATATTGGAAGGGGTCCTATTCAAGGGGGTTAAGGAAGGCCTCAGATGCAGGATGAGTATGAGGATGCCACCTGGGTAACTGTGATAACTGTACCCAATAGGAAGCAGCACAATCACCTTTCCCAGTTCCCTTTTAATGGCAAAGGAAATCTCTCTTTTAAATCATAAGAATCTTAACAAACAGCTTGAGAGGCAAAACATGGCCTCAGTCAATGTGTCCCTCACAAAGGTGCACATTGCTGTCAGTGTGATCAGGCCTTGCACATGTAACAGGAAATATCTCTTCTCCAAGGGAAAGCCAAGGGAGTACATACAGTGAATATTCAGAGTAAACCCTCAACACAAGACACAGAAATGCTCCACAGGTGTCACAGAAGTATTCTGACAGATAACAAGGAGATGCTGTGCCAAAGAACAAGAGAACAACCTTAACTACATCTGACACAGGGAATATGCCCATTAAATAATTCCAAAACAAAGAGACGTTCTCAGGTCTGGAAGCCACAAGGACACCAGCATGTACAAGTAGAACAAAGTAGCTTAATTCATTACTTCCCTGGCTACAAGTGACAGACAGAACTCTTGCTCAGGGTGGGACAGGACCATCTCAACAAATAACTCAGAAGTATTGCTGACATAGGGAGATCTTTGTGGCACAGAAACATCTAGGAAGGTCATGAGAGGCTGTGCAGTACCACACAAACATGAGGATACTGCTCTCTTTTAGGGAAGGAGCTGTTACCATCCCTGTGACATGTCTGTCTGCAGTGTTGTGGGACCCTGATCTCAGCTGGGCCCTCGCAGCTCTGCCAATAAAAATCAGAGTCATAATAAAAGCGAATGTGACTGGCATGAGAACTGCCAGCCAGGTGACACAGCAGAACCCATCTAATTATCAGAGGTTCCAAGGGAGGCACAACTGTGTGATGCAATGGTGCTGAGCTGGCTGCTGCAATGCTGTCCCTCTGCACCAGCAAGGCAACCCTGTCCTCTCCTGCAGCCTGCTTGCACCATCCTTGCCAGGGTGCTTTATTCCGAGCAGCCTTCTCCCACTCCCTGAACATTTGTGGCTACATGTGCTGCTCCTTCCCAAATCACACTTTTGTATTAAGACTGCTCTTTTCCTTTTTCCGATTTCTCTTCCCTTTTTTCCCCCTCTGATGTGTTCCCGTGTCCCCACGAAGCCTGGGCCTGTCAGGCAGCTTTCCTATCCATCCCTGGGGGCCTTTCCCCACACTGCCAGTTGTTGCAGTTTCAAACTCAATTGTTCTCCTCGGTACTGAGGCAAATGGAGTCATTAATTACCTTCTATCGGCTGGGCCGAGTTCAGAACGCTATCGATAGCCCGTGCTTGTCATTCACGGCAGCCAGCCCCGCGCAGGCCTTCGCGTTCAGCGCGGGCCCGCCGAGGACCCAGCACTGGTCTCCAGCTCCCGCTGGGAATAGCAGACCTCCCGCATCGGTGTCTGAACTGACCCCCAACCAACAGAGATCGAGGACAAAGACCTTGTTCTGAGCTAGTGGGTCACACATTTTCAGATGGCCAGCACTGTCTGGTAGTGATATCCTGACCTACACAAGCTTATCCAGTCTAGCTGTCACAATGTTTCTAGAGACACTGTTTGCATCCTCAATAATTATTAAACTAATGCGGTACTCCCTCCAGTAAGGAAAAGCACGAGGACTGGCAGTCCTAATGTGGTGATCTTTTCACCTTTGTAACTTCCTTGCCCTACTAGTTAGAGGTTTGGAAAAGGAAGGCTGTAAATTCTGGGTTACATTTCCCTCTAGGAGAATTTTTGTGGTCTTTTAGACAGTGTGAAAGAAGACGTCATCTCTAGGTGGGTCAGTTCTGCAATTCAGCATGTAGTAGTGTTGCAAGAATTTTGAGTGCTTTGCGGTAACTGGTGGGGAGAAAGATGAACCTCAAATTCAAATGGGAAGGATCCTAAGTGAGTGTAGAATAGAGACAACGGAGGGGCTGGCAAGGTTCAGGAATGCATAGAGAAGGAATGTTATTAGGGATCTACACTGCCATGGTGAATGAACATACAGTACAAGTTCAGGTTATGCACAGTATCCTGCAGAAATAGGGATAGTGGGACATAAATACTGGAGGATTATCACCTCAAGAAAGACCATCAGCCTTCATGAACTCCACAGTTGTTCAGATTCCTGTGTCCATTTGCCTCAAGGGAATCCACAAGCCTGAATTTCAGTATGCTAATTAATAGTACTGTGCTGGTTCATGTATCTCTGTAATTTAAGTGTGTTAGCAACACATAGACTGTGTGTATTTCTTACATGCTCAGGCTTAAACCAGAAAGGCTCAAAGTGAAGGATCTTACGTTTTGAAATAAGGGTATAGCTCACATGAGGAATTGGTGAATAAGGAGGGCTGCTCATGCAGTGTGCCTGCCTGAGAAAAAGTGAGATGTGTGTTGGTGCCTGACAGCAGTGTTTTTAACACAGGGATTGTGTGTGACTGAGTACCCTAGATGGAACAGGGATGGGCACTGCAGCTTTAATACAGGGCTTACATGAGCAAAAATAGCAGTGCTCAATGAGAATGTAAATGTAATGAATTGTGTGTGCAAATGCGTAATGAAGTGTGTGCTCAGATCTGTCTTGGATTATCATGGGAGCATGCAAAATGAATTTAAGGAAGTGAGTGTATATATGCATATGAAAATCATATGTATTTACTACTGTATCTAAGTGTATGATTGCAAATTTGGACGAGAGCACCTGGGAAACTAAGTCTGTGTTGGATAGTAATAATCAGCACATCCAGCCTTACTGAAAATGCCAGCAAAAATCTTTCCAGGTGTTAGGATCCAAGCAGCTGTCTCAGATGTGTATACAACATGTACTACATCATGTGTGGGTGTGCAGGTGAGGGGTTTTAGTCTAGGTAGTAGTTTCCCAGGTCCAGTATCTCTTACTTGTGCTATTAGGCTTGACTGTTAGACAAATAGAAATGCAGCTGCCTCTAGGATCCAGCACACTGGCTTTGTTTATGTTGACAGAGTAGCAATCAGCACTCTCACACAGTGAGCCAGATCCTCTGGTCAGTGTAAATCTGTAAGTCTCTTGCATTCAGTGGTTATAGTGATTTACACATCCTAGAAGTTATCAGAAGGGTTATCCTGATTTATGCTGTTGTGGTGTCCACAACATTGCCTTTAGTGCAGTGCCCTCAGGGACAGCTGCTGCTGCAGGGAAGCAGGGCTCCAGAAGCTATGCTTTCCCTCTGCCAGAGAAGATGATGCTCTTAGCATCTTAACTCTCTTCTCATCTTCCTAAGCATGTTTGTTGGGGAGCTACTTCTTGGCAGGATCACCCTTGGTGAGCATATAAAACAGGTTGGCTTTTGTTAGCTCCAAAGGACAGAAGCAACACAAAAAATTACATCGCATGCAGCCCTAACTATGCTTGTTTAGAGAAACTGCTTGCATTTATGAAGTCTTTGGTGCGGAAAGCAGGGTTGCAAATGACTGCATCAGAGCGACAGTAAAGGCCATTAATTTCCTGTTATGTTTTCCTGTGTTGGGGGCTTTATTAATTTAATTTTACACTGTCGAACAACAGCGAGCGCTGACACTGCCACACTTGGAGGGTTTTTTTTTTTTCCTCAAGCAGTGCTTTGCCTGACATGCAAATCAACACTGCTATCAGGACTGCTACACACAAGGCAGGGAGCCCAGAGCTGGACTGTCACCAACCAGTTCCGTCTCCCAGTTTCTAGGAATCCCTGACATTCCAGTGGAGAGAACTGAGAGGACACCAGCATAAAGACTCAGCAGATCTGGGTCAGACCATGGACACCTCTAATGCACAGTCTAGAAAATATGAATTCCTCTTTAGACTTCTTGGTTCCATCATCTTGGTCCCCCACAAATAGGCCTCTTAATACCTCCTTTCCTTCTGTTTCCCTTGCTCTAGACTTTCCATTCCTTTAATTCCACCTACTTTCCCCTCATGCACACTTTTACCTTAACCTCACCAGTCAAAGAGTCTGTACCTGCCCCTGAGCCAGATACTTGTGAATCATGTTGTTGGAATCTCTTCTGAGTCAGCACTAAACCAGTATTCAAGCAGAGTGTTTTTAGAGCTGCCATTTTTGACATGCCATAAAACAAAGGCTCCAATCACTCAGAGTCATTAAAATTCCCATGGCATTTTTTGCAAGAGTGCAGACATTAACCTGGCTGTCCTGAACAAAATCCAGCCTGAGTGATTACCCACAGCATATCTTAATTCTCCTGTGGTTTCATTTGGACATGGCACAGCAAAATTTCACAGTTGATGCTCTGTATTGTTCAACATCTGCCATGGTCCACCTGAGAGTCAGCCACATTTCAGTAGAAAATGAGATCTTAAGAATGGGAAGGTTAATAAACAACATATGATACAGGATGGATAATTGTGAAATGCCATGTAATAAAAGAGCTACAGGCTTGCAATAGGCAGAAATCTGCTTGAAATGTCACCATGCATTTTTTTTTTAATCCTCATTCCTATAATAACGGTAAACCATTAGTAGAATAATTTGTCATCTTTCTGCATGAGGTCACATGAAGGCCATTGCAGGTTCATGAAGGAACCTATAGTGATGTGACCTCTATAAAATGTATATTGCAGATATGTTCCAAATTGTAAGAAGTAGTGTCCAAACAAGAGAGGGCCCAGCCATGGGATCAGTCAATGTTCACTCAAACAAGTGAGGTCTTCTGCAGAGAAGATCCATAAGTATCTTTGAGGATTAGCTAGTGGAGTATTGTTTTTTATCTGCTGGGATTTAATAAAGCTGTCCCAAACTCTAGAACAGTTCTGATCTGCTTGGAAAGTCAACCCTTCTGTTCAAGGTCTACCTCTTCTCAGACTAGATGCCAAAAGCCAAACCAAAAGAACACCAGGTCCTTCAGGAAACCAGGCATGGAAGTATACCTGTCCTTTGTAACAGCCTTTTCTAGAGCATTTGAGAGAGGAGTAGAAGGCACTCAAGGTTTGACGGACATTTCATACACAATGACCACCCCATTAAGGTTTAATCAGATGTCTACAAATCTGTTCCAATGCAGATCCCCTAGCTCAAAAACGGAATTACTCCTCTGACCAAAAAAAGGCAGGGCCAATGAGAGAAAGATATCCTGACCTGATGCACATCCAAATGGAAACTGTGATACACATTACCTAGCTCCTCTTCTGGCACTGTACTCCTGTGTGTTTTCCTGTAGCTTTTGACCCCTGTGGGAAGAGGCCTTTGTATCATATTTTGGGATGTAAGCAGTAGGATGCTTGAATGAAGGAGAAGTGAAAGGGAAATGTGGATCTAGGCATTATTTTTAGGACCCTTAACAAAACTCTGACATTTTAAAGGGCCTTAAGACAAATGAATTGCATTTGACAACTATTTAAAGCACTCTTTATTTTATCTGATTGATACTTGGAAAAATCACCTTCAAAGAGCTATGGATGGAGACAGACAGAAGACAGAATATGTCTAGTGCGTCAATAGATATAAATATGTATCTGTAACTGCTTCTTTCCAGCCATCTACTATGAACAGACTTGTCCTTCATATGCAATATCCTAGAGCCTAGCATAGTCTCTGCAGGCAAACAGAAAATGCTGTTTTTTCAGGTCTTGCTTGGCAGCTACAGAGATAGCTGGAGTCATGAAAGTCCTGAAACATCATAAAATGTTAATAAACTGCATTTTCTTAAATGCAAGATCTGGTGACAAAATTAAACACACCCTTTTTTCTTTCTCCCCTCCAATGAAATTGCCTCTTTGCCCATCATCTATCCAGCCAAGATTCTCAGGGACTAATAACTTGGTGACATCTTGTTGTTCCCCCAGGATCCAGTGAAACAAGTATAGAGGATCTGATACTATCACTTAGGGAAGTAAAGAGCTTCTGCTTTCCTTCCAAACAGCAGCAGCAGCAGCTCCCATTTTGGGAGGAGGGGTTTCCGTGGCCCTGACTGAGAAACAAGGTGCTTAGTGTTTTCCCTTAGCACAAGAAGACGGTCCTCTATAGGAATGATTTACATCTATGAACAGCAAGTGATGGTTAACATTACATTGATATAGACTTGGGAGTGCAGAGATAGCCAAATTAACAGCTAATTGGTGTACTGGGGATTGACTGTTGGGCCCCTTTGGCTGCTGGATGTGATCGCAAAGAGAAAGAGAGAAAGAAAGGGAGAGAGCAGGAGTCATCCTCCAGCCAACGCCTCTCTAAAGGTTGGGATTCCTGAGGCCGCTGCTGTCTAGTGCTGTCAAGGTCAGCAGGTTCAGGTTCACTGAACGGTCAGGATGGTTTGAATTACTGGCACTGCCTGCCGATTCCTCCGCTGATCATGATCCGTCTTCCAGCACCAGCTGCGGGATGATGCTCCCCAGCCATGTGCTGTGCACGGTGTGGGGCACAGGGAATGTCAGAGAGGCAGATGCTCTTGTTAAAAGGGTAAGTTTTTAGGAAGATTTAAGGACCCAAGACAATGCTGAAGAAAGGCACATGCTCCAACCACTGAGCATGTGGAGACCAGGTTTCTAGAAATAGCCGTTCTGATCCATTTTTCTTTTAGCTAGTATGTGTAATTCTTTATGTAAACAATACTGCTTGGACATTTTCTCCCCAAATACAGGTACACAAACACTGTGTGACCAGGCTAAAAGGCAGGGTAGGCAGCATATTCCTACAAGGCTGTCTGCAGCGAGCGCCAGAAGGTGCTCAGAAAGCTGACTGCCAGGGTGTCCCGCAGCAGGTGGGCTGGGAGCCACTGAAGAGACCTCACCAGAGCAGGTGGGGAGAAGCTGTGTCTGCAGAGGTATGAGTTTGTATGGCCAGACTGCCAGTGTCACAGATGTGTGCCTGGGGTGGCACCAGTGTGTGGCTGAGTGCCTACTCTGTGTGTGTGTCTCTATAGCGTACATGCGCTGTCCAAGCAGCCAGCAGCAGCAGTGATAGCAGGATTAAGTATGTGAGAAAGACTGTGGCAGGAAAGAGCAACAAGAGGGATTTAGAAGAAAACAGGGCTCTGTGGAAGTAGTGTCTAATGTTTGTCTTAGAACATCTGCACAGGCATCCTTTACTTGCTTTTAATGGAGTTACACTACAGAGAAATCTGGCCCTCTCAATCTGTAAGATGAAGTGCTTACACTTGCTTCTTATTCTGAGCTGTGTTGTGAGCCTCTGTGAGTCAGTGAGCTCCTGGTGCGGTCACTCCTGTGCTATAGCTATGCATCCACAACTTTTGTACTCACATCTCCGTCTGCTTGCCACACATTTCTACACCTGTTGAAAACTCTGTGTAGGGCTGAGAATGTAAGGGACTGTCCATACCTGGTGCCCATACAAAGACTCTTGCACAGCACCCTCAGTCCTCACCAAGGCATGGAAGAGATCAGGATAAATGTCGTGCAATCTGCTCCATAGAAGGGAAGCCTCCATCTCCCCTAAGCCTAGCACAGGTGTTCTAACAAGCTCTGTGTGTAGCCTGCGCTAGGAAGTATGTTGTGCCTACTGTCACCTCTCTTCAACTCCTCTTCCAGCTACCTCTTCCACTGCAGAGCAAGGGACTATGGCAAGAAGGGTCAGAAACAGTGCCCAGTATCATGCTGGTTTACATTAATGAGATACACACAGTGTAATCCAGCAATGGAATCAGCTCTACAAAAGGAAGTAATAGCAGGCTGCCATGAACAGAGCAGCTCAGGTAATTGGTTTATCTATCTAGAAGCAGTAGTAGCAATCTCTGCACAGACAGAGTAGCAGTAAAGTCTCTTCCTTAAGGCTATTTCCTTTGTCTTTTCAATTGCTTGCACATCCATGTGAGAGAGAGAGAGAGAGGAAGAGAGAAAGAGCTAGAGAGAGAGAGGGAGAAATGTTAATTTGTGAATTAATGGCTTTTCTCTGCGGAATTGTAAATTCAAATGTCACCTCACAGGGTGACACTACGCTGGGCTGCTGAGGAAGCAATGATAAGATCCCCCCCATCCCCGTGCCGACATATACCCATGCCCCTCCCCTGCCTGAAAGATAGCTACGAAGTGGAACATGCTACTTTTAATTTGCAGTAACACCACAGCAGAGAGATGCAAGAATGACTGCTTTCCAACCCTCCCTTCCACAACAAGCTGGGCCACATCTTTCCCTTTCTACCTCTACCTCCTTCCACCCCCTCTTCAACCCCTCCCATTTTAAACTGTGTCCAAGACAACACATTATCTCAACTCCCCCCACCCTGAACTAATCAAAGGATGAGCTAAGGGAGGGCTCTTTAGAATGGATGCCTCTGCAACCCTCTCCTCTCCTGCAATAATCAGGTGAATTAATGACCCTGAAGTTAAAGTGAGCGCTGATACTCAGGCATTGTGCAGCGTAGGGGAGAAAGCCTTCATTGTTTTCGAGCAGGAGGCGGGCAGCAGCAAGGGAGATTCATGGATGGAGATTGAATATGCAATTTTCTTTCACCTTGCCAAGAGCTGCCCCTGGGCTGTGCCTGGCCTAAATTTTTTTTTTTCCTCTTGCCATCTCTGCCTTATCCAGCCCTCCCACCTCCCTTCCATTCTTTCCAGAAAATTACCTTCAAAATTGATTTCCACTTTTACAAACAAATATAATGGGAACATGAGGGGGAAAAAAAATCTTGGGCTGTGATGAATTAGGGCTGTCAGGTGCTTCCAAGTCTCCTTTGTTTTTGTTTTACTGCCTGTTAGGTTCTTTGTTTTTCCAGCAACTGGGAATAATGCCCCTGCCCACACAGTCCCCATGGTCCATGTCTACCTTCATAGGATATGGTCACCACCTGATGTCATCACTGTTATCCCTGCTCTCCATCACTGTGAGCAAACAGCCACTTACAGACTGCCCTAGCCCTTCACACCAGGATACATCTGATCCTGTGGAGACACTGCATGTCCCACACTGCTGGTGACCTGGGTCCTACAGCCCAGATACTGCTCTGTTGATTTCTCTCTGACCTTTTTCACCCTCCTCCTCCTCCTGTTTTCCCTTGCCTTATTCAGCTGATGGACAGATTCCAGCTCTCCCTGTTCCGACAGATAAACCTGGGTTGTTGGCATGTCACTGTGACCCATGTTTTGTCTCAGTGCCATGTCATCTTGATTCCACAGTAGTATTGCCCTTATGACTCATTGCCATGTCACTTGACCCCAAACCAGTGTCACCTCTCACTGTCATGGCATCTTCATCCACTGTTATACCAACAGCCCTCTAAATTACCATTTGCCTGCACATTGCCAGCTACTTCTGATTCCTTTTGCAGTTGATTCTGTCATTCACTGCACATTAACCTGGCATCCTCATGGATTCAGACACCATACTCCCTCTGACTCCCATACTCTACATCCATGAAAACATAGAACAGTTACCTCCATGACTGCAGGCAGACCTAATGTAAAACTCATCTAAAGTGAACAAGAAGATCCAGAGAAGCAGGCGTCTGTGGATGCCTGCTGTGGAGCAACCTTTGCACAGGTAGAATCACATAGGAGGCAGAGATGATGGGAGGAGTTGTAGTGCCTGACTCCTGTTGACACATTAGCTACTACAACCCCTCCCAAGAATGAGTCAAAAAGTGGAAAAATAACTAACCACAAACTAAATACCCATAATAAAGTCAGAAAAGCACACACTCATGGTACTCACACAAATAAATGTAAAGAAAAGCTCTATGCACAAAATATAGCAAATTAATATTAAAGACACAAGAGCGCAAACTGGGACACACAGAGGTACTAATGCAGGTGTATGTCAATTAAATGTAATTTCTGAATAAGCAAATAACTTACAAAAGTGTATGTACACTAACTAAATGAAAACCTGTAACTCAAAGTAATTTCCTTAATTTAACATGTACAGAATCAAATAATGTAAAGAAATACAAAATATTTACATAAATAAACAGCCTTTATACAGGCAAGAACAACCAATATGTGTATATAAAAATATATTTATAATATATGCACAAATACATAACCTCCATGCAAATACACATCTGTACAAACTATATACAGAAGTGCACAGCACTAGCAGGCTACATATTCATATCCAGTAATGACAAAGATACAGTGATACTCCAAGTATGTAACAACACATACACCCAGAATATGCATACAAATATACAACATTCACATATATGCTCAAAACGTGAATACAAATACCTCACATTCATAGAAATACATAGCTAATATTGAGCCATACATGCCCAGACATCCATATGATCCACAGTATGCATCCTCCTACTAGGCAATATTATACATATCTTAACATACACATTTTCCAGGTCTCCATAGGCATGCACAAAAATACGGGTCCAACCTGCCACTCACCCCAGTACATAAGCACAGATAAGTAGAAACCAGCAATTCTAACACAGAAATACAAGAGACAAACAGGCGTGCATTCCTAGAGACACAAATACACAATCAGAGATGCACACAAATATAACTGAAGCCAGACCAGCTTGTCTTCAGAGAATACCAACCCCTGCCAAACTAAGCAGCACTATAAGCTTTAGAAGCAGGGCATTCTGTCCAAACCGCTTTCTGTGATGTCAGCTGTTAACTCTCCCTTACCTGACTTCCTCCTCCTGAGCAATGCGTACTCCCCAAACTCCCAGCGTGTGTGCAGACACACTCACACAAACACACGTATCCTGTTTCTCCTGCTTACAGACTGACCTCCAGCTTCCTGGTGCAGCAGCCCACATTTCTACCAGTGCTCTGCTGCTTTTTCATTGTCTTCTGCTTCATCCAGTTTCCCCCTCCTCTCTTTTCCCCCACACACTCTCCCTTTTCTGACATCCTCCTGCAGTTTATTTAGAGAGGTGCAGGATGAGTAGCAGGTGCTTTTCTTATGTCCTTCCAGGAGTCTCACTAGCCAAAGACCCTCAGGATGGAGAAGTGGGTTATTACCTAAAATAAACTCCCTCTTCAATTTATACTTTCATCTATAATGGCAGCAAGTGTTGCCTAGACTTTTGTGTATAAATACAGAGAGCCTGGTCCCCTGTGACTGCTCCTGTTTGCAGAGATGCACCATTTCTGCAAGCTGCCAGGCACTGGAAACTCAGCTGTGCTGCATAAAACAACACAGTCCCAGGGAAAGTAGGAGAAAGATATTGTGAGAGTGTGAAAAACTCCAGAATCTGCTCAGCCCATCTGCACAGCCATAAACTGCTGTGTGTACGGCCCACAACTCTGTGTGATGGTTGGAACATGGGGTTAGCACCTGAGGCAATACAACTGCATGTGTCTCCAGTGTCATTAAGACTATTGCTGACCTGCAATAAAGCAGTCATATAGAATAACACAAACAAGTGAGCTGTGGTGACAAAATATCACACTGTGAAACAATGCAGGCTGGCCACAAACAGTAGTGCTGTTCCATCACCTGCAGGGGTCCAAACACACCCTGTTGTCTTCAACAATTATTATGTTTTGAGGAGAACAGAAATGTACCTAATATGCTCAGAGATTAGCATACATCAGGCCATGACACAGTCAAGTGGAATGATTCACTCATATTCTTTACAAACATATGCAGGCAGCATAGAAAAAATGAATGAATGCATTTTCCTGTGGGACAGTTCTGGGCTAGACCTCTGCTCTAGTACAACTCCAGCACAAGCAAAGCATCACCATACTGCAGATGACAGCACAAGCACACTGTATGTTGTGAAACAACCCCAGTATGCTGTGGAACACCAATACCATACTTCATGAAAACACACCATTCTGAGCATGTTGCTGCAGTGACTTAGCTGTGTACTGTCAATTCACTGACCTCATGGCCAGGGGACAGTCTGTGTTCAACCAACAATTACATCAGCTGCAGTAACAACTCTATGAATTGCAGTGACAGCACAGTAGAAACTGCACCAGTGAACCAACAATTACCATGTTGAAACAACCTTACTGCATGCCGTAATGCAAATGTACCACAAGAAACAATTCACAGCTGCTTCTGTGAAGAGTGTAATGGCCTTGAGTGTAATGGGGCAGCAGAGCAAGTAGTGATACAGTTAATCTCATCATTACTGTCACAAACCCACAACCTATAGTGATAGTTACAACAGGATAACCACAACCAAACTGCCTGCAAACACATACTGTGTGCCACTGACAATGACACAGTCATCTGAAATGTTGTTGAGACATTTTGAGAGCTACATCTCTCAAATTATATTATCCCTGCCTCTCTGAACAACACAAATGGCATCATCCTTGCAGTGGCATACTCAGCTGCTGTATATCTGCTCAAAAACTTAGACGCATTACACACCTCTATGCTACTTTCCACTTCAAGAAAATTTGAACTCAAGTCTTTAATACAGTCTATGTCCTGGGGCAATATTTTTAAAAAAACAATTTTCAGTACTGGGACTGTCACAGATATCCCTGCCTCACACTCCACCAAAAGGAGGCATTTGAATTTCCCAATAAAAAAATGAGATCGTGGCAAGGTAGGAAAAGTCCCAGACTAAGCACTGTCAAGACCCGCTCTGCACTCAGAGTCATTTGGAGTGAGGAAAGAGAAAACCACTTGTAACAAAGGCACTGATTTTCAGTAGACAGTGTTGTGGCAATAACAGACAGAAAATTATATGAGCAGTACCAAAGAGAAGGACAGTGATGCTACCTATCCTATAGCTACAGAATTAACAGTGCAGATGCTCTGACAGATAGTGGGCAGCACCCTGTTTGGCATAGCTCAATCCCATTTGAAGAGTATGGTGAACCACCTGCACTGATACAGCTAACACTTCTTGGAAAACACCACCAGATCTGTAGAAATCTTGGTGACTCTTCACTACTCCCCTGCCCTGACACAGCCTTGCGTTACTAGGCATCAATGTAACTCACTGTAATCACCAAAATGACAAGTGAAGAAAGGGAAGGAGAGACTTCTGCCTTCTCAGGTTTGCTTGCCCATCTCTGCTGGGGATTCCTTTACTGCGAACAGCCTGAGTATTATTGCCATTTACGGTAACAATCACTCTGTCCCCTCCTCTCCCACAAACCTAGTGCTGATATTAGCAGTGATTACCCTAACAAGCCTTTGGGTTTTATTACTACTGATACTAATAATACTGGACACATTACATCTGCTCCCACCAATAACAGGCTGCAGATATGATCCCTGCTAATGCCGATAATACTGGGGGATATTATCTCTGCCATTGTCAGCACTGCAGATATTATTGCAGTAATGCTGTCAAATACTACAGATACTGTCAAGGACCAAGATTAATAATGTTGAGAATGTTACAGCACCAACCTCACTGGAAGATGAATCCCAAATGAGAATTTGGGTTTAGACAGAAAGTCTGTTTGCAGCCTATTATGGAAAGAATATGCCATGTCTCATAAGAACAGTTTTGTAAAAATCACAGAAGTTTTACCCAACTGAAGATGCTGTGGTATGCTGGGAACAGCTTGTTACACTCTTTTCCTGTTATCTAATTATCTATGTCTGTCTACCTGTGTTTTGCCCTCTCCGCATTTCTCCTTTTTTCTCCTTGTACAGTGCTCAAGACTACAATATGAGTGATACTAAGTTTTTGTTAGTGCCTCTGGGTCACCCTGGTTCTCATTCTTTTAGCTGTCAATTAAGGGGTTTTGAAACAGTAGAAATAGTTGCATATTTTCCCCCTTTGTCCTTCTGGACATTATATTGCTGCTTCTTAGTGTGGCAGTGACCCTGCTGAGCACGGTTGCCCTGCCATCACAGATTACTACAACACTCAAACCATAAAGAGCCAGGAATTCATGTTTTCTGATGCAACTTGATAGTGTAAGACCCTCACTGGTTTTGAGAAAGTTATTACATGCTGCAGGGTCACCTCTGCCTTTGGAAGATGGGTGTAAGTGATAGTGGGCATAAGGTTAGAGGGAAGTAACAGCTCCACTGGCAATGTCCACAGACCACAGGAAAGGGCATACACTCTGCTACACAAATGGTGGTGAACTTTTTAAGTCAAATTATTTTCAAATTTGTAGAAGACTATCTATCACAGAAGTCAGAAGTTTTGCAGTCACTGGTTATAAACTGAAACAAGAGGGTAATGTGGTCTTAACCAAGGCAAATCCTGACCATCCACTCTTAGCATTCATCTGAGGAAGACATACTGTGTTTTGAGGAAAGACTCATGGCCAGATACTTCCTTGTTTTGACAGTAGACAGTCAGAACTGCTTCCCAGCCAGCTCTCTCTCAATGTCATACATTTCCCAGGCCACCCTTGCACTTGCAGCCAGTGTATTTGGTAGGTTGGGATTCCCACTCTTCCCTCTAACTCTCTGTGAGGGACACACCTGGCTGTCAGCGTCCATCTCTGAGCCCACCTCATGCATCTGTCTGGCTCCTTCTGTCCAACTTGGGAGCTCTGCTACATCATCTTGACACATAATTATCTCTCCTCTTCTTAATCATCTGTGCTACTGTCTAACGTAGACACCAGCTGCAGCAAGGAGGACCTGGGGGAGGGGGTGTACTCACATAGAAACTTCTCTGTCTTTCTCCCACCCTGTTCCCCCCAGCCATCACAGAGTTTGCTAACAAGGTTTTCAGAACTAGTGATTCAGGAATAGCTTGGTACTTCCCCTTTCTCTTGAACTGCATTCCTCACAGAGGAATCCTTGCAGCAGAGCTGGTCCAACAGAGCGGAAAGAAAGAGAGAGCAGTGCTGTTTCTTCTGCTTCCTTTAGGAAAGAACCACTCCCTAAATGCTTGGAAAGTAGATGTGCAAAGCTCACAAGGGCTTTTCAATGTGAGAATAAAACCTGAAGTTAAGAAAGAAACTGCAACAAAGTGTTCAGAAGCTCTGGGAAATACTGAGGACGTGTATGCATCCAGCATGAACGTGAAAGAAATACTCACACTGTATCTCTTAACAAACTTTTCCTACTTCCCATCTCAGCTAGAAACAATCAGAATGTTCAGAGCTACAGAGGAGATTGCACAGGAATGAGTGCAGGTCACTGGCTTTTCAAAACTTCCCTTTTGACCCTTCTAACCTTAGGACCCAGCCCTGCAAACAGACAATATTTTCCAGCATTTCTGAAGGCCAGTGTGAGCCCAGATAACTCAACTCATGGTTCGAGATGTTCAGCAGCTAGCTCTGGGGGTCCTATGTGGGCATTCTCTGGGTCAGGAGCACAATGTGTCCCTGTAGCAGGTATCTGGGATGGCAGGATTAAGGCATCTAAGGCAGTTGCAACCATGTCAAGTAACTGCCACCTAAAACTCTGAGAGCTAAAGACAAGCAACATCTGCAGGATTGTCTGGTTGGTACCTTTTTGATTCCTAGGGGGATATGTGGGCGCTTGGCCAACAGCAAGGAGCTGCATAGTGTCACTTGCCTAAATAAAATCTGGAATGAATTAAGGACAGACACAAAGAATAGCTCTTACTGTCAATATATCGTTGTGAAGTGTCATGCTCTTAGATGGCTGCTCTGTTGTTTCTGATTTTAATTGTACTGTTCCAAAGAAAGCTTAACTTCTGAGGCTGGAATTGACTGTGTGGCTGCATCTAAAGTGGGATGCTCTTTCCAGGTATAGCCTGAATAGTAACTGAATTCAGATTGAAGAGTTTAATTTCTAATGAGATGTGGAGGCACCATGTTGGGAGCTGGTGATCACCACGTTGGACTGTATGAGAACAGGAATTCACAAAATCTCCAAATAACTGCCAGGAGATCTGCACAACCATTAGAGAGACATGTCATTCAGATTGCAATGTCACTATTTCCTGTATATGTAACGATGCCAAATGCTGGAAAGGTTTGCAATACTTGTCTCTTATTCCTGATGTTTTTTGACTTTGAGGCATTGACTCAGCCCTTCCATTGCTACACTTTTCTCTTAGCTGGGCCCTACTGCCATCTAGCTGGGAAATGGATCTTCCTCTGGGGCCCGATCCAATTTCCAGTGACATCAGCAAAAATTTCCCATTTGCTTTAACAGAAGCTGGATTGGGTCCTTGCATCTAGTTTTTACTTTGTGTTAGGGAGAAAGGGAACATGATGACTGCCTTTTATTCTTAGGATTACTGTGTTTATTTGGATCAAAAACTTAAAGATGGGAACCTCACCAGAACCAATGCTGAGAAAATTACCAGCAAAACCTCAAAATGCAGCATCTGTCTCAGGAGAGTTTTCTCTTCTCATCTCATATCACAGAGAACTCTCGTTTTCTCTTGCACTACACAGCCTTGGGATTACAGCACACACAGTACACTGAGCCACCTGTCCTAAGTGGTCTTTCCATGCAACTAGCAACACAACATACTGAAGTCAGAGCTGAACCCAACAAACTGGTCAGTCAGTATTCTTTAAAACGCTCACCTCCAGGCCCCCAATTTTAGAACAAATCAAATTAAAAGAGACAGATTTAAGAAGAAGTGTTTGGAAACCACCATAACACCAAGACCTTACCCACCTCTCCTGACTCAGTCTATTCAGACTCCAGCTTTTGATTCATTTCAGGATCTTGCCCTGAATACTTCACAGCAAGTAGGAAACAAAAGCAGATAGCTTAATCCTATTTCCTTACAGCCTTAGCAAAAGGCTCAGAAACAACCTTAGGATCACAGTACTGAGAAGACCTCCTGTTCTGCTTTCAGACTGTTGTAAGCAAGACAGTTCTGCTATGGTAGATGCTACTCATTGAAAACTGGGCCCTTGTGATCACCAGCTAATGTAGCTCATGGCACATCACAGGGCAGGAACTTGTTTGCAAGGGGAATGAAAGACAACTCCCACATTGCTTCTCCAAGATGGCATTTAGTTTGAAATTGAGTGAGTCAGGGAAACCGTGTTTACCCACAGTTCAAAGTCCGGGCACCTGCTGGCACCTAGGGAGTTCAGTTCCAGCCGTTTCCAGCAGTGAATGAACTCGGGATCAGCTCCAGCAATGGAGACGGCTCTCTGCCTGCTGAGCAGATGTCTGGAGACGCAGCCTGTCATGAAAGGGCCTCGGAAGAAGAGCATTCCAAGCCAGCAGGGCAGTGGCGGGGAACTGGTCTCTGTTGCTAAAACTGATCTAGCCCCTGGAGCAGCTGCAAACCTTGGCCTGAAATTGGAGCCTGTACATGGGGACAAAGAATATAAAAGGGAGGATGAGCTTCTCCCCTCCCCCTACCTTCATCACGTTTCCTCTTCTCGCCATTCGACCGAGGAATCCCCAGGATCCCGTTAATGGAGTAAGAGCCCACTGGATCATTGGAGGCACTGGAGACAGGAGGGGATGCTGTGCTGGGCACTGGATGGAAGGAAAAGGGAAAAAGGGCCATCAGGAGAGCAGCACAGCATGCAGGGATCCCCAGCTGAAAGCTATGCATGCCACCAGTCTGATAGGAAAGCCTGGGCTCTAAGCAATTTCCCAGTCCCTTGTGCTGAAGGACTAACTCTACTGTATCCCAGCAAAGCTGCATCCCAGCTTTCTAGAGCACACTTCTATACTGTAGCTTCACAGCCTTCCAGTACAGGGCCATTGATAGCAAGTGTATTCCATCAAGAAGCTAAATGTTGTTACAACCCAAGTTCAGAGCAGGCTTTCAAGGTAATCAAGTGAAGTGCTGCACAGGCCACCTTCTCTAGATGACATAGTCCATCCCTATTTTACTAGATCATTTTCTCTCAGTATTTCTTCACCAGCAGTGCACATGTTCTATCTTAGGCAGACCAGCCTCTTACATGCTCTAAACATTTAATGAAAAACTACCTTCTTAGCATAGGTTAGAAGCACTTCAGTGCTGTACTAATAAATTCAGTTCTGTACTGGAATGACTGGTTGGTGATACATGCTACCAGGTTAATGAATATCTAGTGCCTTCCTTTTGTACTGACCAATATCAATAGAAAGAATGCTCTGGCCACTTGGCTGTCCAAGATTGCCCATGAATTTCCAAAATATCAAAAGTGACAAGTTATCCAGGTTGGAAATGATCCCTTCATGATAATCAGGGCTTTAGAAAGTAGAACAGGTAGACCTATGCATCCAGCAGGCATACCTATTGTGTCACAGTGTGTTCCAGTAATGGAGTGAATATCCCAGTTCTCTTACAGGCCACTATCCAGCTCATAAAGCACTGACCTGAAGCAATGAATACATCCAAATCAAGCCTTTGAGGGTGGAGCAGAACCTTTCAACACTCTCCAGTGCAGACCCACACTTCCTAGTGCATCCCAGAGCAATAAGAGACTCCACTAGAAGCACTCACAATCCATATCCCAGCTCAGCCATTGCATTCCCTAGACATTGAACTACTGTTCCAAGAAGGAATATCTGCCAGCTCCATCTGTTGTGATCAGTGATTGCCAGTCCAGTGAGCAAGTCCATATTAAAAGGCATCCAGAAATGCTCTTCCATATTGGCCCATTGTACTCCTGAATAGAGTTTGTGTACAGGATTCTATCTACCAGCTCTGTCCATGTCATGAGCCTTTTCCAGTAAATCCTTGAGCAGCAGCAGATTCTCAATAACCAACAGAATCTAACAAAGTCTTAGGCCACAAATAAGCCACTGTATTTTACAGTATCCCAGAATACTGCATGTTTTTCCTGCTCTGGTTTGTCACTAAAGCTATACTAGCAAGAGCAGACATGTCTTCCACACAGCCCACAGATTAAAAAGTCATCACACATCTAACACAGTACCTTTAAACAGACTAGGAGGCATCTGGTCACTGTATTACAGCCTCCATCTTCTGTTCACCTCAACAAACTAGCAAAACAACCCCCCAGAAAAAAAACAAAAAAACCCCCACAACAAAACAAAACAAAAAACAAACAAACAAACAAACAAACAAAAAAAAAAACACCCCACAAAAAAAACAAAAAAACCCACCAACAAACAAACCCCCAAACCGCAAACAAACAAAGAAAAAAAACCCACAAAAAATCAGTTTCTCAGTGAAATGCACGCATGGGATACCTGACTGCAGGGCAAGAACAATGAAGAACTTAGTTGTGAGGCAGCTGGAATGTCTTACCTATGTTTGTGTATTAGCACAAAGAAATGGACCAGTTCCAGCAAAGACAGAGAAGAAAAGTTGGTGAGGGGGTAAAAGAGAGTCAGAGTAAGGACAAGAGAAAAGGTGAAGACTGATGCTTAGACAGGATAGGAGTAAATACTCCTCTGTAGGGAGATGAAGGAGAGAGCATGAACGTGAAATGGATGTTAAGGCAGAATCGCTTGGGCAAACCCCTATTTTGGGCTAGTTACTGTGTGATTCACTTCTCTGCAATGCAACAGGGGAGACGAAGAATAGAAAACACTGATTTCCATGGAGGTTTCTTCCCCCCCACCCCCTCCTCCCTTTTGCTGTGCTTAGCATCTGCTTGTCAGACTTTGTTCCCTCAACTAAGCTTCATCCCCATTTCCACTTGACCTGTCACCACCCCTCATGTCAGTCTACTTACCAATAGTATGTCCTGGTGCAGTCACACCTGTCCCACTCCCATCTGGTGTTGGGTGAAAAGGTTGCTGAACTTTGGTTCTGATGATCCTGGAAAAGAGTGAAACACATTCAGAACTCAAATGCACCTCCTATCTGCCTTTGCAGACTCACAGTCCCAGTTGTTAGAACCTGAAGACTTGATCTGAGCTCTTGGTGCAGCAGAGTGGCTTCATTTGCCTTGTGGTCCTGATTCTACTGTGTTAATAGTCCAGCTCTCAGAGAATCATCTAATTTCTGCTCTGTCATCTTTATCCCAAACTTGGTTGTTCTCTGCATAAAGATGCTGTTCAGTGAGCAAGTTAGGATCTTCTGAGCGTTAACAGCTGCATTGTCATTTCTGGTCTGATCTGTGATCATAATCACAATGCAGTCTTTGCAGCTAATAGAGACACTGCTGAATTTACAAACTGTGTAGCTTTAATTTTGTTGTCTACCTGAAAAAGAAACTTCTGACTGACTAAATGCTTTGTACTGTAGAAGGCTTGCCCAATGCCCTTGCCCTTCATAAATGAGGTGAAAACAGGAGGCATCTGTAGGGAGTGGTGGTGGGATATAGATCACCAGGAGAAAAAAGGTCCATCAAACAGAGCAAAAATTGGTGTTTGTCAGGTGGTGAATGAACACAGGATGGGAAGTCAGAAAGACATCACAAAGCTTATAATGTAGTTCAGAATGACAATAAACTGAACTGTAATTGTCAGTGCTCCGTTTCTTGTTACATGAAATCTTTCACCTCTAGGTCACTGGTTTAAATCCAGCTGAGGTCAGTGCTGAAAGAAAATCACTAGTACCTAGTACCTGACTGGCAAGGTCCCTGACTACTGGCAGATATTGGGTATCTGTGAGTTGGGAACAGCTGTTCCACCAAGGAACTCAGTAAATAAGCCATGACCTGTGAAGGCCATGGAAACCAACTTCATTTCTGGGATTAGAACAAACTCTCCTCTCTTCCACCACTCCAGTTAGGGTGTAGGCTGCAGATTCTCTTCAGCCTGAGCTTCTGGAATGCTTAGCTCCACATTATATTAGCTTTATTTTCTACCCAAAAATCTCTCCAGAAAGTGAAAGCAAATACAAGATTCTTCCTGCCCACTTGAGAGCTTCCCTTAAAATTTGTTCTAAAGAATAATTTGGCAAAACTTCAAAGAGCAAATGTGTGGCTTGTGGGTGTTGTGGCATAGATAGAGATAGGCAGAGACATTGTGAGAGCATTTTTTTAAAAAACAAAACTTCTGAGAGTGATGTCGTCTTAGGAAAAGAAAGAGAACATCTCACCTCAGCATGTTAGAAAACTCGGCTACGTTCTTGATAAAGCCTGACCAGTAGCTGGAGTGCCTGGGATATAGCTGGAGACAGAGAATGTCAAGATTCTAGCTGAGGATGGAGATCCAGAGCCTCCACTCCATATAGATCAGTAGTACCAGATGCCCTAAACTATAGTTGCTGAGAACCTGTACAAAAAGTGTCTAAAGGCCTCAGGGCCAGATTCTGAAGTCATATGATTTGTACTAGGTGAAGAGCTGATTTGAAAAGTGTGCTACAGCAAATTATATAACTTTTTTTTCTTCTTTTCTGTTTCTTTTCTTTTTTCCCCTCTTGTCTCACATTCCCCCTAAAGCCCCCTGAAGTGCCACTCTGGTTGTGTGAGTTTATTGATTTCCCCCAGCCCAGAGAAACAGAAAAAGGGGATGGGGTGCAGGCAAAGGGATGGAAATAGAAAGCTATAAATTATTTGTGACAGGAAAGCAATAGTGCCAGAGTGCTGAGCACAAGTCCCGTGTCACTATTAGATTCCTTTTAGCCTGATGACACTGTAAAAGAGGTTAAGTGTCTGATGGAATCGTACACCTTGGGGGCAGGGGCAGTCCAGGAGCAGAACAAGCCACAGAGAGCGGGTATATCAATTCTCCACGCCAATAATATTCCCCTCATTGATCGCAACACAAAGTTCAAAAATCTCATTATAGCTAGGCAGTCCTGGAACTTTTTAAAAATCAATAGAGTGATATAATATATGTATACTTTGTATAAATGTTTCTATCCATCCATCTATCCGTCTATCCAAAATCTGCCTGAGGGTGTCTAAGTTAACCTACACATTATACTGTGTTATGTTCTATTGTAGTGTAGCATAGTGAATGGATTAGAAGATTTCCCCTGCAGCCTTAGATGACATATTAGAAAACGTCCTGTTAGCACTGAGGTGACATCAGATGGTTCCATTCATACTGAGATATGACATCAGATTTACCATTTGTACTGGGAGATGGCACCAGACAGCTCAGCTTCTACTGAGGGGAACCATAAGATGAGTCTAATTATACTGAGATGGCAGATCAGGCTGTGCTGAATCATGCGGCATGAAAATTGCAAAGTTTCAAAAACCCATGTAGAGTAAAAACAGCCTGTGAAACGCTGCAGGTATAAAATGCCTGTCCATAATATTCCAAAACCCAGGCAGGGGATGGAGAGGAAGGTTCAATTTCCTTCCCCATTCTGTTTGAGGTCTCTTGGCTGAGAACACCAGTTAGTGCCAGTTGTGACGGTGTTTACTGAGATGTGTCCATTAGGAACTGGAATGAGACTCACCAGCTCATTGCACCAAGTAGCTGTCAGCTGGTAATGATTTTCGGTCACTACCAAGCAGGGCCAGATTTCTGCTAGTGACCCAGAGGTGAAAGGCTCTGTTCAAAAACATTCCCTTCCCAAGAATGAAACTGGTTTTATGTCAAAAAAATGTGTCTGGAAACAGTGAGCAGAGGGGAGCAGTTCTGGTTGTGCAGCCTCCAGTGGCTTGGGTCAAATAATTTTTGGCATCAAATGCACAGTGAACCTAATGAGGTATCTGGTAGAACACAATTTCTATGGCTAAAAGAAGAGACAGGTCTTGAAAAGACTCTCCCCAGCAGTGTTCTTTTGCCCTAAAGTCGTGACCGAACTCCAGTGTTTTAAGGAAAGAGGGGAAAGTTCAGGATCCTAGTGCTCAGTACAGAACATGGGAGTGCATCCCTGGAGTCGATTCACTTAGGGACAGTGATAAACAGCAGAATATCTAGGCAGCACTGCTGCTGCTTTGAGGCTCCAAGTGAGTCTGTCCTACACAAGACCACCTAATGAAACAGCAGATGAGAGATGAACAGAGCTGACCTGGCCCCATAGCAACAAATGCAGCATAATAATGCCGTCTTTAAACTTCAGTGTTGCTGAAAGCTTCTCACCCTTACCAGGGATTGAAATACGCACTAAACCAGCTCTGCTGCCTGAAATCTGGGATTTCTGGATTATGGCTGTATAAGAGGTCATGAAACCTCAATCACCTGCTGGTGTCTTTGATGGCTTGTTCTTGCTTTCAGACACTGGAGGAGGACAAATCTTGCAGATTATGTCCTCAGCCCTTCCCAAAAGCAGAAGGGACACAAGTCCTGGCACACCAGGTAGCAGTGCTGATTTCTTGAGATAAATGCCAGTATTTTCAAACACCTTTTTCCAAGAGAAATTGACCCTTTGGACTAAATTAATTCCTGCTCTAATTCCATCACAATCAGTGACTCCAATAACAGCATTTGTATTTAATTAGGAACATAAACTAGTACTTACTGTAAATTCCCATTTTTCATTTTCCAGTGGGAGATTTTTGCACAAGTTGACTGCTTTGAGTTTTGGATAATATAAGCAGATTTAATACATAACCTTCTGAAGTTTCAACAACAGGACATTTATAGATCTTTGATTGCAGTAAAGCAACTGAACTTCATTTCACAATCTGAATTTAATATGCAGTATTATGTTAAATGATGGCATATAATGTCATTACAGTAAATAGTATCATACTGAGAATTATATATCCATCTTGGAATTCATGAGTTGCCATAGTTGGCTTGTAGTAACTCCTTCTAGACTTAATATTACATACAGCACCAGCTGAAACCAACTGCTTATTTCCAAATGCCTTTGACTGTCTTAAATGTTCAGCATCAGATGATGAATTTCCAATGTGTGATTTCTATTTTGCTATTTTTGTCAGTTTCAATGGAATTCCTTTTCCTGATTCTGAATACAGGTGGACAGACAAAAATCCTCTCTTCTGCCATTACGATTTAATAATGTCTAATCAAGAGATATAACAAGAAATATTAGAAGTTAAAATCAGCTGGGCCAAAGTGCTTTCTTAGAAGAACTTTCACTCTTTGTAAATAAGCAAGTAGAAAATCACTTCTAAACTTGTCCAGAAATTACTTGCTAAAAGAACAACAGATCATAGAAAACTCACCTTGCTTCTCTGACATTTCTATCCAAACTCTCTTACAGCCTAACATACTCTGTGGTTTCTTTTCTCTCACTATGGCAGGCAGAGTGTTTTGACAGTGTCTCAAATAAAAAAATTGTAACAGGGCTGATCAGAGGGAGATACGGTAGGACTGAATAGTCTGGAATTACAATCTAACAATTCTTTTAATCGTGGAAGAACAGAGTGAAGTTGAATTGAAGGAAAGATTGGTATGTCCTGCTGCCTGAAGAAGACCCTGACAGATTTCAGAAAACATTGGTATCCTCACTTTGATCATATTACTTTATCATGGGTTATTTTTGAGAGTGGAAGGATACACTCAGCAGAGCACCAAACTCTTTGTAATTGTTTTGGAGTATTCATATTTTAAATGCTCCATATTAGAAGCACATTACAAGACCCCAGGGTGTGCATTACTGGGCAATTAAAGCGGTTCTTGGAAGGCTAACATTGTGAAGCTTCAGCCTTTTCTCTGCACTGTGTCCAGGGGAGGCTGTGATGGCCAAGGCACACACACCCTGCTGTGCCGCACTGCTTAATTAGTGCTGGGCTGTCCTGCCGAGCCTCGGGCTGCCCTGCCGAGCCTCGGGCTGCACTGAGCCACGGGCTGCATTGCTGAGCCTCGGGCTGCACTGCTGAGCCACGGGCTGCACTGAGCCTCGGGCTGCACTGAGCCTCGGGCTGCACTGAGCCACGGGCTGCATTGCTGAGCCTTGGGCTGCATTGCCGAGCCTCGGGCTGCATTGCCGAGCCACGGGCTGCATTGCCGAGCCACGGGCTGCATTGCTGAGCCACGGGCTGCATTGCTGAGCCTCGGGCTGCATTGCTGAGCCTCGGGCTGCATTGCTGAGCCACGGGCTGCGCCGCGCTAGGCACAAGGCAGCCTGCGGGGCACACGAAGCAGGGCTGAGTGAGGCAGGGAAGCCTTCTCTGCATCAGGTGGCTTCTACGTATGGGCTTGGGACCATCCCAGTGACGCTGGCAAAGAGGGACAACATGGGATGAGAAGAGGCAGCTTTGGGGTTTTTGGTGAAAGCCCCCAAGGAGCCAACAATATCCCACCTGCAGATTGGTGCTGCAGAGGCATAAAGAGCTCTGAACGTGGCTTCGGTTCAAATAGGAGACAATCTTATGTTTCTGTGCGTAGGTTGAAACACAGCTGAATTCACGGTTGAGCAAAAGAGGGGGGGAGAGAAAATCTTGCTTGCCCAAAGTTCAAAATGGAAAACAAGCTTTGTAACACGGTGAGGAAAAACAGCCAAGGGATTTGGGGGTAAAGGAAGGGAAATAGAAAGTCTGATAGTTAGAGCCTAATCCGATTTAGGGAAGGGCTTCAGTTCTTGCTCTGTCATGGACCTCTCTCATCAAGAGTTTGGACAAATGGCATTTCTCTCTGTGCTCTGTTTCCTGCCTGAAGTGTGAAGATAGGAGCATTGCCGTGCCACCTGGGGCACAGTGAGGACAGCTGGAAGGAGGAGTGAAGGGCTCAGACTCTCTAATAAACAGGGGCCAAGTGAGTGCTTCAGCGAGCTGTAGCACAGTATTGGCTTCGTTCTCCTGCTTGAAGCAGAAGTGACATGTACCCTGCTGACAGTGGCTGTATGTGAAGGGAGATGGGCAAAGGCAACAGGAATTGTATTTCAGCTGCACAGGCTTCCGTGGTGGTGTTTGAATTTGCAACAGCAGATGTAATTGGGAAGATCAGGGCTGCAGTTGCTGCATAAAAGCCACAACATAATTTCTCATAGGAAGTAGGGTGGGAGCAGTAGAAGCTACTGCTCTCAAAATCTACTGCAATACTTAGAACCCTCAGAAAAACAGCTGACATTGGCAGGAGCAGCTTCCTCGCTAGCTGGCCTGGGGCTCTGGCACTCCCTGCCAAGACAGCAGAATGCCTTCAAACTCTGCCATATTCAGGGGCCACAAGCAATATTCACACATTCAAACTTGCTTCTATAATGAAAAATGCATTTTCTTCTCCCTACCTTTTGGAAAAAGAGAGACAAGAGGGGCGATCATGTACTCTGTTAGTATATAAGCACAAGTATGATAGGTTAATTAGATTGTTTAGACTGATAGTCCTAAAAGGTGCATGAAGGGGATTATCTGTTTTCCCAAAGCTTCCAAATAGATGAGAGGTCAAAATGGAGATGCCTTACATATCTCAAAACACAATCCCAGCCCTCTCTGAGGAGAATTGACTCTCTATCTGCGGTTAATCTGTGTAGGTCCATCAATTTCACTGAGGCTAGACTAACATCATGCCTGCAGATGTGGGGAAAAAAAGTATCACTTTGTTTCAGGTTAGCCTGCTCACTATGAGCAGGAGAGAAACCCCAATCCTGCCCATTTCTCTCACTGTATTTCTTGACTGCACTCTAAGAAGACGCACAATTCATAGCATCAGTTTTACCATCTGAAGGGCTTAGAGTGAAGCTGGGATTTTTTTTGTTTTTTTTAAATCAGTGACCCATGATGACACCATATGGTTTTATTTCATTTAATTTGAGCAGAGCATTAATGTTCAGCTTCTAGCAGACCTCTACCCATTCCAGTTCTGCTGTGCTACATGGTACAAGAGCAGACATAAGGAAGAGGGGTACAAGGAAAGAAAGGGGAAGGTGTCAGCCTTCTGAGAGATGTGCCAGGTAGGAGGCTGGCCTGCTCCCTCATTCTGCTGAGCCCTAACTTGTAACTTCATGCCCCTGGTACTGATGGCTGACAGTGGTCAGCCCCATGTGTATAGGTTGCCTAGCCCAACCTCCTAGAATGAATTGCTGCATGAGGCTGTAGGAACCATTTACCCACCTGGGAAATAGGTATGCTTGAATATTTGCTGTGTTATGCAAAGCTGTGGCTGCAGAGCCACCAGGACCCAGGCTGGCTTAAAGGTGGCTAAAGTATGTCTAAACAAGCTGCACTGAAGCAGTGACTGCAGCATAGAAACATCCTCAGGCAGATGTTTCTACTTTTATAACACTCATTTCATGTCTGGAAAGCTTTCTTCCAGAAATTCATTAAAATCCAAACATTTAGAAGATACCGTACAGTTACCAAAATATTGTAAGCAAACTTGATCCTGGGTTTTTGACATCCTGGTTTTAAGGTGAATTTAGGAAATCTTAAATGTCAAAAAGAGTTCCACTGGTCTTGGATGTAGAAACACAGGCCTGGGAGGAACCACCTGGGTTATTGAGTCCAAATTTTAATGCCATTGGCAACCATGGAGTAGACATTCAACTCAGAGCATCCATCAAAGCAGCTACAGATATACCTCTCCCCCATAACAAATTCATAATCTCTGCAACAGAAGACCAAAAGCTATAAAACCAACAAGCCACAGGAAGAGAAGAGGAGAAAAGCATCACTAGCAGCTGAAATCCCTTTCACTAGGAAGACATTTCTACCATGAAAAGGCCCAGATATATTGGACCTCTTAGGAATTAAGAATTGTTTTCTGATTACACCTACACTGCAATGATTTGTAGTTCAGAGTGTCAGCTCTGCAGTTCAGAGTGTCATCTTCTGTTAGCTCTAGCCTGGCCAGCTCGGGTCCTGCCAGCAGGGCTGCTGCAGCAGTGTGGGGCTGGCACAGGGCACAGCCCCACGAGCTGCCAGCACAGGGCACAGCCCCACGGGCTGCCAGCACAGGGCACAGCCCCACGAGCTGCCAGCACAGGGCACAGCCCCACGGGCTGCCAGCACAGGGAGTGCCACACAGCGCGGGCTGGAGCTGTCACAACAGCGGCCGTGCCAGCAGGCCAGTTAAGAGGACCTACAGAAACACATGGGCTTGCCAAGGTTAAATATCTTAATCTGGAGTATGGGAACTTTTAATTGAAAGCTTTGCTTTGAGCCCTTTTCCAGTTATTAAAATTCAGGAGTCTGTGCTGAATTCCTTGTGGACATTCATTTTGATTAACAGAAGACATGTGTGTACTAGGAAGGGAGTCTTGAACTGGGAGGAATCAGATAAATGTAGATAACATTCTCAGCCTTCTTGCAAGTTATGCCATACCTGGCATTTTGTGTAAAGCCTCAGATCTTGAAGATAAACAATTAGTTCAGCTTTCATTTAATACCAAGGTATTTTTGGCTTTCATAACCGCAAGGACCAGGTGGAAGTGGGACCTGGCTGCCTCCCAAGGGGCCAGAACTGGAGGCAAATGAAAAAAAAAAATCTTATTTACAGCATCGGGAATTTTATGCCAGTCTCTTCATTTTGCAGAGTATTGACTCGGGACTTTTTAACTTTTGGTTTTTAGCAGCATTGTGTATTAGGTGTGTATTATCTCTGTATCCTGCAGAGTGCTGCACTGCAGTATGTGCTTGCATGTGTTGGGTAAGTAAATGTTTCCCTTTACAGGGATGTCAGTTTGTGTGCCTCCCTTATACTCTTCAGAACCGGGGAAAATTTTCACAGTGGACCCTTTACCATTAGAAGATTTTTGCCAAAATAATAATTAAAAAAACACCAGTGCTGAGGATGTGTCTATTTAATCTAATGTTATTTTTACCTTGGATCTTAAAGGAATCAATAAAATTGTAAGAATGTAAGTCTTATTAGAATGGAAAAATTGTGGGTTTTCCCTCTAAAATTACCTTTTTCAGGTGAATTGGTGACTATGCTGAAAAATAAAAATAATATTTCAATTTTATTGAAAAAGCAGGTTCCAACTATACTGAAATGTAGAATTTTAATAAAATTCTGATTCAAAAACACATAGAAAATATTCACAGAGAAACAGAATCTTTCCTTTCCTGTTCTAGTCCTTGTTGTTCTTGGTATAATTTATTCCTTGCTTTATCACATCACCCAAAGCAGTTAAGCACAAGTGAACACTTCAGGGTGTGGGTGCTACATAGACACCCAGCATCAAGTTGGTGTCTGTCTCTATAGAAAATTGTCTAGTTTCATATTTATAGGACAAAGACAGTTTTGTATAGTGAAAAGATAAATTTGCAACCAGTTTGTTTGGCTCATGTAAGTCATTGTCAGGTCTACTGTTTAGAGATACAAGCTGTATGTTTATGTGTCCATATTGTGTTGGCAAGTGCAATAGCATTTGTTTCTTGGTGTGTTTTGACTTAGCACACAGCCAGCATACTTGTTTATTTTTACCTATAGGTCTGCATTTACAACTGTGTCTGCATGGAGTTAAACATTTGGATCACATATTATATATTCAGGCCCCATGAAGAATTAATATATATTTTTTCAAGCATCTCAAGTTTTAACAGAGTTTTTTTGTGAAAATACTTAGATGTGTGGCTTGTAACCATCGTCAGCTATCTATATGGATGTTTTTGTACAGCACACGCTTATTACAAATAAAAGTCACAATCATCTAGCACAAGTCCTTAGTAAGGCTATTATATCTATGATGCAGTATCTAATATATCTGAATACTGATCCATAATTCATGTGGACCTTGGCTGTATTATAAGGTCCATACCTGTGTGTACATTTTCATAATTGTGTAAGTTTGTGTATGCAGAACTGCTCTGTTCTTAAAAAACTTATCTGGCTTCCATCTGATTAACTGCAGAACTGTGGGTTTCTGTGAGCCTTTACCAACCTATTATATCCATCCTTTTGTGTTACAGTGGCTGGTAGAGTACCCTGAGCCCCTACGTCCCCTTTTCCTGACTCCTGGATAAGCATAGTCTCTCTCCATAGGAGTTGGCAGATTAAGGGTTTATCTACATAAGGCTCTGCAAAATAATTTGAATTAACTGCATGTGTGAAATTAAAGTAGTCTAGTTAAACTGCATTACACCTCTGACTCCCTTGTTTGGAATTAAGGCAGCTTTAATTTAGTTTAACTTAATTCACTTTGGAAATGAAGTGAACTAAATTCAATTTAGGACACTCAAATTTTGAATGAGCACCTGAACAATGTTTTAATGCCTTTAACCAATGTACTTCCAAAGTTAATTCAGATTAATTTTCCTGTTTGCCCCTTTGTAAACAAGCCCGTTTTCTATACCCTCTCAATGAAACCATGTCAGCTGAGACTCCTTCAACAACTCTGAATTGACAACCAGCCTCCCAAGAGGAGCAGTTTAAATGATCCTCCCACACGCACAAGTGTTTCCTTATCCCTACATCCCCATGCAGGCAACTTTTCTCCCAGAGAGCTTTAGTGATCTCTAAGACTGATTTGTCTAGAGCTTGACTTGCTGAACCAGGCACTAGCTGGGGTAAACACAGAAGAGATGCAGCAATTGTTTAGCACTAACTGAAGACCTGAGTTATAAATATTGAATTATTCAAATTTTGCAGTTTAGGATTTTGCAGTGGAATACAATATTGCAAATTATGATATATTATTTCATGGTATTTCATCATTATTTCATAATATCATCAAATCATGATATTCTAGAGAATTTTAGTGATTCTGTTCAGTTGCATTATTTCAAAACATGGAATTAAGTGCTTGTTCACCTAATGAATCAGAATGCTGTCAGCTGTAAATCAGCATATATTTAATTTTTTAAAATCTAACTTATGTTCAACAAGATCAGATGCAATCAGGATTCATAGGCAGAGGAATATAGAGGGACATAGGCAATGGTATTTAGAAAACTATACTCCCTGTACATTTTTGCTTGAATGTATTGTAGTCTAAGAAGACAGGAGGTAGCATAAGGGGAACCAAAGATTCTATCATGTCATTTTTAAAAGGCAATTACAAAATCAGTCATGAACAAAATAACCTTAGAAATAAGACAGAAGCATATTTTAATGCACAAATATTAATACTTTTAGAGCATCATTATAGAAATTTCAAAATTTTCATTACCTTCCTTAATTTTAAAACACACTGTCTATTTGGTCAAAAGATACCTTAGGAAGTAAATGCTGTCAGATATCTTTATCACAATGCAAAAAAAGCCCTTGAAAAATGCCTTTTGGAAAATCTCATCTCAGAAAGCAACTGTCCTAAGATTTTGCTAAAAAATCAACCAGAAAAACAAACAAACAAACAAAAACCTGAAGAAACCAAAGAAAGCCACTTAAATGTCCCAAGCCATTCAGTATTGTTTGATTAGATGGGTAGGCAATATTTTGTGTGCTGTTTTTTATGGAGTTATTGCTTATGAATAGTGTTGTTTGATGGCTACAGCAGTCTGAGATCTTTGGGTGGTAGAAAATTAGCATGGTTCCACTGAAAGAGCCACAGTATAATGCAATAAGGAGACAGTATTAATATGCTTGTGCAGAATGCACTTCAGTGCATGTGGGCATCCATTTATGTGCAGCTAGCTAAGAGGATACTGCTGTAAGTAAAATCTAGGCTTGCAGAAGCAGTGACATTCTGTGTGGCTGTGTTGTCCTGCAGGGTTGTACTGATGTATCAGTGTGTGTATGTGTGTGTTTGTGGGTTGGTACACACAGGCCATTGCAGGTCTGTCTGTCTGCAGGTGTGCTCCTACTTCTGTGTGTGATCTGGCTGTGCTGCTTTCTGCATATCAATGAGCTTAGTAAAAGCATGTATATATTTGTATCTGTGTGTGCATCTATCTGCATATGGATGGGCTTGCATGGTGTCTGTAGATCCGTTTCTTTGTGTGGTTTGTATGTCCTTCCTGTGAGATGGATGCCTTCTTGAGGCCTGATCTTGGTCACTGGGTGCTTTCTTTCCAGTAAAAGGCACCATCATTCAGCAGCAAAAAAGCAAACTGTTTTTTTCCAGGAGACCTGCATCCCTGTTGATGAGCTCTGTGAGTGAGCAGAGTCTTTTAATTCACTCTGTGCCTCAGTTTCCCCTCCCAGTCTTTTTTAAACTGAGACTGTGGACACACACTCCCTACTTCTATATGGGCATAATGTAATTCCCTGTGTGAATGGTTCTATCAGTCCAAATACTGAGTCCTGAGAGGACTTCTGATGCTATGCCACTGCCTCCCAGTAACATTCACCCCAGCATGTACCTGCCTTTGTGTGTTCGTGTTTGGGGGGTCCAACCCTGTACTTTGTGGCTGGCTATTTGTAGTTTTTATCTTCCCCATGTACAAACAGAGCAGGAGAAGATGGAAAGGAAGGAGTTATTAAATGCCAAGCGGATATGCAATAAATCCCATTGATTTTACAAACTCCAGTTTGTCTTCAATCTCTTTCCATTCTTTATCCTGGGGGCATTGCAACAAAACCCTATTTTAAATACCTTTTCTCTCCCTTCCCCCTTCCCCCTCCTCTCACTCCCAAAAAAGTGTCAATATTTTATTTGGATTTTTAACTTCGCTCCATAACAGTTGTTTGACCTCCTGACTCATGTGAGTCACATAAATTCTGGGACTTTATTCAGGAGCCATGTTCCTTCTATTGAATAAGCAATTTGGGAGGGTGAATTAATGACTTGTGCTGTTGCTGGAAAGTCCCTGAAGAAATATTAAAATTGCTTGCAGACCGAATCAATACTCACTGAACATCCAGCATGAGGACCTGGGCTTTTTAATGGCTACAAGCAGCGGCACTGGGTAGAGGAAGGGGAATTCCTGTACACACAATGCATGCAGGCATACACAACCACCAGCAGCCTTCCCACAGCCTTGCTGGCTGTTTCAGTAGCAGCATATTCTTGTGCACACAACCTGCTACCAGCTGCTGCCTGCTGTGCCAGGGAAAGGACTTACAGTCCAGTTACCCCATCTCCCTCCTGAAAAGATCGTGCAGCATTTGCAAAAGCTGGCTGCTTGGGTTGTGTGTTAAGCACTTGGGCTAGCATGGTCTGGCACAATCTGCTAGGCACAAGGAAGGTTGATTATTTGTGGTGTTATGAGCCTATTCTATGTGTCACTTTGCTGTTTTTTCTCTCTGAAGAGGAAAGACACTAATGCTGTGTTAGGTTTGTGGTTTGGGAAGATGATTTGGCTGTGTTGCAGAGGCACATCTGTGAGAGGGTTCTGTGGCTTTGGGTGCTGAACAGTATTTTAATCTGTCCACAGGGTGATTTGTTTTGTTTATTATATTCTGTAGGACTTCCTTTCTTCTAATGGCTTGTGTTTTGGCGAGGCTTGAATGTCATGCACCCCTTCTTGTGTTAAGAGTGCCTGCATGATACTTTTGGTCACTGAGCAGGTGTCAAGTCACTAGACCAGTCTATTTCAAGGCTGTGGGTGCAATTCTGAATGGTTCTGGGTACCCTGGGAGTTCACCAGCCTCACTAGGACTGAGTGAATGTGCTCAGTTGTGCTGCTCAACAAGGCTTTTACTATTCGCTGTTCGCTAGACTGACAACTGCCAGATTTTGCCCATACCCTAAGACCCCTCTGGCAAGGGTGGGTTTTGTTACCAGAGTTTTCAAGTCTCCTTTGAGAATGTGGCCCCATGTTGTTGGTGTTTTGCCCTGTGGTCGTGAATGGCTGTTTTGTATTCGCTTGTTGGGCGGCTGTTATTGTGTATTAACACCAGGCTGGGTGTGCTTTGTATGACCGCATGTCTGTCTCATTGATTCCATCAGTATTATTTTGTAATCGTGTGATTGAGTTAGTGTGCATTTCAGGGCTCCTGTGTATTGAATAATGATGTCAGGGATTGGGTTGTTTGACTGGGTAATGGCCTCTTTTCAGTGTTGTAAGTGAATGTGTCCTTCTCCTGTTTCCCTGTCTCAGCTGGGGCAGGATCATTTACACTAGGTGATTCCTTAAGATGCTCACATGCACTAAAAGAATATCCCTTTGGCTCAGGAGCTCTCCCTGCCCACGGGGCATGCTGAAGGTGTGTCTCTCTGCATGTGTGACATGTGGCACATCTGGCTGGTTCTCAGCTGCTTCAAGGTGCATGTTTCTTCTGGTGTATTTAGGGATTTTGCTAAGACCTTTCAGTTACATTTCTGGATAAGGTTCTTCACAATTACATGCAAGACAATTCTGCGCAGTTTCAAATAGATTTGACTGAGTCTGTGAAAGGCTCTATAAATTACTACATGTCTTCAGTGAAGTGCACGCTTGCCTTTGTAAGGGTCTTCTTGTATGACTTTCTACATTAATGCATAGAAGGGCATCTGTGTCAGTTAACAGATGCCTCTGATCTGTGTGTGACTGACTAGCAATGCTCCCAAGTCTGAACTGACCTGGGTCTCTCATATATGTAAGAAAGAATGGGATTCTGTGTCAGCAGCATTTAGCAGTAAATATATGTGTTAGGAAATTTTAATCGTACAATGAATCTCTGGGTTTGTGCAATGGCTTCTGTCTTGTGCGGGTATTGTGCAATAATGGTTTAAGGCAATGTGGCCACATTTGGTCCCTTGGAAATGAACAAGAGAGTTCAGTTATTTTTCAGCTGATGATTATGTGTCATTGCTGCATGAATTTATTTGCTCTGTGCAGGCAATGTGTCTGGCATTGGGCCTGTTCTGTCCTTCCTCAGCTATCAGGATTTAGCCCAGCAGCAGTCACATCCAGACAAAGTCTGTGAAAAAGGCTGTGAAAGATCCAGAAAACTTCCAGAGATGGTTGTCACTTGTACCCTCTCATCAAAATATCTCATCAGGGAAAGGTATATGACCTCTCTCAGTCAGGCCATCTATATGGCTGGGATTTAGCAAACCAGTGAATTTAGCTTATATTTTTCAGTAAGGTCGCTAACAGGTAACTCCTTACTCATCCTTGCATTAGCTCAAGCCTTGTTACTTCCCTTGCTCCCTTGTTTGTGCTCTCACACTCTTTTCCCCACTTTCTCCTCTGTGTTCTGGCCTGAATCTGACCTTGAACAGATTACATGATCCTTAGCCTTCCCACTGCTTTACCTGATTCCACCTCTCAGACTGGGGTAGCAGCATCAGGGTAATAGGGAGAAGGGAAAAAAATGAGGGAGTGAGGAAGGGAGAGAGGGAGGGAGAGAGGGAGAAAGACCTGTTTGAAAAATAATTGGAGGCTGTTAAACAGAGGAGCCCAGCATATCACTCTAGTAATGGAAATAAATTCCATTGTATTTGCATTTTAATTTTCCACATAAACAAAGGCCCGGAGTGAGCTGGCTTCGCCAGAATCACCGGCCAGAATTTAATTAGAAATGAAAAGTTTATAGGGTCCTCTTTAATGCGATTAATGCACAGTTAACATTTATCACATACATATGCTGGAATCGCCTTTTTTAAGCAACCACCGGCCATGAAATGAATTTCTTTTCAACTTTTTTAGCATGCGTGAGGAAGGCTGTCTCTGGTGAGGCGGTCCAGTGAGCACACTCCTGACAGCTTGGTAAACTGCAGCCCACAGAGGCTTAGTAGCCCCCATCCTCACTGAGGAAAGTTCAAGGTGGCTTAGAGGGAAGCATGGTCTAGTGGTTAAAGCCTGAGGTTGGGAGTCTGGGGATCTGGGTTGTATTCCCAACTCTGGCACATGCTCACTGCATGACTGACTTGCTCTCAGCGTCTGTTTCTCTGGGTGTTAAAAATAAAAGAGAAATCAGCTGGAAGAAGATATCTCAGCCCCAGACCCTTCCGTGTCTCAGTCTCTCCAGCAACTTGCCCAGCCCTGTTGTGTGGGATCTGGATTGTATCCTGTACTGTGCTGACCTCTCAGCTCATCTCCCTGTGCCTCGGCATTCCTATGCCAGCTGCAGGGACAGGGGAATATCCACAGAGCTTGCCTGATGTGAGAGAGGCTGGGCCTCCAGGAGGGACTTCTTTACAGAGCCCCTGCTGCCTGCACATTCACATACATCTCACATGGGCACGGCTTCCTATGGATCTCACATTGCTTCTGTGGGATATGCATCTTCCTGCCAAAGAGCATGAGTCAGGAGTGCAACAAGCTCTGCCTCTGCAGTGTGGGAGCCCCAGCAGCCCTGCTGTGAGGGCCTGTATTCACTGCTGAATGTTTCTTAAGGGGAGCCTCGCATTCCGGTTTGGTCCAAAAAACAGCTAAGAACAGCTTGTGAGATACTGGATCCATCAACCCTGAACTTCAGATTCTAGCATAAACCTACCCAGGAGCAGCCACCAGCCCTCCTTGTGGAGGGGGTAATTATGCCTCAGTCACCCTGAGGGGCCCTGAGATGTTGGCCTCTGAGTGCTTATAAAAAGCTTCAGCTTGTCTGCACATGGATACTAGGGAAAGCAAGTCTAAATCAAGAAAAATTATCAATATCCTTTCCTTGCAGAGCACAACGATGAGATAAAAGGCCAAAGGTGAACACCTCCCCTGTTAATCTGTGCCCCTGCCAGAGCAAGGAGGGTATCAAACTTGTCACCTCCCTGCCTCCTCATGGGTCCCAGAGGAGACTGCGGTCCCTTCCTTATGCCCCCTTCCCTGTTCTGGCTGTGTGACAGACGGGCTACAGTCCCCCTCTATTCCCACACTTCCTTTCCAGTCTTGCAGACAAGCAGAGTAAATAAACCCATGGACACAGAGTGTTAGCGTGTTAGGGACACAGCAGGGGAAGGAGGAACATGAAACCTCTATTGATCCCTTGAGGAATGATGTCCTTTCCTTATCTTATCAGATTCTCTTCACTCTTCAATTATAGTCTGTTGAAATTGGCCTCTTAACCCAAACAAGATAACCTGGGTAATGAGGAAAAGGGTGCAAGGGGAGGGGACAGGAGAGAAGGGAAGAGTCCAGTGCATTAAACGATAGCTATAATTAGAAATATCTCCTTTAGTGTAATCTCCTCTGCCCCCACTATTCCAAGGTATTCTCTTCTTGCACCATGTATCAGGTGAACTACCACACATCCACTCTCTGACAAATGTATTGTGCCATATACTCCCCTCATTCCCTCGGTCGCACTTGGTACCCACAACAGGCACACGTCCCTACGTTTGTGCATGACATTTTCTTGTATGTATGTATTTGACCTGCCATACATGTTTTGTGTTCACACATCTCAGCAGATGCCACTTTGTCCTACACACACTTGCACACGTGTCTGTCTTATTGATGCTGCCCATCTCCCCAGCTGTGTTTCCTCAGCACACTGGTGGTATGGCTGTCAAAGCACCTTATCCCCACATCTGTCCAAAAGAACTGCTGGCAAAGATATGAGCACTGTTAGGACTCCCTCCTGCATCTGCTTAGAACCATAGTACATCAGTGCATTTACAAGACTCTCGGCCATTGGGAAGCAGGGGCACAGAATCCCGTGCAGAGTGCCATGTATTGCTGTGCCTTTGCTCACCACTGTGACTCCCTGCATGTAACTGCAGAGTTGTGACGTTGTTTCCATGGATAAGACTATTCTTAGTTCTTACACAGACCAATAATACCTACTTGCTAAAAGTCTATACTCCCAGCTGGACATGTTGCCCTAGTGATATGCCCATGCTCCTCCTCGTACACATGTCGTGGGGTATAGGGCATGTCTCGCCCAAATATCCATTACAGAGAAGATTGTCTAGTGGAACAATAGAGACTCAAAGGTTTATCTGCACAAATGCACCCAGGTTTCCATGCTCAAATTACTTCACTGTGCACAGAGTGATCCTGGAGCATATTCAAGTGGTGCAGAAAGTGCTTTCATTTTGGAAGATGGTGCTCTGAACAGTGCTAAGGCTTCATTTACAGGGCTGGCATCCCCCTCATGCATGCATGCTTCAAAAGACTGAGTTCCCCAGGATCACTTTATCCCTTGTCTTTCACTGTGCCAGGGGCATTTCCTTGTATACACTTCCACTTGAAATGGGCCACACTCCCTTACATTTCATGTCTCCCTGTGCCACCAGCTCTCCCAGTTTTGTCTGTAGGGCATGAAGAGCCATAGGTATGCCATAGGCATGTATTTTTCTTTAAATATTTGCAGGTCACAAGAACTCATGTAAACTGCAAAGGGGGTTTAGAATCATAGCATTCATCTTTTTACAAATTTGTATGTGCTTTCTCATGTGCAAGCCATACAAACTCATCCGTGCAGTTCCTCTCTGCTCTCTGGCCTGCGCCCCTCACAAGAATCTGCACAGAGCCAGACCCACTTACTCTGCCTGCCCCCATCCTGTCTGCCTTCATACTCACAGACCCTAAACTCAGGCACATGTGTAGCCTGAAATTGTTAAAGCCACATAAGGGAGTTGGATGTTAATCCTGAAAGACTCAGCGTCTTATTTGGCACAGTGGCCCAAACTGCCTTCTGGAAAGCTACAGCAGGTCTGATTTTGACAGTATACAATTCAAATCTGCTTTAGCCTTTCACTCCATCCTTATCTCTTGCCCTTTCCTTATCCAAGCCCACCCAGCTACGCTCTCTTCGTATTCTGGAAACTTCGTTTTGTGGCTCATCTGACAGAGACAGCACTACAAACATTGTCTCTTTTAAACTCTAAATTTGCTTTTTGTTCCATAGAGAAAGGGAATTTGGGACTGCACATTTTCCATTCTGCCTCTGCTTGCACTGCCTTGGCACGTTTGTATGTAGCATATCCCTGAAATACACTTCCCCATGCACTCAGTTTGCAAACACGATATCCTTTTCTACAGAAATATTATTCCTTCCTTTTCTCTTCTCTTGTGCATTTCCTCCACTCACATTGGTTTTATAAATGGGTATGTATTTTTGTGTATGTGTAATTTATGTATAAATGCTTAATTTTTCAAGTTCAAAAGTCTGCAGTTAAACAACCAAGAAGTGGCCTAAATTTAGGCAAATATTAACAGCAGGCACTATTACCTAGCTACGTTGTGTTGTGGTCTCTTTTTAGAGACAGATGACCAAAACTTGTTCTTAAAATAAATTTTAGAGAAACATGGGCATATTGAAAGACAGTAATCCCTTTAAGAAGAGCCCAAATCTTAATGCTCAAAGAATCTAGTGTAATTTTAAGATGAGAGCTTGAAAGTGGGCACTGGGGTACTGAGGTTGCTCTTGTATTTTGGCCCAGTTTGAAACAAATTAAGATTGTTGCCTTTTTGTTGCCAGAACTATGCACATTACCCTGGAACTAGAGGTGGTACAGGGCATCCTGTCTGACAGGTATGTGAGGGTTTCTTTTGTGACTTTGTTGTCTGGTTGCTGTCTCTGCTTTTCCTTGCGTAAATTAGCAGACATCAGTCTGCTTTGCAAAACATGGGTACCACCCTTCTCAAATGAAATACAGTGATGGGCATTTTGAGCAGAGCTGATCACTAATCTTGAAGCAATTTCCAAGCAGAGATGGCTATTTAACCCTTATGCCTTGGACCTATAGAGAGAGGGAATAATTCTTACCTTGGAAGGAAGAGGATCTGTTGAAAATGGAGCTAAATATAGGAATAGTAAATTTGCCCCCAGAAGAGAACAGTTATTAGAGGCAAACTCCATCCTACCTCTGTATGTGTGCATGTGTTAGGGTGTTGCTAGAAGCCTGAGGAACAACATGCTGTGCAGGTTTTAGAAATACTACAGGAACTGCAGAGCTAGGAGATGACAAAAGCAAGAAATTTCTTATTTCTGTTTTCACAGAGGCAGAGACAAGCCACCAAAATCTTCCTTCCTGAATTAAGAGTGAGGTTTGGGTAAATGTTTCATATACAGCATTTTCTGGGAAGTGTATCTGTGCACTCACAGTCTGTTAGCTCAGGCTTTTGGCACATCACTCTTCCTCCTCTCTGTCAAAACTAGTACACACATAAATCCCAAGGCAGACAAAGGACAAAGGAATATCCTTCCCTGACTGCATCGAACTCCTGCATATGCTTCCTTTTGCGTACCAGCATTTTGTGTCACCATCTAAGTGCCTGCTCAGAGACGTGCTCTCTGCCATATACCCATATGCAATATCCATCCAGCAGGCACATTTCACCAGAGGTACCAATCTGCCTTGTACTTAGAGTCCCTCTGTAAATGTCCTGTACAAAAAAAATGCAGCATAGTTCGGCTTTTTTGTTCCCTATACCCACCTCTGAACACACCAACCTTTCAAATTTGCCTACTATATAACTAATGTAGCCTCTACACTCCTTCTACACTGTCACTCCGTCTCAATGTGTATATGGACAGACATATTCTCTCCATATGTCTCAAACAAATCATACATATATCCTGCCATTCTTCATACCCCAACCACAGCTATTCCTCTCCTATGGCTCCAGGATTGAACTATTGTGTTGTCCATTTCCCAGTGACAAGGGGTCTAGTTACAGGGTTATTGATTAGTTTTCATGCAGACAGATGGATCTGCCTTTGGTCTCCCCACCAAAATCCACCTCTCTATGGGCTGATTGTCGCTGCTCCAGGGATAGGATTTCACCAGGAGACCACCCTCCATGCAAACATCCTTCACCCAGGCCACGGATGGTAATAAATGGAGTCAGGCTGAGCCATAATAAAAGCAATTGAGTGGGTTACCTGTGCAGACATGAGATTTATACCTCCCCATATTTGATGTGATTGTTTTATTGAGTTCTCAGTGCAGTTAGGATGCCATTTATTTATTTATTTATATGCCTACTTATCATGGAAAAGGGGGGAGGCTCTTTCAGCCTAGCTGGTGTTCAGCCTCTGTCTTGTCAAATATGAGCCCATAGAAAAGGACTCTCCAGTTTTAGTCTGCTTTTTACCTAGACTTGGACTTGATGAGTGAGCCCTTCCCACATATCTCATTTCCTATGACAGACAAAGATGTTTGTTTCAGGACCCCTGGAACCTTGAGGACTGTCTGAATTATGAGCCTAGTAGAAGCTAAGGGGCTGGTGTAAACCAAGACATGTATATATACTGATTTTCTAAAAGTGCCTCTTGAAAGAAATTCCTATTTACGCTGTGCCTGTTTTGGATGATGGTTTGTGATCTATGCACAGACCCTCTTTATGCCATTGCAATAGATATAGTAAGCACTGGCATTAATTCTGACTCTGTGATCACATCTGAGCATTGAGAAATATTAGCAGGTGTAAATTGATTGGAAATGAATATTTGTAAGTGCACCCTGAGGAGTTTGGAAACCAAGTGATTAGATTTGTGATTTTCAGCCGGGTAGATTGCTATGTAAGTGCTGCAAAATCAGCTCTCAGTTACTGGCAATAGAGAAAATTGGAGGCTAGTGCTGAATATCATAGTGTCTAGTATTTCATCACAAGCCTAACTGTGTTTTTTTGGGTTTTCCAGCTCCTCTAGTCAAGTGGTAGCATGAGAATTTCGGTTCTCATTTAATAAATGATGTTGCCAGTGCTTTGGGGGCTTGAAAAGAGACCTGTCAGCTCTCAGAAGACTCAAAGGACTGCATTGTTATGATGTTTTTAAAGTTGTTTAATAGGAGTCAGATATCTAAATCCCCTTTAAAATTTAGAGTAGAAAAGAGAAAACAAGTGAAAACAAACCTACATTGTATTACAAGTGCTCATGATTCTTATGCCAATTACACAGTTTAGGCTCTGCCTTGGCATTTTTAAACAGTTGGGACTGATAAATATGGCAATGCAGCTATAGGCTCCAATAGATTAATTTGGATTACAGTGGAAAAAAAATCCTCATTCCTGTTAGTCTCAGTTTAAGAAATAATCATTTGGGAGAAGAACTCAAACCTTTGTGATGCCTTCATGAGTAGTAATTATTGTTTGAGCCATCTACACACAGATGGGATTTCCTAAACCCCCAGTGAGCTCTGTGGATGTCAGACCAATGGCAAATGCTTTTAGAAGTCCTTAGGTTGTCATTTATATAGACCAACACCAAAAGTGTGATCTCTAAATATTTTGCTGATTTTAAGCTTTAAGTTTTTTTAAGAGAGCCTAAATTCCATTTGAATTTCACCATGCCTTAATTAAGGACAATGGAATCTAAGTGAAGCTCAGCCTTGTTCAACTGTTTTGAAGTAATATACTCTTATTCAAGTAATACGATTTTTTAAAATAGGCTTTGGGGTTAGAGATGGGGGTTTTTTTGACATTTGATATATGTCTGAAAACACGACTTTGTTTTGTATGCACCATGTCATCATATCATAAAAGGTCCAGCTGGCCTGCTAGACTATTACCTGTCTCTTTAGCCAACACAAGATTATTCTTATTGTATATTTGCTTGTTATTAATGCCACTTATTTATATATATTCCAAGAAATCAGGAATTCCTGTGGGATACAATTCCACATTTTAATGGACCTCCCTATCAGGGGATACCTTCTGCTACCATTTAAATATTTCCTTTCTTATTTCCCTCCCTTCGTTCCTGCCTGTAGTGCTTTGTTTAAATGTGAATAATTCCTTTCCTGTTGGAAGGACTGTGCCCTTCAGATCACTATATTGTTCTCACCCTTTCATCATTTCTTGGCCAAGCCATTTATATTTTCTCCTCTTTTCTCCCAAAGTCAAATGAGGTTTTTCTTTCACATAATATGGATTCTGGTAAATGAGGTCTGGCTCCATAAGACTCACTCACCCAGCGCAGAAGTGCAGCTACCTCTATGGCAGAATGCAGCAATAATTCAGTAGTTGCAAAATCTTGAAAATATTTAACTTCCGGCAAAAATGAAGCTTTTTATACATCTATAAAAAAAAGAAGGGCTGGGATTTTTAGGTGGTAAAGGGGCCGATATGGTTCTGAACTTCAAGGTTCACATAACAGAGAGTTCAAAACTTCCCAGGCACAACCAATTCTACTTGCTGACTGGCTCTGTTGAGCTAATATCTCTGCAATATGAAAATTAGAAAAAATGCAGCTAGCTTATTGTATTTCCCCCCATACAACCTTCCAATGGCCAGATACGATGAATAAGACAAAGAGAAATGCTGTGAGCATTCATTTACTCTTTCAGCTGCAGTAGCATTGTCTGTAACCTCTGCTTTATGAGCCTGTCCTTTATTTGCAATGATAAAAAGAAGATAATACCAGGTTTGTGTCTGATGGAAAAGAGTCTGAATTTAAAGGAGTATATTCCCTATAATGAAGCCCTGTGTGACCCGATTACATTTTTTGCTCAGCTGAAAGTAACTGGCAGTAGAAGTCTTCTGCCTTGAGTGTATGCCCTGATGCAGGAAATCGCATAGGATCCTTAGGCTTGGCATCAGCTGGGAGAGAAGATTCCTGCTAGAACCCTGAGTTCCTTCTGTGCTTGCTAGGAAGTGCCAGGTTACAAGCCCTGCTAATCTCCATTGAGTACCATTGGACAAGTTTTCTTCACCCTTCCCTTGCACCAAAACCATGTCAGACAGAGGTAAATCCAGTCTTAATGACAAGTCGAATATTTGGTCTCTACATTGAGAAAACTGACTTGTGCCTACTAAATACCAGCAGTGGTGATAGGTTTGTGTGACACACACACCCACACACATACTTGCAGGTTAAAACTCAGGCAGTTCACCCTGAGTTCGCTGCAGACAGTGCAGTTGTCACTGCTTTTGATAACTATGAACAAGCTGCCATTAGAGATACTCTGTACTCTTCCAGCTTCTCCCTAGGCTCATTGCTTATCTTCCAAGAATTCCAGATTTGATTGGGAGGAAAAACAAGAAGAGATTCACAGTGACTTTGGCTGGGATGTCCTTCGGGAAATTCTCAAGTGCTGCTGGCTAGCGAGGGTGGCTCAGAAAACTCTGTTTGTGTAATACTGGTTTCTTCCGCATATAACACAGCCCCTGCCCTAATGCACCTGTTTCTTGCCAGGCAGTTTTTGTCTTGAAACATTATGTACCTCAACTGCACAAGATAAAGCCTCAGCTCATGTTAAACAACCTAGCTCCAGTCTGGAACTTTTTCTCGTTACGTGTTGAACTCAATGGACATTTTTAGTGAAAGATCGTACTGAGTTTTACAAAAGTAACTAAAAGCTATTATTTTCATTTTGCAGATGGCAAAACAGCCTTCTAAGGAGTCCATGCGATTTGCGTAAGATCAGTCAGAAAATTAAGGGCAGAACTGGTAAGAGAAATCTGATCTTTGAATATGCCATTCTTTGCTCTAAACTACAGGCCTGCCTGCAGCCACTGAAATTGACCATATGCTCAATAATATTTCAATGTACAAATATATTTCACTGGTCTTTATAACCCAAGTCAATGTATGTGTCTTTCCATATGTATTTTTAAAAGCACATCATAATTGGAGACTTTAATTAGGCATCATCAGCCAATTGCTATATTGTGAAAATGGAAACATCTCCCTAAACCATATGCTTAACACTAGAAATTAATAGATACCCAATACGTAAAAGAAGATCGAAAAAGCATCCAGCAGTTTGACTCAGATAATATATCCACTAAACTCTATTCTCTGCCATGGAGTATTAGTTAGGTCTGCTCTCAGGAGCTCAGGGTCCAAAGTGTATCCAGAAGACTGGCTGAACTCTGAAATCCTTTACTTTTGGCATGCCTTGGCTAAGAACTAACTGGGAATTCCCAGTACTGAACCTGGCCGTCCAAGAACTAGGATAGAGGTACAAATCAGGGGGAGGTTGTTTTGCTTTGCGTTTCTGGACCTCACTCATTAATCCAAGATAATTCATTAATTTAAGAGAAACAAGAAATAGTGCCATTAAATGACAATGTCCATTGCATAACTTGCATTACCGTGAATGTATGTCCGTGATGTGCTCCATCCTGTTCTTACTAAAGTAAACTGTCTAGTTCACAAGATTTCTCTGGGATGATTATTACCTCATGAAACCTATGTTGTTAGGTAAACTATATGTTCTGCTAAACAAAGGAAAAGTTCTCACTAACATCTGCCTCCAGGTTCATTTTTAGGACACTGCCACAAGGAGCATCTAAACTTAGCAGTGTCTAAATTCAGTTGAAATAGTCTAACCTGGAGTGACCAAAGATAACTGGTTTATGGTCATACGATAGATGGAAAAGTTTGGGCTGGCAGCAAGGTGCTCAGGCAACTTAAAGCATTAATTGCTTACCGAAGAATTAACATCTGTCATTTGCCTGCTTCTTAATTACATGCATTGTGTATACGTGTGTAAGTTTACATATATGCATGTATATATACGTGTGTATGTATGTATGTGTGTATATCTACACATACACAATTGGTTTATCTTGCATAGTGCTTAATGTATGAAGTGAGAACAGGAAAGCTGTTGGCGCAGAGGTAACGGGTCTCGTTCCTGTCATTTCTGGTGCACTTTGCTTATTAACTAATACACTCTCTAGATTTTTCCCATAATTAAAAGAAATCTACTGCATAGCAGAAAACTTTAATATTTTTTCCTGCATCCTGACAGGGTAGTTAAGTAATTTTTTTTTTTTTTTTGACTAGAGCTTGTATCTACCCTTTGTCTGCATGGGTTTGGTACAAAAAAGTTTCTGGTAAAACTCAGAACTAAATAACATGTTGTCCCAAATATGTCCTGCTATTCTCAGTGCAGATCTCAGTGACAGATCAGTGCAATATACACATATAGAATTTTTTAAAAAGAGGTTTTTTGAAGTGCTTAAGGGAGACTCTTAAAACTGAATTGAAACAGTTCTATAGTTTCACCCAAAGTCCTTTGCTAATGTTAGACTAATTCTCAGAAAGAAAATAAAATGTGATTAATATATTTTTTAAAAATCTTATAATAACCAAAAATAATTTATTTCTGTGTACAAGGACATCTCCATTTTGAAGCACAGTATTCACAGTCTATCTAGGGATATAGGTAACTTTTTTTTCTGTAGATGCCTTGCAAATTGCCTTAAGATGTTAAAGCTGTCCTGGATGTAGCTCTAACTGTCCTAGACACTAGGGAAAGCCAGATTTTGTGTTGGAAACTCCACATTTTGTGGAAGTAAGAGGACAGATATTTACTGGTGGCTAGGTTTAAAAATTGTCATCTCTCTGAAACTGCTCAGAGACTGTGTTAGATTAACTCCAATTTGTGATTGGTGATCAGAGAGATGACAATTTACTGCAGGTAAGGGATTTTCTGTTACAAAGAACTGACCCGATTCTGTTATAAAGAATTCACCCGATGTGAATTTTTATAATGAGGGAGAGAAAAATGTATATTTAAATTGTGAGCTTCTTTGTGTTTTGTGAATTCTGTGAGCTGGAGTCATGAAAGTCACTGGAGTGATGAAGTTTACTCTACTCTCAACAGCACTAGGATTGAGCCCTAATATACTCAATATTTCTTATTTCACTGCAATTTTTTCCCTGTTCACTGCCCTGTTTTCGTCTAGGACAGACTTGATAATTTTATTACCTGTGTTATGGGTTCACTTCCTCACAGATGTGAGTTTTGGGGAGCCTCATACAAAGGTGAACAGTGGGAAGTTGGGTCTGAATTTTTAAAAGGAATGGGAAAAGACTGAATCTTACGAAGCTAAAATGCTCTTGAGCCTTGGGGACTACACACTCAAATGCCATTGCCATGGTGGGTCACAGCTCAGCTTCTCTAGTATAATAATACTTAGCAGCTACAAAACACTTGTCCTCAAAGTATTTTATAAGCACAATCTAACTGACATCTGTTTCCACCTCCTTCTGAGAAAAATCAGTTTTCATTTCCAGTGTGGGAAGACTGAGGTACAGAACTCCCAAAACCCTGCCAAAGAGTGGTAGCGTGGTGGGAGCCAAACCTGGTGCTCATCTTTCTACCCGGGACAGCACAACCCAGAGGTGAGGCACTGGGTCCAGCAAGCATAAGACTGAGACTTCAGTGACTTTTGCATGCTGAGATCCCTTAAGCTAGCTGAAGTATAAATATATGTTAGGTCCATACAGGCTATTTTGCCAAAGAGCCTATGGCGATTCCTCTGGAATTCCATACCACCAGCTCAGTCCCTTACAGGGATAGCTGTCTGTCCTTCCACAGCCTTTGTAAGGTGTCTGAATGTCAAACTGTTATTATTCCAATACCTGACTGAGAGAGTAACAGAGACCTGGAGGTTTTTTAGGAGGGTGTATAATTAGCCGATCAGTATTATGTTACCCTGTTCATAACTTAATAACCATTTTAATACAGATGGCACACACAGGGATAATTTCCTAGGGTAGCCTAGCAGTATATTACAGAGACAGTGTGTCTGAGAGAATCTTTCTTAGCCAAGGTACATTCCACTAGCTAATTCTACCTGCTGTTTTCAAGATGATTTGGGATAATTCCATATCATTTGCAAAATATTAAAACCCATTTATATAGGATGCCAGATTTAGAAATACACCATTTGAGTTATTAGACATATTTTGATAAATCTGCCATGAAAAGTGCAAGACAAAAAAATACCACTGTGTTTTCCTTGCTATTTATTTTTTGCTTCCCTTGCTATAAATACACCAGGTTTTGGTTTCGGGTTTTTTCAATCTGGCTAAATTTGCTATATATCAGAAGTGCCAGTGTACCGATCTGTGCATTTTATCCAAGTAGACACTACAAAAGCCTGCATGGTTATTTACACATACCCTGTCTATGTTTATTTGACTGGGAAGAGCCATACATTTGCAACTGCATCCAAATTTTCATATATTTTTACTCTGTTGGTGAGGTATTTCATGCTTATGTATGTACCTTTTGCAAATATCTTTGTGTTACTCTGTTTCTGGAGGTTGTATTTCTGTGGGCACGGTCAGGGTATCTGTACATACATAACACTAAAACAGTGTAATTACTTTTACTGTGTGCACAAGAGTGTTATGTTGCCAAAGTGTGAAGATCTGATGTGCGTTGTGTTTGAACACGCAGGCATGTGAACAGTCTGAGTGCTTTGACGTCTGTCAGTACTTGATTACATCTGTTCCCTTTTCTCCTGCATCGATCCTGGGGCTTTTTTTTCCTGTCATATGGTGATTTTTGTCACCTCAAACCTCAGACCAAAACCTGAATCCCTCCAACAACAAAATCAACAAAATCTACACCCTAGGAGCCGGGGGAGGAAACGGGGAAATGGGGAAGGCGGAGGGGGGAAATGGTTCGCTAGTGCGAAATCGATTCTGCGAGGGCCGGGGATCAGACCGAATCGGGGCCACAGGGATCGCGGAGAGCAGCACTCCCCAGCCGGGTAAAGAAAGAACGGCCGGGCAAATTTAGGCGTTCCCACAGGCTACCGATGGGGAGTGAGCCGGGGGAGTGGGTGCAAGGGAATCCTTCCTCCCGCGCTCAGCGGGTCGCTGCTGTGAGCGCGGCTTGGCAGAAGATGACGGCAGCCTTGCGGCTCAGAGCTCTCATACCCGGGCAAGGCTGGAGGTCATCTACACCCCGGTAGGGGTGTTCGAGGGACGCGAGAAGCCCCGGCTCCGCAGCCCGTCACTCCTCCAGCCTGAACAGCGCCCAAACCTGGCGGCAGTGCCGGGCTGCTGGGCGGGAGCTCCGCTGCTCTCTGCAGCACTGCCCCGGCCCCCGGCTGCCCGCGGGCCGGGCGGCGGGG
>WEIU01008767.1:196276-267687 GCA_013389925.1 Aegithalos caudatus
TGAGTCTAATTTTTCTCTTAGAAGTCTACAGCTGGGTAATCACATAAATTCATATGGTCCAGTGTTAAAAAATAACCTGAAACCAAAACACACAAATAAAAAACTACTTAATTTTTAAAATAATGTTTTTCAGTTATACTATTCCTTTTTTTTTAAAAAAATATTTTTTAAAGGTGAACAAGTCCAATAGATGCAAGTTTCTCTTCAAAAATAAAATGGTGCAGGTAGGCTAGATTATTTTAACAGAAATGTCATTATTTAGATAGTTAATACTCTCTTGTCACCTTGGAAGGCAAAGATACAGACTAGTTTTTGCTCTAAAATCTTCATTTAAGAAAGACTTTGTCTTCAAAGCACTATCTGAGAACCTTAAGGGATGCTTTTCAGAAATGCTTTTTGAAGTTAGCACAGAGCAGATAAGTAGGAAAAAGCAGATACAATGTTTCTCTGTTATTGGTGGGAAGCAAAGGCAAAAGTAGGTGTAAGGCACAGAGAAAAAGAGTAGCTGATCTCGGAACCAGGTTATTGCTAATGTGGTAAAGAACTCTTAAACAAAACGTTTAAATCGTCTCTTCAGGCTTTGACAAAATCAAGAGCAGGTTTGATCCTCTCTTGCCTAGAGACCAGCAGGTCACACCAGGTTTCCTGAATCCCACAGAGGAGCAGTTCCTGTTGGCAGAAGCACTGGGGCAGTTCTTGGGTGCTCTTTCTTGGGATGTCTGTGAAGTGGCACAGGCTATAGAGCACTCTGTTCTGAGCAGGGCTTGGATGTTAGGCTGCTTGCATCCTACTGAGACAAAGTACCTTTTCCTGAGAAATGGTGTCAAATGTCCCAGGGGACTTCAATGCTCTGACCAGCCTCACCTGTAGCCTCCACATGCCCCTCACCCTCTGTCCCATGGGCTGGGGCCCAGGAGGTCTATTTAAGCTCAGACCTGAGCCTTGCTTTGTTTATGCAGTGGACTTGTTTCCCTGACGCTTTGGACAGACTTTGGCCTTGCACTGTTGGTAGCTTCTTTCCTGGCTCTCCCCTTTAAACATCCTCCAGTTATGTCTACTAGCTGTGACTCTTGCATGGTCTTTAGGCCCCTGTTGCAGCGTTTTCTCCTGTCCTGTCTGACCCTGCTTATGAGCCTGCTGGCAGCTCCTGCCTGTGCCTGCTGTGCTCAGGCACTGTGCAATCCTGCCCCACCACTGTGTGCCTGTGCTGGGGCTGCCCTTGGCCCCTGGCTTGTTCTCCCTGAGTGCACAGCTGGCCCTTGTCTTCCCTCACAGATGTCTTTGCTTATCCCACAGAGCTACTGCAGCCTCTTTGCTTCCTCTTAGGGTTTGCATTTTTTTGTGAGTTGATGTTGCAAACAGAGGGCTGAAGGATCCATCAAGGGATTACTTGAGGTTCTTGATACTGTTTGTTTGTATCCTGTGCTGCAGTCAAGAATTAGAGAGATTGTCTAAAAGCCTATAATCCTCAGTGTTCTTCACCATGAGAGCTCAATAAATACTTGTAAGGTAAGAGTTTAATATTTTGGGAAATGATGACAGTTAAAATGTGTCCCTCTTCTGTTGTCTGTGAAATCAATATTCAAAACACTTTCCTAGGATCAGTGAAGTATTCCTGGTCAGACAATATTTGATGGGGACATTAAGAATACTCCCTTTCCTCTTCTTCTCTTTACAGTTTGGGTATTTTTTCAGCTTAAAACCTTTGTAGTCTCTGATTCTTCCTTATAGAGACTTTAAACTTCTTTTTACTACCTCTTCTTGTACCTAGCATCTGTGTTAGGATATCTTAGTGCCAGTACCATTTTTTTCCTGAAGCTTTTGAAAACACTCCAAGAAGGCATTCCTAGACACTTTTCTGTTATGATCATGTTTGCTCTTGTATGAGCACTTATGGCCAAAAGCCCATATGAAAATTTGCAAGCTTTGACTTTAATTTTGTGTCCTCTTAATCTGGAGCAGTAGCCCCCGCATGCTTGCTTTGGATGTGGAACAAAGTTAGCTTGAATTTTTTCATATTAACAACAAAAAATACAGCAGAGTTTTTCCTCATAATTATTTTCTTTTTCCTTAAACTCACTGCTTCTCTTGTGAAAAAAAAAAAAATTATATGCAATTTGAAGCTAGGTAACGAATGCTGAAGTGATTTGGAGACAGATATGCCAAAGTGTCTTCTGTGTGAGTGCTAGCAGTTTTGGACTTAGTACCTCATACTTCTTGGGGGCAGAGTTAGGGAAAAGAGAAGAAAAGACATAATTCTGAAACAAGTAAGTTCATACACGTAGCTTTTCCATTACTAGCAGATCACTGACTGCTGAAGAAAATATACTTTTAAAAGAGTATGAAAAATTCCCATTGGAAAGATCAGTGATGAACTAGCACCTTTGGAGAGAGGAAAACATTCTTCCATGCAGGTGAGAATTCAAATTCACATCAGTGGTTGTGTTGACAATGTAAATGTGTGTGTCAGAGACCATCATGTCCTCGCCCTGTCACAGCTGCCTGCCCGCCTGCTTCAGCGCTCGCACAGATCTGCGCCGTCACTCTCGGCGGAGGCTGGTGAGAACTGGGTGCCTGCTGGTGAGTCCAGAGAGGAAAGCCCTGTGTCTTTGCCAGGAAGCTGGAGGCACAGAGCTGTGCAGCGGGAAGGAGAGGGCAGGGTGGGAAAGGGGGAAGAGTGGAAGCAGGTACTACTCATCCAGACAGAACAGGCGTGCCACTGTCATCATCTATCCTGCTGCATTGGAAGGGATTTAGATACTGGCTGTAAGGTCACTGTACAGCGCCCTGTGGGCTCCTGATCCCTTACCTGGGACCCGGTACTGCTTCAGTACAAGTAGCAGTGGTGGGCACAGGGAATAGGGAAATTTTTTTCTCTTAAGCTGGTTTGTGTGGAATCTTTAATGTTAATTATGGTAATAATTATCTGCAGTTTAGGACTGCTCCATGTTTCTTACCCAGTGATGAACTGAAAAGAGAAAAAGAGCTTAATCTTTGGTAAAGAGCAACTCTTCCCCTTATAGAAATGTCAGCAATTAATTTCTCAGTGAGGTTGCTTTGCACACACATAAATGAACATGACTTTAAAGTATTTCTTTCTGTAGTTTTGCAGTGTATTTGCAGTCTCTGCAAGCATGTTCAAATATGCATGTCACATGCATGTCTTATATGTAAGTATAAATTTGCCTTAACATGTCTAAAGGGTATGGGCTTTGCATATGGTATCTGTGCAGTGGTGCTTGTGAATGCTTGCGTGGTGAATGAATAGGAGATGGAATGCATCTCTGCAGGTGAAGGCATCATCAAACATGCACACACATTTATATGGGTACAATTATATGGATACAATTATGCCTGAGAGTGAGGTGAGAAAAATCACATCACCCTATGTGGTGATGTAAGTTCCCCTGTGTATCCTGAAACACTTGGTGGATGCCCATATGCAGGCAGCCTGAGGATTCTTATATCTGGACACATGTGCAGGTGTCTGAGTCATGTGTGAATGTGTGGGGCACGTGTGAATGTGAGCCTGCACATGGCTGAACATACATGTGGGGGTAAGGGAGCAAAGCAAGCTGCACACCACCTCCCTTTGAGTACGAGCTGAAAACTACAGTATGGGGAGGACCTTGGCTGACACTCTGGCAGAACCAGGCATGTTTGCAGAAGATGAAGCAGAATAGACAACATGAAAGTTATTTTTGTCTATCAGCTGAAGCTTTATAGAGACATCAACAAGCTCTTGTCTCATGCCAGCTTAATTCCTAGTTAATCAGCAGTCTGCTTGGGCAAAGGAAGGAACTCGCATCAGGGGCTGATGATGAGCCAAACTTCCCAATACTGTTTCGGGAGCCTGCAAGGAGCCCTCAGTATTGCTCTGCCTGCATTTGGCTAAACTGCCAACCACTGGATAATGCTCTGGGGTAGCTGAATGCTTCACCAGTCATGTTCTGGTGGAAACCACTCTGCACAGGGAATATGGATTGGTCCTCAGGTGATGAGCAGAAGTTTTTCTTCACTGTGTGTGATTGGATTCCTTATCCAGGAAAGTTTCAAGTGACCTAAATAATCCCAAGGCTTTCATCCTCTCTCTTGAGGCACTTCCATATAATGTGCAAGTTGATTTTGTTTGCTTAATTTCCATTACATTTGGTGGGATCTTCCTCTATCTGTGATGCTCTATAGAAATACTGCTTCTTCCTTCCCTCATTCATGAACAAAACCCCTCTTTTGCTCATGAGCTTTGTATATTGCAACTGAGGGCCAGCTCACTTTTCTAATATGATTTTCCCATCCAGTTTGATGAAAAGATACCTTTCTCCTTTCTGTCTGGTTTCTCTAATGCCACCAGAGTGGTGCAAGAGGGTATCTGCCTGTTCTGTGACTGGCATGTGTTTACCACAGACCTATAGCCCAAGTAATTGAAGTGCTGATTGCACAGATTCTGGCCACCAGCCTGATAGTTACTTTCTGAGAAACAGGAAATCCTCATCTGTGGCTGCTTGAGATTCAGCCAAACTGGTTACCATGGGGTGAAATGACCTTGGGAATGCCTTGACCTTTGAGTATTTCAGGCAGGTTCTGTGCATATCCATGTCCTGCAGCACTCCATATGAGGGCAAACATTCCTCATTTCTTAATGCTTCCCACAAAAAAAGGAAAAAAAAAACAAAAAAAAACAAAAAAACCAAAAAAACCCAAAAAAACCCAAAAAAACAAACAACAACAACAAAAAAAAGACTAAGCTACTATGAATTTCCCAGGTGTAAGAAAGCACCCGTGGGTAGTTTTATATAGCTGGTGTTCATCTGTTGTCTGTTTTCATATTGGGTTTTTATCATGGTGAAGTATAGTGTGATTCATCCATCAAGCATTCAGGTAGCCTCCAGCACATCAGCTTGCCCCCAGCTTTGCGAGGCAGAGTGATCTCTTTTCCTTTTGGATGCTGAGCAGGGTGGGGTTTATTTCATTTTTACAAGGGAAGTGATCATCACAGGGTGGGTGCTGTGGCCATAGCTGTGGCAGAAGAGCTTGTGTTAGACCACAGACATAAAAGGAGAGTCTTCACTTGGCCCTGTCTTCATTGTTGAGCTGACAAAGGCGAACATTTGGTATCATCTACTAAATTTGATATCCTTTGCTCTGTGTTATAAACAAACCTGTGAATTGGCCTGTCACAAAACTCAGCTATTCCCTTCCCCATGCTGATCCTTATTATGTTACCTTACCTTTGTTTTACAGGCCATCAGCCAGGTTTCTGTCCACGTGCTCTGTGCAAGCCCATCTGGTGTTGCTTTCCTACTAGGGTTTTGCCAGGCCCTTTTCTCAAGGCTATGACAATACTGCTGGACTTCCCACTCTCCTTTCCTGTGTTGATACAATTTCATTTTGTCCCAGATCTTTCCCAGCTTCCCCAGTAGACCGTCTGCCAATGGAGCTTGTCACTGTTACAGCAGTAGGGCCAACAGCTGTGTGCAAGGTGCTGTAGAGACAGAGCATGTGTCTAAAAGCACTGAGATGAGTGTGGCTGAGGGGAAGAGTTTAGAAGAGATAAAAACAGGCACTGAGAATGGAAATGGCTTGTATTGCTTCCCCTAACACGCTCTGATTGAGTTCCTCATCTCTGTTTGCTAGAAGGCCAGGGTCAATACTTGTGAACATTTTCCTACCTTGCTTCTTTTCAATCAAGTACTCCAGAATCAAATACCTCCATTGCTTTCTGAAGTTCTTTAACATTATGTTGTCTACTCTGGGATCTTCCTATGTAATTTCAGCTTCTTTGGCCTAGGGAAAATGGAAGCAGATCGTGAGAATACTTTGATGGAAAGCACCTGGCCAAAGCCTGACAATAGGGGAACAGCTGATGTTGGCAGGAGGAATGGAAGAAATTATCTGCAAATGGCCTTCTATTCTCTTCAACAGAGCAGCATTCCTGCTGGGTTGCTGGCCTTGGGCAGGTATTCCTCCTGATGGAGCCAGGCTAGCCAAATTGTTTCCATGGCAGTCATCTGGACTGCATGTCCACGCAATCTCCTAAAGTCTCCATCTCTCCTTGCAGTTCACAGTGCAGAATACTCTGTGAGTATTATTGGGCAATGTGCTAAGATGGGGCTGCATTATTTCATACAATCTTTTAGTGTGCTGGAGGGGAGGGTATAGATGCCCAGGGACCTGGAAGGCTGAAAGACTCCAGTTACCTCCTGGTATCGAACAGGATGTGACATACTTTCCAGTTTGGCTTGGGGAAACTGATGGCAGTACAGATGAAGCCCCAGCACTGTGACTAGCATATGTCAATTACTGACTCTCTGAAGTTTGGTGGTATTTTAGTTTCACCTCTCCTGTGTCATCTTTTATCCCTCTAAGTACAGTGCCTTTATGTTCTGCAGCACTCACTCTTACTCCTTTTTCATTCTGCCTGCCCAACTGCAGCTCTTCCCCACCTCCCACCCCCCAGCAAAATGTCTCGTTGGACCTTTTTACTGAGAATACTGGATATTTGAGGCTCTTTCTGTTGCTAGCAGAGCCAGAGATGGAGTCAGGGAACCTAAGATCTGACCTAGGATTCAAGTTACTTTCTGGAGCAGTTCTTGCATTTACAGGCTGACTGTGTGCCAATGAAGTGCCTAGGCTAGATGAGTGGAAGGGCTGGAGAAGACTTAAGGGAGATATGTCAGTGTCTCAGACCAAGCTGTGGAAGGGAGGTGGGAGCACAGACCATGGGTAATCAGATCTCTTTCCTAGAAACTCCTCACTGATCTCCCAGTTAATTCCACAGTGGTCAGTGCTGAGCAAGTATCCATACATATCCCATCCCTGTACTGACTTGCCTGGGGTCTGTAATATTAAACAGTGCCATGCAAAGAAGTGTGCTGCAGTGGAAGACACTCTGGCACCTAACAGACTGTGGCCATAACCAATGGAGAAGGAGTTGAGACTGATGGGAAGGGTGGCTCTGTTTCTGCCTGTAGCCTATTGTCGGGACTTGGCAAATGCTCCATGTATTGTGGTCTGCTCATCCCTTCTCAAACACATCATCTTCATTATAAGTGACCTAGGGAGATGTTTATCACCAAGAAGTGGGTGGGGAGGGCAGAAGAGATTTTTCTTGATCAAGTGGCAGGTGGAAAGTGCCCTGGTATGTCTGCTTTGGTCCTGTCCATCTTCATGTCAGATTGAAGAGTACCTGTAAACATATTCCAGCTTCTCTGAGTGCATCTGAGTAATTTTGGGCTCTGCCTCTGGGGCCTTGTTTACTGTTTGGGAAGTGGTCTTTCCAGTTCTCTTTCCTGTATCCAGATACAGTCCAGGACTTGCTTCCTCCTTGTCAACCCTAACAGTGATTAATAAGGACACATATTTCCTGGGCTTTTCTCCTATTTTTTTCTTAAAGATTTGCCTGCCAGTGGTAAGGAGACTGAGATAATAAACCACTGCAGGCATGTGAAGGGCCTGGGGGCAGCAAGACTTGAAGAAGCTGTGATGCAGTTCCAACCATATAGAGAACACAGGGCAGCTTACAGAGACAAATTCTGCTGTCAGCTGTAGGTTTCTTGCAGCTGAAGTGAAACACTGGAATCTGTGGTTCATAGTTGCCCACTCTGATACCTTCTTGGAGGTGACAATCCCAACAATAGCTGTTGTGGTACTTCTGGCTCTTTTGAAGCATTTATTTTCTGTCTCAAAGATCAAGAATAGCCAACAAGTGAGCATCCTGGTAGATTTCTCATTGAACGTGAGACTTTTTGCCTCTCATATGGTTTATGTGAGATGCAATGTGCCATGAATCTAAGTGTTTAAGTGGATGTTCTTTTGCTCACCTTTCTCAAAGGGATCATGGTCAAGTCTTCCCTTGTAATCAGTTAGTCTGACCTAAGTACAAGGCTCAAGGCCAGCCCCCCTGTAAAAAAAAATAAATACTGACAGATGAGTGGCAGGGAGGTTTCCTGGGACTGCTGTATTGCCTGCCTGCAGTAATGTCATGTTGCCTGAGCTCTTATCACCCAGTTCCATTATAAAAGCCATGTCTGGAACACATGTGTTTTGTAGTCAATCCTTTCTTCCCTGTTCCATCTCACAGGGAAGTAATTGCCAGCAGTTTCCTTTCACTCCCATCTTTAATGACTCCTTTAAACAATTCGGTCACATATTTAATATTTAGACTTAAATCAAATCTAGGATGGGATCCAAATCTCCTGCATACTCCTGTTTGTGGCTTAAGTGAGTGTTGTAGGAGATAATGGCTGAATTTATTCTGTGTTTTTACTCTGTCTTTAACACAGCAATAATTGTCCTGGAGATATTGTGTAAGGATCTCCAAATATCTTGGTACTGAAATACTAGAACAATCAAATCCTTAAAAGTGATTCAGGAAAAAATACTGCAAAGCTTCCAGACAAATACAGCCTTCTGTTGAAGAGAGTGTGGCGCAGCACTACATAGTCAAAGATAGCAGCCTTATGGGGCAGTCAACTAGAAGATTCAATCTTTGTAGTACCACAGCCAAGCTAGAATAAAAGTCTGATTGCAGCCAGAAATATAGGAGAATCATCTCAATCCAAAAGACCAGAACAAAGTTTGAATGGACACTACATTCTCACAGCTGCTGAGTCTTAAATTTTTCTTGACTGCAAGGATGGGCTGTCCATTGTAATTCAAGTGAAGTTTTGAGTTGAGGAAGCCAAAATAAATATCTTCTTTAGGGGTGTCATCCTTAGGGAGATGTTTGGTTCTCATCAGGACTTTGTTCTCTCTTACTGCAGGATGACAGTTCTGGCTTTCACTTGCTTGATTGAACACTCTTTTTTTTTTTTTTTTTTTGTCAGAGTCTGCTGGGCCTTTACAGCAAGGAAGAGATCTGGTGCTTTTGGACTTCTGTGTCCTTCATTCTACTTTACTGTAGAGATGGGTGACTTGACCCTGAAGCTTGGGGTTTGGGCTAGGGCTAAGACCAGGTCTTGGTAATCATGGGCACCAAAGTTGAACTCTCTCTGAGAATAGAAGCTTAGGGTAATGTGAGAGGGAGTGAATTGCTTTCTGGATATAATGATGAGTTGTTCTAATGTTACAATGATATTGAGGGTTATGGCTATATAGAAACAGTGTCGGAAAGTAACCTCACCCTGAGAAGTCTGAAACAAATTCATACATTTAAAATCAGGCACTGAACACTTTCTTGTGGTATTTTTTTCTAATTGTTTCATTCAAAGAGAGAAAGAGAGACAATTCTGTACCTGTTTTTCAGTTGTCTGAAGTACTGTGAAAATCCCCAAGTTCTGTGTTTCAATCTGTAATGCTTTGGGAGGGCCTGGGGACCCGGAACTGGGAGAGGAGTGCATCCCCTTCCCATCAGCTGCATTCACTCCTATCTTCCTCCTCTTCCTCACCCCACACAGCTGTATCTTCAGCTTAGGCACCCATCAGCTGGATCCCATCCTAAAATGCCTTGATGAACCAGAGCTCCTTGGTGCTGCCCCACATTCTATAGGGATTTGTTGAAAGACATTGTTTTCAAGAACAGCCAATGCTCAGCTTTTTGATGAATTTAATTCCAGCTGCCATGGGGTAAACTCAGTCTCTGGTGCAGGGAGGCAGGAGAGAAGGATCACTGTTGTGTGACTGCTACACCCCACACATACAGGAAGGAAAGATTGAGGAAAAAAATAAGTGAAGGCAGAAAGTAGAGAGGATACCATTTAGTAACCTCTGAAACTGGGGTTAACCATATTGCTTCCAGTGAGGGCCACATCCTTCTTAAGCCAGACTTGTGTGAAGCTGGTGATAGCAGCCAGAATGCACCAGCTCACAAACAAACAAGCAGAGAGAGAAATAAAAGAAGGCAGGAAGACAGATGCCCCTTGGGCAAACACTTGTTAAATTGACAAACTTGTAGAAAATGATTAAGGCTCTGGCTGTTCCTAGTCCAGAGGGGCCCTGAGCTGCTGCCTCAAGCTAAGATACAAAGGTAGTTCCTTGGGAGCCTACAGTGGACAGGGCACAGAGGGAGGTGAAACAATTACTGCCTGTCTCTAAGGTGCAGTCTCTTGTCAACTGTTATTTATGTTTCCCCAAATGTTGCAGTCTTCTTACAGGGAAAGCAGTCCCTGCCAATCTATGGCAAAATAATTGCAGCAACGTTTTCCTCCCTTCCTTCCTCCCTCCCTTCTTGCCATGTCTTACTCTCTCCAGCTCCGATTTACCTCTGACTCCTTTGATAATGAATTGTGATTTAACCTCCACTGAGAATTCAGATCTCTCACAGACTAGTAGGGTTGAGTGCTCACTTCTGCTTGGGACCCCACTGTGAACCCTGCTGGAAGCCACCCTAAGACAAGAGACCCAGGCCAGTGCAGCAGATTGTGCTGAAAGCATTTATGCCATATTTTGTCTTTTCTCCATAAGCTTGCAACTGAGGCAATATAAAAGTTCTTCCTTGTCCTTCACAGCTGAAACATACTTCCAGGAAGGGTGATTACACACTGACTCTTTACTCCTCCTCAGGGGTTGCCTGTGCTTCTGTATCTATTCTATACCTCTCTGTTCTTGCACTTGATTTTCTTTGGAGGTCTCCATTGGGGCAGCAAAGAATCAAACCTCAAACTGGGACAGTTTGTGCTAATAAACAACTTGAAGCAGGCAGGGCTGAGCCTGTAGTTGCTTAGTATGAAAGTGTGGTGCAGGATTATAGTTGTGGTGAGCAGGTCCTTTACCAGGAACCTTGTGTCTTCAAGCAGCCCATGGGGTTTGTTTAAGAGAGGAGCCAGTGCTTCCCTCTGTCAGTGGTACCACGCAGTCCAGATGGAATGGAAACAAGCAGAGACCTTTGCCATCTCTTTTTGCCTCTCTTTTTGCACGGATCCTTTCACAGAAAGCCATCAGCACTAGGACACGATTTCAAACTTTGGGCTTCCTCTCGCTTACTGTTCTGTCCACCATCCTCCCCTTCCCTTCATTCCAGACATGCATAAAGCCTGTCAGGAAAGGGTTAAGTGCTGCTTACCCCAGCCAGCTTTGCGTATTTAAAGTGAGTAAAGGTTTAATTACCAAATGATGACAGTGTCATATGGTTTTGGTGATGGCGCGTGGCATTCGATGAATGCAGAAGAGGGGAGGATGTGAGAAAGACACTGAGTGGCAGTGGGGAAGCGAGGAAGCTAAAAATGCCAAAGACAGTAAAACATCTGTAATTTGCAATTCGCTAGTGTTCGCTGATTGCTCATGGATTAAAGATTAAAATCTATTCTCTGGCAGATGGGGGAGAGAGAGAGAGGAAATTCTTACGAGCATGTTTTGCATCTGCATTTCATTCTGCTCCTCATCACGGATGAGGAAATAAACCCAGATCTGGGCTGGCAGGAGGCGGGGAAAGCGCACAATATAGGCAGGACCCAGCGTGCTTCTCCTGTTAGAGAAATGCCAAGCACAGAGAAGGAGCTGACATCAGGATTGCTCTTCTTGATGCCTGGGACTCTGTTTTGGCTGCATGAGAATGAATATTCCCATGAGGCTCGGAAGTGCCAAGAGCCAGAGCAAAGTCTTTCTTCTGGTCACCCCAGTTCTGCATTCTGGGGTTTCTTTGATAGGAAGGGGACGTTAGCCATCTGTCCCGTCTCAAGGGATGACTGAGTCTGGCTACAGTGTCCATGACGTGATGTTAACGCTTGCAGGCAAACAATACAAGTAGAAATAATGTTTGCAAGGATAAATCATTTTTATAACTTCAGCTAATCAGAATCTGTCCCTTTTATGGGCATGATGAGCTCTCTCTCTTTCTCCCTCTCTCATTCTGACTCTCACACAGGGTTTCTCAAGTGTGCAGGACATTAAAAGAAAAATGGATAATAAAACTGCAAATACAAGGCCTGCTCCTTAGAGGGGCTGGGTACTCATGGCTGTGGTTGGCTTCACTGGAGCCAGCTTTTGTGGTGAAGCCCACAATTTGAAAAGTATAAGGCAACCTTAGGACTTACACACCCCGGCAGCCTTGTGGAGGTTCAGGCACTGTCCCTGCAATGGAACAGAGCCGGTGGTCTCCTGCCTGGCAGATCTGCCTGGTCTGCAGAAATTCTGTTCTCTGGAAGGAATGGGGATTACATCAAATGATCAGAATAGCACAAAGGGTCTTGCAGTTCCTGACCCTACTCCTGGCCCTAGCTCAGTTCTTTGGGTAGTTGTTGTTGCCAGGGAGGGCAACTTCTCCCTGCAGCAGTATTAAACCAGTGTTGGTGAGGAACAGTAGTTCCTTTCTGCTCCATCTGCCTCCCACTTCAAATACTGTGGCCTTAGCTCCACGCACACCAACAGGTTTTTGCCTTTTTTTTTTTTTCCCCATGGGAATAAAATTTTGTTGGGTGTCTTTAGAAATGGTATCTGATTATGAAGCTGCTACAACCTATCAATGAAAGTGTTAATTCCACAAAGAGCATGCATTGCCATAACATTTATTATGTGAGCACACCTTTCTGTAAATTCATTTTTGTATGCTTACCTCCATCTGTATGCACATAGAGATCCTCCTAAATCCCAGTCCTCATCCAACCAACCTATGCACTCTGACTGTTCAAATATTACCATAATTTTTGAGTCATGGCAGGGACATGAACATGCCATATGTAACTTAGACTGGGCTGGGCACAGTTCAAATAGTGTTTGCTGTGATAGTGGAAAAGGGCACCGGCCTAAGTGTTCTTGGAGTCCCTCCCATCACATCTCTATTGTGTTTCCATGCCCCTGCCTTAGCTGCCACCTCCCCATGCCATGTTGGTGCCTGGGCTTTGTATGATCCTGAAAAGCCCAATGTCAACCCAGAGTACACAGATTATTTCACAGACAATACCCAGGTCTTTGTAAAGGGTGAAGACACGCCTTGTGGGGGGCAAGGGAATGCTCATGGGTGCTGTTCTGGCAGTCCTGTGTAGATATTGTGAAACTGCACTCTCACTGGTGAGTGTTGTTGCTGCTCAGTCCTGGTTTATTTTCAGTCTGTCATGGAGCAGCTCTGCTCTTCCTGCTCCTTGGTGTTTTTCCACCCATTTTGACTGGAATGCTGGGCTTGTGCTTTCTACTGGTTGTAACAGTGTTAGCTGGACCTAACAGGAAAGCTTAACTGGAAGATGTGTTTTTTTCTGAGCAGTGCCTGCTACAGCTTGCCTACAGCTTAAGAGAAAACTGGGGGCTCAGTTTAGAGCTGAGAGAAGAAAAGTGCTGAGCTGTAGTAGGAGGGGGCTGGAAAGATTCCGATGAAGGGAAATGCATTGTGTCAAGATACATAGTCTGATATATATATATGCTTTTTTTACCTTATNTTGTCTGGGGAATAACTGATAAGTGTTGAGATGTTTAAATTTTTATCTTAAAAATTAATTTTGTATGTTCATTTGATTACTGGGAAGGAAAGTGTGAGAGAGAGAAAAGAATATGTGCATGAGGAGAAAAAACCCCAGATGTGTGGGCAAAAGAGAGCCCAACATTTGATTAAGAAGAGGAAAGTGATCTCTTTGAATTGGGTCGCTGCAGTTGGACCACTGGGAAAGCTGTGTCTCTGTTTGCAAGTGATCTGTTTCACCAAGCGAAAAAGATGAGGCAGAGCAGAAGAAAAGCTGAAGAAAGATCAATGGGAGGAGGGGGACAGCATGGCAGATTTAATTAATTACTGCATATTAAAATGTTTGTTTACAGTAACAAACAGCTACAAGAGGTCTGATGTTAATTAATTTACAGCATTTTTCACCAGTCCCTTTGCCGTTGCTGGCAGTCAAGGAGGTAACACTATGGCAGGTAAGATAATCTCTCTTTGGATTTACAGCAGCATCTTGGAGGTGAGCTGAGGAGGCAGGGCAGTTCTGACTGGCTGCCTCTGCACAGCACTGGGCTGAGGGGATCTTCTCCAGCCAGTAAAAGGGACATTGTTGGGTAGCCTGGGCAAATGGTGCTCCAGTATAACTTAGGATCTGCTCAGTGTAAGGGCAGGTGCAAGGCTTGGATAAGAACAGGCTTTTTGGGATGGGGTTTTGGTGTCATCCTGGTTATGCTGTAGAGGCAGGTGTGCTGTCGGGTTGCAGTTAACTTCTGTGTGGGTCCTGCAGCTCCAAAGAAATCTGGGCAGCTTCTGTGGTGTTTAGGATTGTGTGATTTGTTCTAGGATTGGCATGCAGAGAATCACTGTCTCCTCCATGTGTTAAAGACTCTGCAGTGAGGTGTTCTGCCCCAAAGGTGGATGTGGTCAGTCTCTGTGGGGTCTAAGCTATTTTGTTCCAAGCTGGGATCATTGAGGTATTGGTGGGTTGATACAAGGGGAGAGCAAACCTGGAACAGAGTTTTGCAATTGGAATATGCCTGAACGAAGACATCTTTCTTTGAACAGATCAAAGTTCAGGCTCTAGGGAAATCAACACGTATGTTCCTCCAGCCCAATGTGGCTTCTCTTCCTGCCCACCTTATACTCTGGCCTCAGTCCTCACCTAGATGGCTTTGGAGGGCTAAGGAGAGATGGCATTTTTATATCCATGTCCTGATTGTGCAATAGCTACACCTAGATGCCTTCAAAGGGGGTGAGAAAGTCTATGTGAGCTCAGAATATGGGCCAGGTCCTAAGTGCAATGTGAGCATTCTGCAAACAGAGAAAAGAAATCTCTAAAATTATTCATAAAGCTCTGTCTGTTGGTCTGAAATGACTGGAGTGCTCAGCAGAAGTCTGAGGAGCCCTTTCACACACTACATAATGTGCTTATGGATAGACAGTTAATTAAGCACAGAAAGAGCAAGGGTGAGTTTAAAGCCTCTGATCCCAGATTCACTGGTGTCAACATTAGCAAAAAAGCAGTACAGGAGGTCTGTTTTTCACACCTGGCTGGTTCCTCAGGCTGATGGAGCTGTACCCTTTTTCCAGTGAGCCCTTTTTAAAGACATCTGTCTCCTGCCCCTCTTGGTAGGTCTTTTATAACCATAAGGCTGTTAACACCATGAAGAAGATAAGTCATATCTTACTCCTACCACCAGTAAAGACTTCACAGCTGAAACCCCATCTGGAGTAAACCAGCATTGTTTCCTGAACTTCCCTGAACCTCAGTTCTGAGAGACTGAGCCTCTGTCTTTCAGCTGCCTTAAGGCAAAAAAAGTCTTCTTTCTGGAGTTTTGGAAGCTCCTCATCTGAGTTTCTATGTGTGGCTGCAGGTGGGCTTTGTTCTTATGTACTTGTAGACCTTTGCTGTAATCCCATAATTGATCTTTGTAGTGGCCCTGATATTGGCCCTGTCATTTTAATTGGCAGTTAACACTTGTAATTTGTCCTGACTGTATCCTGCTGGCAATTAACTCTTAGCACTGTGGTTCAGTTCCAAGTCCTTGATACCTGGTGTTAAGAGGTCCTAACACTGGCCTTCTTAAACTGCCCTTTGCTGTTTCTAATTTGACCAGCTGTAACTTTGGACATGAGCCACTCTGCTCCACCCTGATCTCCGCCATAACCTAAGCTCAATATTAACACTCCTTGTAATCTTCCTTTCACTGACCTCTGCAAGCAATTCCTGTAACAGAGAATCATAACAGTAATTGAATGATAACCAGCAGAAGAAAGTACTCTAGCAGGGAGAGATGCTGAAGCACAGGATTTAGAAAACCGGGTCAACTTTTTGAATTCATGAAACATTCAGACTAACCTTTGTGGGTGCATGCAGATAGTCTTTACTGGGTGGGTGTTTCTTTACATCTCTGTCCATCAAGGCACCAAATAATTTCTACAACCCAAAGAGAGAATAGAGAGTGTGGTAGGTCAAGAAATGACAAGGGGGTTTTGGGTGCTAAGTGTGGCAGGGTGAGAGTGAGTTTTTCTGTAAGTACCATGTTGTTTCAGAGAGAAGCCTGCAAGGCAGCAAAACCTTTGCTGACGAATGATTTCTCAAACTGTTAACTGGCTGAACATGGCTGAACATCTGGGAAAGACACCGGAGCAGCTGTTGCTGCTCTTTAACTTTCTCTCAGCTTTGCCTTTAACCAGAAAAGTGCTGGCAGAAGGCAGGAAATGTGAAAAGTGGTGCTTCTCAGAGCAGGTGTATCCCTGCCCTGGACAGAGAAGTTGCACAGCCCAGCAATGAGATCACAGGCCATGGCACAGGGGGTATGTGTTTGCACCTGCCAGTTTTAATGACAAGAGGACCTATGGCCTTCTAAGAAGCCTATAGACATATGTGGCTTTTGGTCCACCAGAAAGTTCCTGCTTTGTGGCTATTTGCTCCTTCCATGGTTAATCCATGTTGCAGTAGTAAGGGCAGATATCTTTAGTGATTTCAGATGTCTTACATAGGAATGAAAGTTATTCTGAAGGGGAATTGCTGCAATTGAGATTTGAGCATGTTCCTTTTGTATGGAATACTCGAACAAGGAACTATTTTCTAGAAAGCCTTTTTTGGATCTATGAAAAGCATAAAGTAAAGGCCAAACTTGTAAGCGCTTGTACTTACTATGAAAAATGTCACCAATGGTGGCAAAGCAGAACATAAATTCTTTAATTTGGATATGTTAACATTGTTCTCCTGATGCTGTGGAGTGAACAGAGCATTCGGAGACCCTGGGTTTAGTCCTGCCTATTGTATGAGCTGAGCTGAACCACACCACTTCTCTACATCCTGTTTCTTCTCTCTTTCTGTGTCTGGTCTGTTTGTGCTGTGACAGATGTAACATATGGGCTCCCAAACTCCAGCTGGGCTCCAAGTGCTAGTGCAGTAGGTTTCTTAACTACTGGTAACATGCTGACTAGGGAATGTGGAGTTATTTTATCTGATTTTTGACTCATGGTGAACAAATCATGTTAGGAGATGTCTGAGTATCTCCATATGTGAGCCATGTACCAATAATTGCTATAGGGTGGTCAAACACTGGAGTAGGTTTCACAGAGAGCTTGTGAGGTCTCCATCTGTGGAGATATTTAAAAACTGACTGGACACAGCCCTGAGCAACTTCCTCTTGTTGAGCTTGGTTTGTTCAGGATTGTCGAATACAGCAATCTCCGTAACTCCTGACCTCATCCAGACAGTGATTTCATGCTAAGGTGGAAAAGATCCTGAAGGGGGTCCTTCTTCTGATACAGGCACTGTGGGACATGGTCCTGAAGCAGTCTCCCGCTAACTTCCTGAAAGTCTTTTGATATGGGGAGCTTGGCAGTGCTGCAGATTTGTGAGTGTCTGGGACCTGTAGGATGGTCCAGGAAGGATGCTGCACTTTAGAGAGGCTGTCTGCTAACAGCCATGGCTTTCCTCCCATCTGGACTGCAGGTGCTGTGCTCTCTGGAGGGAGGTTTAGTAGATTCTCTTGTCCTATGCGAGTTTTTTGTAATTTTTTGTTTTGTTAGTGACTCTATGTATGGGTAAGAGCAGCAGCTGCTCTTTGGGAGACTTGGGTTACTCCCTTTAACTAAAATAATGCAGCACAGAACTCACCAGAGCAGGGAGGAGCCACACTGTTTCTCATGAGGGTTGTGGCTGCCAGATCTGCATAGCTCCCACAACTGTCTTGGAGCAGTGGTGTGTTTCTTTTCTTTACTAGTGTGTTTTGGTATTTTGCCTTTTTTTTTTCCCATTTATTTATTTATTTATGACAGAGATAAATATTTTCTTTAGATCTGAATAATAAGTAAGTAAAATCAATATGCAGGTTGAATTGGAAATTCTGACTCAAGTTCAAGTACACTGAAAATTCAGTTTGGAAAGTTTGTGTCAGTTTTGACTCACAAAGGTTGTAGTGGCATTTGTTAACCATTCTTTCTTTCCCATTGTTTGGTTCTTTGGACTTCTTGTTCCCTCTAGACTGATTTAGCATAAATAGAATTGAGAGCCAACTCAGCCATGCACTGAAGATGCAGTTGGAAATCAGAAATGGGTAGAAAGGCCAGCCTGAAGGTCTGAGTTGTGAGGCTCCTCTAGGAAAAAGAGTAGCCTTTTTCTCCAATATCTCATCAACTCACTAGACTGGGAGCTGAGGCTTGAAGAAAAATTGTGACTTGTGTGGGCTCACCATGTAATTGCAAGGCTTGGCAGTATTTTCATCATCTGAGAATGTATCCAGAATATACCTGGTTTCTGTCTCCCTTCATTGCAAATTGTTGAAGCAGGTGCTGTATGTCATTACTGATCAGTGCAGAATGCAGTGGAGGGGACTTTGGCCTTCCTAGGAGCCCCTAGGCACTGAGATCATACTTTGTAATGAATAACAGCATATGGACACGGGGTGATCTCGGACAGGGTCTGATTGCGCTCTCTCCCTGTCTAATGTCTGTGGGGTTTTTATATGAAATCAGTGAGCTGCATTGATGTGCATTAGTGGAGTGTCTGGAGCATTGCTCCTGATTTACACCACTACAGAAGTGATCACAGACTAAGCAGGTGCAAATGTACATATTTGGTGTAGACCTCTGCCTTCTTGGAGTGCTTTTGGAGTAACTTGCCAGTATATTTTTCCCTGTAAAGCCTCTACTTCTTCTATGAAGAGTAAAGCAAATGTTATTTCACAAGGAGAGTACGTCTCTCTTGAAAGAGAGATCATGGTAGAAATACAAATCTGTAGTAATAATACCAATAATAATAATAATTATTGGGTAATCTCCTGTTAAGAATTCTGACTGTGCAGGCAGTTACTCTGCATTTTGACAGCCTTGTGGCCAGCAAGAAAGCATTAAAAATGATGCAAGCATTTAGCATTTGTGAACTTAACTCTATAAACTTGATGGAGTGAAGAGAATCTTTTTGTTCTGTGCTGAGCTGAGAAATACTCTGGCACTCTGGACACCTGCCATCTTCCTCCTACTGCCTCTTTTATGTCCTGCTGTGAATCTGCAGTATCTTCTGCAGTGGCAGCAGCTGGCAGGACTCCGGTGCCTTTACCCCCCAAACAGCTTTCTGTATTTGTACATCACCTTGTGCTACATGGCCTGAGTTCCTGTGCAGGGCTCCTTAGGGCTCCTGCAGTGAGAGTGATAAATAATGACAATAAAATATGTCAACAATGAACAACATGACCCTGTAAATCATTGACAGCTAGAGCAAGTGTTTCCTCTTTGGAAAATAGTCACCCTCATGTCTGTATTATTCTTACATCTCTTTTTTGTCTTTCCCAAGCTAACATTGGGCAACAGCCATACAAATCTGCAGGGCAGATACGCCAGAGCACATCCACAGCTGAGTTGGGGTGTTGGTAGATGCCATTGTGCAGCCCCCTTGCCCTTAGGACACCCTCCTGTAACACTAAACTGGGCGTATTATTCCTGTAATCACTCAGTAGGCATATTTCTGAGAATGAGACCTGAGCCAAGAGCAGAAATCTAATTCAGGATCTCAGACAATCTTTCTTTCTTCTAACTGGTGGCCTTGGGCTCAGAGTGACTGACTCACACAAGGAAATGAGTGTGACCTGTACGTTGCTACTGCTGTGTGTGCACGTAAGGGCAATAGAGTTGGTTGATATCTGATGAAATCACTGATGACTTTTTGGTGACCTCTGATGCAAAGGTCACGTTTGAGACCAGGAGATTTTTTTTCTGCACAGTGGTCTGTCATAAACAGCAGCACCTCATTTCCACATGCTGGCTCTGCAGGAAACAGCAGCAGTCCTGCATTTTCAAACTTTCCTGTATAGAACGTAGGGTCCGAACATTCAGACAGATTAAATCAGTGCAGCTCTCTGGGCATCAAAGGACTTGCACTTGTCTCCCCATGTTGGTTCTTAAGCAGGATGCACTGAATACTGTGAAGTGCCCAGGTTTCCTATCCCATTCCCTGAATGGGTGTGCCACTTACACTAACTTTTGAGCAGCAGAACTATCTTAGTAGTAGAGAATGTACAACTAAGTATCAAACATTTATTTTCAAGGCTTGAAAATGTTGGTCAGAGAACAACACACATCTTGTAGGTTCCTGGAACTAGGACATATTTGATTTGTCTGCAATTTGGTAGCAAGTGAAGAGAGAACTGGGTCACATACTATCTGCTTCATATACAGCCACTGATCTTTAGGAATAAAGTCAGGGAGTAGTCATAGAGATGAATTAGGGGAAGACTGAAACCTCTCCCTACTGGTTCCCCTGAAGAGGGATGGTGTGCACACTTGAAGGCTGTGGATCACACAGTGCAGAAAATAGGTGATGGTTAGGAATGTCAGCCTCCTGAGCTGTGGGGCTGACAAGGAGGTGAGGAGCCAGACAGACCTGAACACATAACCTGCAGCCTATGGCCACAGTGTTATCTTTCTTCACCAGTGAGCAGTCCTGCCCTGCCTTTGCTTGTCATAGATCTAGCCTGTCTTTCACCTGGAAACTTTGTACTGACAGCATGTGTGTATAAATATATATATCTTTTTTTTTTTTTTTTTGACATGTCCTATCAGTATTGTTTTCCATTGATCTCAGCCTAAACTCCATTCTCCCTCTGTTCTGCTGTCAGCCAGGATCCTGGTCTCCATACTGCTTTGGAGTGTGTGATTATTGGCTTGGGCTATTTGTCATATCTCAGGCTGCCCTCTGGTCCTCACTGAGGCTTCTGTCTGCATGCACCAAAGTTAGAGGAGAGGTAAGGAAGAGTGCTGATATCTTGATGATGACAAGGGATGAGCCTATGGTTGAGGGAAAGGATTAGGCCCAACTGGTTTCACAGCTTCTGTGGTCTTTGGTGTCAGCAGAGGGTTTGCTTAATTTCCTTACATGTTTTGAGCTGCATCATCATATCTTAGAGACTAATTGAAGTAGCATATGACTTTCCACCAGCTAAGAATTGGCCCTCACCTCATGCTGTTCCTCTGCACAACACTGCAGCCACTGTATATTCTTCTACTTGTCTGCACCTTCCCTTGCTGCCTAGGACAGATTGGCAGGATTGAATGTGTGTCTCCTTTCCTACTTGGACACTGTGTAGAGTGAGCAATCACAAAACCTCCAGTGATGAAATGTGCTTTGAAGAGTCAGTGAATAGCTCTGGAAGGCCCCTTTTGCACCCTGCACTAACAAATTAAGCTCCCTGTGCCTTCAAAGTAAGATTGATAACTCCTTTGACATTTCATATTCAATATTCTGAATATTGAGAGGTGTGGGTTTCCCTTGAGATACCAATCTTTCTGTTTCTCTCCCACTTTATCTCCAGAGAGCCTGCTGGGAGACTGAGGGGGTAGAGACGGGGGAAGACATGTAAAAGACTTGGGGTGGGGAAAAGAGAAAAATTACACAGAGGAGCATTTTCCTTTTTTGACTTCATCAGCAATGTCTTTCATTTTAGAGCCTGGCAAATGGAATTGTATTGCTCAGCCACGATGAATGATCCTGTTTCCTTACCCCATCCCCCCCACCTCGGCAGGGTCATTCAAATAGGCTTCATAACTAAAATAAAAATGTTCCTGTTTTTATGGACACTTGAATCTGTGATCTCTTTCAGTTGAGAACTTTGGAGGGAGGAGATGAGAGTGAAATAAAGGGAGGTCAACAATCTGAAGCATACTTTTTGTTTTTAATTTGCCATGAGTAGGAAGTGCAGGTATTTGTCTGTCCAGGTACCTAACTGTTGCTTAAAGAATGAGAAACAGAAAAAAAGAAAGTTTGATTGCAATTCTCCCATTCCTACTCCTTCTTATTACTTAAGGTTGGGAGAGTAAAAAGTAGTGGCAGCTGGAGCAATTGTGGGTACCCAGAAACGTAGTTCTGGACATATCTTTTCCAAGCGGGATTTGTCTTAGTTCACTCTAAAGAGGTTGGCCCAGATTGGTTTTCTGATCCAGCTTGTTAGATGCTGAATGGAAGACCTTAGATGCAGCTTTTTACTACTGTTTTCTGTTCTATTATGCCTGGAAAGGAAACAGTGTGCAGTTCCTGCTATAGCATGTTAATGTCTCAACTGATGTCACCCTTTGTGACCTCTGTGTCTCATCAAATCCACTTCAGCCAGAACACAGATGAAAAAGCTTTGTGTTACCTTGCTCTGTCTCATCTGCTTCCTCAGCCAGTCAGATGAGGTGGTCTAAATTCTAGCTATTCAAGCTGGAACAGGTGGACAGGTGTTAAATTTTTTTTTATTTCCCAAAGGAAGTGTGTGTGTAGCAACAAAATTTTAGTCTGGCTGCATCTGGCTGTGGTACTATTTTGGTCCGTATTTTTCCAACAGATTCATAGCATGTTGGTAAATGGAGCCTGTGGCACTGAAGTCTATGATGGGCTTATCTCCAAATTCCTGCCTGTCCTCCCTTATCCCCTGAGGGCCCTACACAGGTGCACAAGCTGGCAGTCCAGAGGGCAAACCTGTGAGCAGGGAAACAGGCAGCCATGGCAGTGACATCCTGGGGCAAGAAGTGCTCTGTTGGCAGCTCAGCTTTCCTGGTGAGAGTTTCCAGTGCTGCAGCTGAAAAGCTGTGTGGTGCAGAGTGTCTCCTATGCTGATGAGAGATGTTCTACAGATGTGGTACAACTGGCTTGGGGGTGGCCTATTCCCTGTAGCATAAAAGAAATACGTTGTCCAGTGAAGGGGGGTGGATTGCAGCCTCGTGTGTAAGAAAAAAACCCTCTCTGCAGGCTATAGCCCAGGGCAGACATTTTTTGCTCACTCACAGTAATTCACCATCTCTCAAGGGACCCATTGAGCTTATTTAACAAAGGTCAGCTAAATTTTCTAGTATCCTGCTGTGAAAGCAGGATTAGCAGAAATCTTATTTATCCTTGGTATCCAGCTACTTGACTGTTTCACTTCAAACTGCCATGCTGGCACAGTCTGAATTTTGTGTGGTTGTGGTGGATAGAATCTTAAAGAACCCACTGGGTACTGACTTGTAAGAGTTTGCAGCTGTACCAGGAGGGCTTGATTTGCTTCCTCACTTTCCCTGCCCTGATTTTCCATGGCTAAGATTCCCTAGATTTTGAGTCACTCAGGCTTTTCATCAGTTTGTGCAATTATAGGTGATTTGGGCCAATTCTGACCTTAAAGAGGACTTGCTTTCAGATTGACAAGAGGCATTTGTGTCTCACTGTGTGTGCTTTCTGCTTGAGGGATGTTCCATGAATTGAGTTTGTCTGTTCTATTTTCATTGCTGCTCTTCATGGCCTGGTGGCCCTACCTCAGCTGGGGTTTGTGGTGGTGGGTGCTGTGTAAAGCACAGTGGGAGACAACAGCTGCTCTGAAGACTGTTTAGTCTAAAGGGACATGGCGGCCACGTTTGCAAGAAGGGGTCTGGTTTTCTCAAGTGGGAGCCTGTTACAGCCTCTTCCTGCTCACTCCTGTGAGATGTCTAATTTGCCTCTCTTTCTTTTATTGAGCTGTTGAATCTGTGTATCCTGCTTCTGGGATTCCCCTGGTCGCACCAGCAAACTGCATGTGTTTCTAGCCTGTGGTGTGTGACATCCACCCCTTGTCTCTCCTGCCCCTGTTAGCAGTTGCTGGAGCACTCAGCCAGTCTGCAGCACCACACACCACCTGCCTCACCAGCCAGGTTATGGTAGCCTCTCTGGCTAGCTGAAGGGAAGTAAACACCAAAACCCTGGGGAATTTTTACAACTTCCCCAGGACATGGTCAGGGAGCTTGCAGCAGACCTGAACTGCTATTCTTCCAGGCAGCACCAGTGTCTCAGCACAAGGTCACCCTTCCCTTCACAGCAATGGGTTCAGCCTTTGACTACAGATGCCTAAATGGTTTGTGGAGCAGACACAGAAAGCAGAGTGGACTGTGGGTCAAGGCAAAGCAAAGGATGACAATAGTGAGAGCTGAAAGTCCTCCAGCCCTTTGCTGGAACAACTCCATCCTTCCCAGACTTCTACCTCCAGTCCCTGAGTGAGTGTAGCAGTAGCTGTCTGTTCTGTTGATCTGAATTAAAAACAACATGGCAAATGGTGTTTTCTAGATGCTGTAATTATCTCTTGAGAAGGAAAAAAGCAGCAGCCTTTGGCACAGCTCTGATCAGCTGTTTTGGACAGGAAGGGCAATTGCAACTTCACGTGTTGGGTTTCCTTTTGTTGGTGTGCCATGATACTCAGAGCAAGTGAGGCTGGGCACCATAAAAGGTTGATCCTGGCACAGAAAAGAGCTAGATGGGGAATCAAACTCCTGCCTTTGGGGAGAATCCAAGTCCTGATCACTTCCAAAGTTAGATTTCAGTCTTCAACTCTGGGACCAATTCCTGCATTAAATAGACACTAATGATGTTTCTACCAGAGAGGAAGGAGTACAGCTTTTATTCTGAATTTCTGCCTGTGTCAGGAGTTAAAAATAAATCAATCTGTTTGACTTGGACTCATGGATCCAGTGTCATCTAGGCCATGAAATACTGTGTAGGTTCTGAGCCAGATGTGCTTTGTTTTTTAAAGAAAAAGAACTTCATGGTAGATAACAAACTGCTGGTGATATCACCCTGTGTCATGTCCTGCTGGTATGTCACAAGTGGTGCCTGGGCTAAATGTAAAATCCTGACTTGCTGTGACTTTTGGTAATCAAGTATGTTCTGTGCATTTTTGCTTGTCACCTGTTCTATTTCTCCTCCAGTGCACTCCCTTCCTCCCTCCATACAGGTGACTTGGTGACTTGGATCATGTAAGGTCTAATTTTCCAGCTGGACTCTTCCAAGGGTGTATGTTTTCTGAAGGTTCAGGTTGTATGACGATATGACAGTCTGGTTCTATCATAGTAGAAATTAGTCCTGTGTAATAAATAATGTTGTTTCTTGGCCTTTCGCCCATCAGAGCAATGGCTTCTCCTTCCTCTCATCTGACATACCTCCTTCAAAAGATCACCTGTTCTGGAAAAGCTATCCCTCAGTGGGAGAGAGATGGGGAAAATGCAGCTCTGAAGATACCACACAGATCCCACTATCTATAATTCTCATTGATGTAATGTTTGGCTAAGAGGATGGGTGTTGTCTGAAAAGGTTGGTGTCATACTGTGCACTTGCCTCTCCCTAGACACTTAGCCAGGATGATTTTTGCTTAGTGAAGGAGATCAGAGCTGCAAGATGGGCAGGAGCTATCTGGGTTTCAGAGTCCAGTCTACTTAGTGACAGTGCCAGTCTGTGAGTCAGATGTACAGCTCAGAAGGGGCTGCAGAGATCTCAGTCTGTGTGCCTTGACTTCTCACAGACTCCCAATACTCTGTTGAAGCCTGCTGTGGATCAGTAGCCACATTGACAAGGAAGAGAAGGATCAAAGACAGAGGCACACATCTACTGGGTAAAAACACACTGATGGTTCCAGGCCACACTTAACTCTGCAAAATAAAATGAATGAAAGCATCCCCTCAGCCCCAGCAAAGGTGATCTAAAAAATGTAAATATTGTGTGGATATAAATCTTTGCCAGCCTCATCTTCTTCACTGATGTTCCTTACCTGCTCCAAGCCTCCCTGCCAGTGTGGGCAACCAGGACAGGGGACCAGCATGCTGCACGTGCTGTGGGGGTTTAAAGTAAGAGAGGTTTAATCTATCTTCTCTATGTAGTCTTTCCTCTGGGATGAGTTAGTCTCTTTCATGGCTTGAGTTGGGATGCCTCCTGTGGCCCATGGACTGTCTTCATCTCTCCAGCTGCAGGCAAAGGAAAGGAGACACACAGCACAAGGAAAGAGAGGTAGCCAAAAGAAAAACAAAAGGGAGAATAGGAGGCAGACAGGATTATCTTTTTTTTTTTTTTTCCCTTTCCCTTTTTTTATTCTTCCTGTGCTCTGCCTGTTCCTGTCAGAGCTGCTGGAAATTGTTACCGACAGATCGAGTGTCTTCCAGTTTCTGTGTCAGGGAGTTTTGCCGATTCTATGAACCATGCAAAAGAGGGGTCAGGCAAGAGAAGGAGAGAGCAAGAGAATGACCAATTCAGCAGAGCTCTGGCTTTATCACTGATCTGGTCAGGTTCACTGGGTTTTAACTCCATGAGCCAGTCAGGCTTAGAAGCTCACACCTTTGTTATCACCTTTCAAGAGGAGGGAGCAGGGCGGTGTGAATTCTCTGGGGTCATCAAGAGAGGCAGGCCAGAGATCATCTCCTGTAGCAGAAGCTGCCTTGCCCTCACCCTCCACAGCATGCCAGACACTTGGATGCTCTCTGTCAAGATTTATCACTATTTATTACTTCACAGATCAGAGTGGGGACAAGAGTGGTCTGCTTTTGGTTCTGCCATGTGTTCTCATGGTGGTAATAGAGGCTGTATCTGTACAGGTCTAAAAGGACAGACCACCTCCTGACTGTCCCTCTAAATGCCTCGTGTGTGGGCTGCATACAGCTTGTCTTGGTCTGTGTGGCTTAGTGCTCTTGGGTACCCTATGCTCAAACAAACGTGATGCAGGCTATGAACTTCCAAGGAGTGACCTTGGAGTCTTGTACCTGACTGTATGAACATATCTGAGGATTTTAATGTTCACCATTGCTCTACCTGCATATGAAGATTGTATTGGACCTAACAGTAATGTCAGTCATGATACAGGTGGCAACTGAAAGGTGAATGACAGTCACTGGGAGGATCAGGCTAAACAGACATGCCAGATTGGTGTAAGAAATTGGGAAAATATAATTGAAAACTTTGCCAAATCCTTTTCTCGAACAAAAATCAGGAACAGGAAACCTTACAGCAGCGAGATGCTTGGGCAATTTTTTCTGCTAGAAGCTGGAACCTGGTAGCTATGACAAATGGAGTGTCTTGTGGGGAATATATTACTGCAATGGCAAGTCACTTTTCTGGGAGCTTAGTACTGACTGAGCTTGAGTGGAGATTTTGAAGGTCTTAGTTGTAATAAAGTCTCTGCTGGTCTAGATTAGTTCATTAAATCTGGGTATCTTGCTTTTTGTCACTGCTAAAGTTTTGCTCTGGTAGCATTGGTGTTGGATGTGCAGGCCCTGAAAAGAGACCTCTGCCTGCAGAAGTAAGTTCTGTATTCTCACAACTGCCTGCAGAATGGAGGTACAGAAACTGAAATGGAATTGCTCAGGGGAAGACAGCAGCTGTAAGCCAATGGGCCTTCGGGATTCTGTTCTTTTCCTGGTTGACAGAGACCACTGAGCTATTTGAGTACCTCTATTTCCCTTTCCAGAAAGGGTCTGTGGTGACTCCCCTGCTCCAGAAAGGCTACAAGAGATGTTCTGCTGTTGCAGCCAAGTTGGGCTACCAGCTCAGGAAGGACATTCACAAGAGGCCCTCCAAATCATGTGCCTAAGGCCTGGGATCCCCCCAGCACTGCAATGCTCTGCATAACTATTTAGCTGTCCAAGCAGGCTGGCAGAACAAGCAGCCAGTGCCAGCTCCAGGGACAGTGAGGTTAGGGAATGATGTGCACATTTTCGTGGTGGCTTTGGCAAGAACAGTGCTGAATGTGGAGATTCCAGAGGACATGTACAAATAGCAGTGGGGCTGGTGCTCCTCTGCAGGCCAGTGGGAACTGGCTTTCCTGCTGATCATTGCCCTGTGCTATTCCATCATCTTGCAGAGAGTGCAAGATATTGGGTGTAAGTCAGTAAAAAAAAACCCATGTTGCTTCAGCAAGAGGTTTCTAGAATTTGGAAAGTGGAGGGAGACTGAGAGTAATGTCAGCTGGCCTTGCTTTCACCACCCACAGAAGGCACAGAGGGATGTCAGGCATCTGTGTGTGTGTGTGCTGGAGCTGCATGGGCTGCTGCTGCTTTTTGTGGTGTTATAGAGGCCTGGGCATGTGGTAGGCTTTGTACAGAGCTTTCCCTTGCCCAAAGAACTAACAGTCTGAGGTGGCGTGGGATTGATGACACTGGTGTCCTTGAGTGAGTAGGAGAATAGCAAATTCATGCCTCCTGGGCTCTAAATAGTTAATTGACAAAACTGAGCAACTAGAGATCGCCTCCTGCAAAGGGCACCTCTGTGACTCTCAGCTCCCTCCCTTAGGGCAGCACAATATCTATGAAGGGTATGGGAATCAAGGGAGTGATGGTAGTGGTGCTCACAAAAGGTTCAAATGGATCTGAGCTGCATTGCAGAGAGGAAGTGATAATCTGATAGCTGGTGTTTTTGCTTTCCCTGACTAGCTTTGATTTATGGCTTCTGATATGGTGGCAACAAGGCAGGAATATACTGGGTGCTGGTAGATAGGGATTTTTGGAAATGTTATTGCTGAGGCAGATTACAGTTTCAGCTCAGGGTGGGATGTTGTTGCTGTAGTTACAGAACAGCTGAACAGCAGCCTGGATCCTGTACTGCAGAGCTCTTGAGCAGAAAAGTGGGGGAAAAAGGACACAGCAGAGTGGGTGTGATTTGGTCCAGGTCAGTAACAGAGTTTGGAAACAGTCCCAGACCTCCTGACTCTAAGCTTCTCATCTTTCTTCAGGTTCATCTCCCTTGGTGATTAGTCACTCAGCTGTGGCTGGTTGAGAGTATCCTGTACCAGGATCCCCACTGAGGAATTGTAGCTCTGAGTGTTCTCAGTTTGTGTCATCTAAACAGCAGGTAACTGCATTATGTGTGAGAGGGGTGGCCTAAAATATCACCAAGAAGTATAATAGTGATGTGCTGTCTGCCCATCTGAACCTTTTTTCTCCAGTTCTGTTTCTTTTGCCTTCACATTCCTTGAAGTCCCCCAGGAGGTGACAGACTAATATTTCTTGCTAAAGGAAAGGCTGTGGGGTTTTTGGAAGAGGTCTTTTTCTTCTCTCTGGCATGGCCTAGGCTGGTCATTGACAGCAGGAGAAAAGAGCTGGGGTTCACTATTTGGAAGGGAAAGAAGCAAGTGTATGAGTAGGTTGTTAAATCCCTGGGGGATTTATTGGACCCAGGCTTAGAGAAATTTCAGGCAGTTTGTTCCCCTTCCTGTAGCCTTGTCACCTTTGCTGTGTACTGTTTTCTGATGGCTTCTGTGGTGCACTGCTGATTCCCAGCTGTACTGCAGAGTTTCAGAGGTGTCCAACATCCTGGCTGCAGAGTATGTAGAAACTGAGGAGACAGCTTTTGAGTTTGGGTAGTTGTGGGCAGCACCAAAGGTAATTTGAATATGCAAGGGATTCTTTACTATTAGTGCTTGATTCAGAACAACTTGCATTGTATCTTCCAGCTTTTTCTTCACCATGAGAAGAGCACAAAGTGAAAGCTGAGGTTTTAGTTTATTTACTTGTCTCCAGTGCTCTTCATAATGACTGCATGTGAGATGTGGTAACTCCACAGGGAAAAAGAGACTGTGTCAGCAAACATCTGAAACCAGACAAACCTTAAGCAGTTGAGATTCAGTGCAAAGCACATTGATGCCAGTTCAATTCCATTGTGATCAGTTTTGCATTTTACATGCTTTCTTTCCATGTGCTGATGCTCTGTTTTCACAGGGTTGCCCAAAAATTTTGACTTGATTTTAGAAATGCATGCTTTGGATTTCAGAAGATACTGGTGAGGAATACAGGGATGAAGGAGACAAGCAGCCTTTGGTGGGAGTCACCCAAGTTTGGGTACTGAAGACGGCTCTCAAGGGTGGTGTCTTCTGAGTGTGAGATCATGAGCAATAGTGATGTTATACATGGAAAAGGTGCATGTGGATGGCCTGGAACACCCATAGTCTGAACCAGCTCTTAAAGGTCTGTAAGGAGTGTGTGCAGAGCAGTTATGAAGAGGAAGAGAGACCAATGGTCTGTACTTATAAGCTGGGGGAACTTCTATTATATGGACATTACAATTAGTAGAGGGGGTGTTTGTCCAGAAAGTGTGTGTGAGAGGAGAGGGGGAGTCAGGGAGGGGAGAGAGCTGGCGGTGATGGGAAGGAAGGGAGGGTGCCCTGACCTCTCCTCATAGCCCTGACTGTGTCCCCATCTGAAGGTCTGGCATATCCACTCTCACTACTTAATGATAGTGACATTACCCATCCGCCCAGCATCGCGGGGCTTTTGTCTTCATTCAGGCAGAAATGAAGTTCTCCTGGGCGCACTTATCAATCACTGCAAAGCTCCAGCTGTTCCGGAGCCTTTGGATCGACTTCAACAGCCGTGCTTACAAATTGTCTCTGAATAGCACCGAGCTGAGACCCCCTTTTTTGTCATTGTCTTCCGACAAATGTTTTTTTTCGGCAGCCTTTCGCAGACGTTGCCGGCTGCCTTCTGCCGCGGTGATTGAAAACAGGCCTGTTTTGCATTCTCCTGTCGGAGTCCTGGGTTCAGGGAGCTGTCCCTGAGTGCCACTCCAGCGAGTGCTGTGCCAAAGACAATTACATGCATAGTTTTGCTGATTGCATTAAAATCATTAGAATGAAAGATTCTGAAATCGTACATTAAGGGGGGAAATTAGAAAAAGCTTCAGAGACAGACAGCAACGTCCCCAAAGTGAGGGCAATACAATTAGCTCAAATTGTGTTACATACACACAGACTAGGAGTAGCTCCTGTAACAAATGACCTTATTATTGCTGCTCCCTCTCTCCCTCCATTCCTTTTTCTTTCCTTCACTCTCTACTTGTTCCATTTTCTTTTCTCTCCTCTGAAACTTCTTTGGCCAGCACCACTGTTCTTCTGAATCTTCTGTTCACCTTTCTTCCTTTCTTTTGTTTTGAGGAGTGCCTGGGAAAAGGCAGTCCTGGGATCCCGGGAATGTAATACTTGGCTTTCAGAGCTGCTTTGCAGGCCATTTAAGAGGAAGTGAGCAAGTAAAAACTCCAGAAGTTAATTTTCAGCTGAGCAAGAAACTTTGCTCTCCTGGGGAACAAGGAAGTACACGACTCCAAAAGCTTTGTATGTGCACCAGCCATCAAGAAGATCAAAGCATTCAGCTGTCTAGCATACTCCATATCCAATGCCAAGAAGGAGACTATGCCTGAGGTGGGAAATGTTCCTGCATACCACAAGTACCAGCGTGGCAGGAGGTGCAGAAAGGTTAATTCTTGAGGGGAGTGTGATACTTATCCAATATGAATTCTCAGTTGTTGAAAAAAACCACATTATGGCTCATGGGCCATCACCGTTATCATCCTGTAAAGAAGTTGGCCAACTAAGACTGCCTTACCTGCATCAGTCAGTGACTGAAATCCCTCCTCCTCAGCTGGTAGTCAAAGTCTTAACTGGAAAAGCAGTTCTGTGTTAGTCTGCACTGTGATACTGTACAGCTTCTCTGCTGGGACTTGGGGTAGTTATGGTACAGGCTGCTTCCAGTGTACCAGCTTGCAGCAACCTGTGTCAGCTATGCCTCTGCATCAGCTTGCCCTGCTTTGCTGCTGGTACTTTCACTCACACATAATCTGTGACCTGCTGTAACATTACTCACCATAGACCTCATTTTTGCATCCACTTGCTGCTTCCAAAGAGCCTGGACTTATTATGCAGGTTCTGTTGAAAGGCACATCAAGGTATGGAGCATGATGGCATACATGTGGCAGTAAAGCAGCATCACTGTTCCAGGCTTTGCCTTCTGCTTCACTACTTTCACTGCACAGTGGCATCCAGGGCTGTATTCAGCTGGTCTAAATTCTGCCCATGTTTCTGTGCCAGGCTCCTATCAATTGACTTTGGGTCTTCAGAGGAGCTGATGTCAGTAGGCACCTCTGCACTGAGGGATTTGAAGACATCTATGCAATGTCCTGGGTATTTATTGTTATTGGGGTGGATTTTCCTGCTAACCCTGTGAAAACCTGACTTTAGGCTCCAGTTCTGCTCTCTGGGATGTAGGGTATTCCCTTTCCTCTCAGTCTACACTCTAGTTTTTGTTCCTGACAAGAACTGCTGGGGCAGACTTGGGGAAAACTATACCAAAGGGGAAAGCAGCCCTAATACTACCCTGATGCACTTAGATGTTTGGAGCAATCTGTGTTTCGGGGATACCTGACCCCAAGAAGGTGTCTTTATATTACTAATGCATTAATAATAGTCATTCAAAGCACTGCACATTGACAAGACGCTGTATAAATGTTACAGAAGATGTGTCTGCTTCTCTTAAGAGATTACAATCTCAGATTAGACATGATGAAGAGGGAAATAGGTTGTGTACTCTTGTAAAAGTTTATGGGGAGGAGGAAACAGAGTAGGTTGGTGAGACTGTGCATCAGGGACCACAGTAAGTATAAAAAAAATAAGGGGAAATGAAGGTAAGAGTGGGAAAAGATAGAAGGGAGGAGAGGATGTATTAGCAGAGTGAAGTTGGTGGAAGATTTTAATTGCTTTACTGATGTGAATCAAAAGCATGGATGGACTATGTGGGACAAGTGGAGGAGTCCAAGAGGTGAGAGGGGGGATGTGAAAAAGAGAGAAGGGTTTGTTTCCATAGGACAGCTGAAACTGGAGACCAATGTGACAGAGGTGGAGAAACCAGGCAGCAGAGGAAATGAAGCTAAAAAGACCTGTTACAGACAGGGGAAATGAAGTGCTGAGTTTAGTGGCTTTAAGGAAGAAAGGGGTAGATAAGGAGAATTGGGTATTGGAAAGACAAGCAGAGATACAGGCTTGAGCAGTAAGACGAGTAAAGTGAGGGAAGGGGGACAGATAAGGGTGAGGGGAGGAAAAGAGTCTGGTTTGCTCCAAAATCCAAAGGGAACATGAAGATGCTAAGTAGAGGAATAGCGAGCTGTAGTCCAAAGATGACTTAAAAACAGGGAAGTCAGATGCTAGGAAAGTACAAATCTTCAAGGATATATCAGCAGTCGAGGCTACACTCAGCAAGACAAACCTGACTGGAAACAGCTGTCCCTTATGGGGATTTCCCCTGCTTTTTTTTAAAGTTAACCCACAGGAAGAACAACCAAGGGTCAGTGGGATTTGTCTCAGTTTCTCCTACTCCCTTTGAAGCACCATCCTCCTTACCTCCTTTTATGGCCAGTGTTCCTCTTTCTTCCTAGCAACTGTTAGGCTGTAAGGGATGTTGTCAAACTTTGGCATTGCAAATGCCAGCAGATCCCTTTTCCTACTGGAGGTGAAGAATAACCATGGCTTTTTTAGAGCATGGTAGGAGACATTCATTCATACCAGACTCTCCCTGCTGGTTGGAGAGTCATACGCAGTCTACTTGTATATGCCATGTCTAAAAATGGTTGAGTTGTATTTAGCCTCTGAGGGAAAGGAGCCAGAAAATCAGGTTGTAAGGTATTTAAGACTCAGATACTAGATTCCAAGACAAATTAATATTCAACAAATGATGCAAAGCAAAACTTAGTGCCATCAGAAAATGCTCTTTGAGTCTTCTCCACTGTCTGGCCTATGTTTTCTCTGTATACTTATCATAATGTGCCCTCCAAATTTAGAGGTCCTATCTTGCTCTCATCCAGTGCAGACAGACTGTTCTGAGACAATATGTACCTTTGTGTAAGATACTTTCTTTCCAGAAACATGAGAGAAAATCTGAAAAGATCACTCTCCCAGGGCAAAGTTAGCCTGTCTGCACACCTGTCTATTCTGCCAGAAATCCCACTTTTAATATGGCTTGTGAAGGGGCTGACTCCTTGTTTGCTTAGAAATGAAGTACAAGTGTGGAAGGACATGGACTGGAGTGCACCGGGGCCAACAAGGGCCTGACTTGAACAACTTCAACAGGCTTTGGATCAGGCTTTAGTGCCTGTTTGCATGAGGGCTGGTGTGAGTAGGCTGAGGAGGGATGTGGTCTATGGCAGGATCACTGCAGAGGAAGGATGGTGCTTTACTGGGGGTGGAAAATGGAATTGTCACCGTGGAATGAATGAATTGTACAGTTTCTCTTTTGTAACCCAGGGAATAATTAAGATAGATGGGTAGATGAATTAGCTGTCCTGCAAGGTCAAAAGTGGATTGCCTTATTACTCTATTATTTCACTGTTGTGGAACTATCACCACTAACGCCTTTTTCATGATATTTTGTACATCGCACCAAAAAAAAAAAAAAAAAGGGGAAAAAAGAAAAAAGGGGGGGAGATACAAATTGATCGTTTGCCGGTGAAATCAGTCTTCGTCATCGCCAGCAGTGCTTGGATTAATGGGATTGAAGGCTGCTGGAGGTTCAGCCAGAGAGACGGGCGGAAAAACAAGAGAAATTGGTTTGCACCCCTGGGAATGGAATTGATGTGACTTGCACAGGGCTGCTGCAGCAGTGGTGGCTGCTATGCTGCGATGCTGTTTTTTAAAAAACACAGAAGGGAGATGGGGGAACAAAATAAATCCCTAGCTGGAATACTGGGTCATTACAAACATGGATGATAATCTTCTAGCATGTTTGAGAGATCCAGAAGAGTGTGTCTGCTGGAAACCTTTAGGAAACAATAGAGTACAGTCTTTGAAAAACACAACTGCTTTCTGGTGGCCTTTTGCTATTTCTGTGGGGCTTTAAAGATGAGGTTTGGGAGAGGCACTGGAAGCTGGACATTATTCTCATTACTGGCAAATAGTCTCAAATCTACACAGCCGGCCACAGAAATCTTCCAAATGGGTAAAGCTATTATGTGGACATAATTGGAGTAGAGGACCCCAATGGTAGACATGGTTGTAGAATGCCAGAAATGATGGAACCAGGGACATGTTAATTTAGGTCATTTTGTCGTTGGCCTGAGTCATAGAAAGAAATATGGTGGAGAGGAAAACTTGTAGTTAGTCTTCCCATTTCCAATGCCAAGAGGTTACACAGAGACACTTGTTTTCTTCTGAATTTTTTTGCTTGAATTCTAGTAAATAAGGATTTTGGAACGTCTGAACTTTTGAAGGGGAGACAGCTCATTTGCTCACAGGAAGTTCTGCTTCTACTTGGCATTGTGCTTAGAGCTGGTCACGTTTTCCTCAAGCAGCATGAACAACAGCAGAGAGAACCCATGTCCACGTGCAGTCAGTGTCAAGGGTCTCCCTGTGGACAGGCACTCTCTCTGTGCTTGCCCAGTGCAAGCAGCTGATGGTGCAGGGTAGGTAGCACAAAACTCTGAAGCACATGCTATGCTTGACTGCTCTCAAGCAGCAGCATGTGTAGTGTTCATCTGATTAGCTTAAAAGCAGTGCTATTAAAAATGGCTTTCCAGGTGTGGGGTTGGGTCTGAGAAAGATGAAATCAACACAAGATTTTTTATGTGAGCTAGAGGTCTTTCTTCCTCAGAAATACTTCCCTTTTATGCTGCTGCCTTTTGGTCAACTGATGCCAGTTTTGAGGAAATCTATCTTTGAGATTGAAAGAGGGAAGCCCAGATTATTTCTGAAACATTTTGCATGTGGTTTAAGATTGAAGATATTAAACTCACAGTTGTGTCCCACCATGGAGAGTCAAACCAAGACTGGATTTGATTTTCCAATTCAGGTCTGGCCCTGGGAGCATTTCCCATAAATAAGACTCTACAATGTAATAGTATGTAGGGCAAATTTCCTCTTTATCTTGTCTTGGTTCCTGGGCTACACTCTTGATTATGCAAGATGATGTTTTAAAATTGGCTCTGAACTCTAGGCCATTGATGTGTCTTTTACTCTTGGAGAGCTCTCTTCTAGTGATGTTAATTTTTTTTCCAGGCTTGTAAATCCAGAATAGCACAAAAGTAGAATAATGATTTCTAATGTATAATATAGCTGTGGACAGTTTTCATGTCAAAAACACATTAATTCTGAAGTCTAAAGAAGACAATTTTTATCTCAGACAACTAACAGGTGATGTCTGGACTGGTGGAAAGCCTGACCTTCCCATCCAAGATGTCACTTGACAAAGGAAATATTTAAAAGAAAAATCATAAAGTAGCATATGCATCCCAAAAATTCTCTCAGCATCTTTTACTCTGTTTTCTTCTGTGCTTAATGCACAGATAGAAAAGACTAGAGGGGAACTGGAAAGCTCCTTTTCCAGCACTGTGAACAGTACAGAAGCAAGACCTTAATGCAAAACATTACGGTGTTTGCATCAGGCAACTGGCTCTGAAGATAGTCAGGGTGAGCTGAGCCCATTTACTGGCAGGAAGAACAGCTGCCACACAGGGCCACTGCTGCTTTCTGCTCTCAGATCTGCACTGTGGATCTTGCCTTCTGCTTTCCTGATGAGAGGTCCTTGCATGTCTGAGGGGGCAAGTCTGTCTCTCAGAGCATGCTTTCTGAACTGTAAGCTTCTATGCTGGGTAAAGAAATTCTTTAACCCTTCTGTGCTTTAGATGAGCCTCTTATTTTTGCCAATAGGATTTTCCAGAGCACCCATTACTCTTGGATTTGGCCCGAATTACCTTTTATTTTCCTGCATTGCACAAGACAAAGTGCTAAAGGATTTCTCAGCTACAGCTGCAGCTTGTAGTATAACTATAACTAACTCAGAAGTGAAACCAGTGAGGAAGATCTGCTGTGTGATGTGAGGCTGGGTCCTGGCTCAGAGATCTAGGTCCTTGTGATCAGAAATAGGGAGACATGTAAATGTGATGGAAGATCACCTGGCCATAGGCTGTGTTATGTACCATGCTCCATGGTGCTACGGACTGACACCTGCCAGGAATCAGCAGAGAAGGCTGTGCTCCAGCGCTGGAGGTCTGTGGGACTGTGATGTGGCCTGGGCAAGTCACTACCATGAGCTTCTACCTCACCCTTTACTACAGGTACCTGCAGGGTGAGTTGGCCAGTTCTGGAGAGCTCCCCACTGTCAATGTCCCCATCTCTGCTTTATTTTGGGTGATGAAAGAAGACAGCCAGTTTGAGGAAATAACATGTGTTGGTGTCATCTGTGTGCCTTTCAGGTGCAATTATGAACATCAGAGGAAGGGTTTTGAGACAGCTCTGTGAGTGTTTCACACTCAGTTCCACATGTGTAGCAAAATAAAGGAATAATTCCCATTGCTGGTTTTACAGCTCTGCTGTATGAGTCGTTCTTTTGGCTTTTACCACTGACCCTGTGACTGTCATCATTGGTAAATTGTGTTTTGGCTGAAAACTAAATTTTTAACCAAAAACAGTGATGTGGTGAAACTCAAGATTTTATTTCCTAACATTTAGAAGCAAAATAAGCTTTAATTTTTTTTCCATTACATTGATTATTTTGAAATTTAAGTGTAACTCTAAAGAGTAGTAGAAAAAAAATCTAATACAGTATCACAAGGACTAGCTTGGAGTCAAACTGTGCATTCTGATTGCTGTGAAACACTTCATTTTTTTCATTTTACCAAGATAAAACTCGTCAGACTGATCCTTCTGTTTTCTCCCCATTTCCCATTTCTCCCCATTATTTTTTTGATAATTGTGTGGTTTTACAGTTGAAACTTATGGGGGGAGACAGCCAGTACCATTAAGAAATAGACCTAAGTGAATCTAAGGAGGTGTTTCTTTACATTCCTGTCCTCACAGCTGATAGAAGTTCAGTATTGGACATTCACAGCCTTTACAACTGTTCCTATGAGGAATAAAGCTTTTCTTTGAAGTTGAGGCTTTCATTATGTCAGCTAAATGTGATCAGGTATGCTTGACCTCAATCAGTGTATTGATACCATGCTTTTTCTTCTTTAACACAAGCCTCAAGTTTTCATCCTTTCATGTCCCCTTCCTCCTACAGCATTTGCACACCCTATTGCATGTCTGAATTTGACACATTGGTGATGGTAACTGTTATGATTTCTATGGTTCTGCTTAATCAATGGGTATTAATTAAGTTGTAAACTGCATGAGTAGAAAAAAGTGAACAGAAAAGGTACTGAAAAGCTGCACCTTTGAAAACTGAAGGAGGCACTTTACTAGGTTACAGACTCTGGTTATGATCTATGGGAAATTAAAGGTGTGATTTTTACCACTGGGGGGGCTCCCATATTTTTCCACTAATGCAACAGAAACCTATTGAAAAGGACCAATACTCAAGTGAAGTTCTGACAAACTATATTCCCTACTTCACAGCAGGACCTTTGAAAGAAATGACAATAATTGTTGTATTTCCATTTTGAAAAAAAAAAAATAAAGGACAGACCATGTGATTAACAGACTCTCGTTTGGTAATGATAGCAACAAAGTAGTATCACAAATGTGAAATTTTTGTCACTGGATGGAAAGCTCCAGATCCGTAGCTTGGGGGGTGGGGAGATGAAATTTCAGTTCAACAGGGCTTTGGGAGGATAATGTGAAGACACCAAGTTACATGAGGTAAGAATGTGGCCCAGAAGAGACAATTGGTCCTGCACAGAAGCAAAGTTTTACCTGCATAAGTCCCATTTGTTGTGAAGCATATATGTTGTGTTTGGATGAACATGTATGCATTTCACTCTTTAAAGGAAGCTGTCAGTTTAATGACTTGGTTTATGTAATTTCTCTTTATGCCACTGGCAGTCCACTATAACCATTGCTCATGATCTGATGGAAGAGTGTGGGTGGACTCTGTCCATGCTCTGAAACAATTGTTCTGCTGCCCTGGTTACAAAGTCCTGGGAAATAGCCATGTAGATTTGTGCATATTATACCAGCTGCACACAATAAATAAAATCTGTCAATGTAACAAAAACATGCAGGACAACTGGCAGCATGAGTGAAAAGGATCCCACTAAATTCTACCAGCAAAGACTTTGGCCCTGTGAGAGAAGGATAAACAGATTTTGCAATTTCAGGTGGAGAAGGAATTAATTTTGTGATGTGTGACGCTGGAAGAGGAGTGACAGAGAGTAGTGAGCACATGGTTCAAGTTGGGATCTGCCCAGCAACATACAAAGTACACTGTACTATGTAAAGGTGTTATTGTTGTATAAGGAATGACTTCAGCAGGATGAGTTGGGGGCAGTGAGGTGTCCAGGCCCCTTCCCCAAAACATGGCTCTGCACATGAGTTCAGGAGCTATGTTGTTATGGGAAGGCAGCACAGGGACCTGCTTTGAGAAGCTATCAGAGACAAACCCCAGGATAACCAGGCAAACTTCCTCACCACCACTGTTGCTGCTTCTTGACCAAAGTTATCATGACCATTGACACAATATCTCTCTACATATCTGAGGAACCCCAAATTCTTGCTGCTACCTGCCATAAGACTGCAACACAAATGTGCTTCAATTGATTATGAAATCTGGACTCAAAAATGCCAAACCAGGGAAGCAATTTGCTTAAAACATTTTGTTTTCCTTTCTGAAGAGAAGGTAGATATGGAATGACCTGAAAAACATTTACCTTTCATTGCATTTTCTCAGGGAAAAAATGTTCTGAACAAGTCTAAATACTGTACTTCTCTTATTATTTAACAAAATGCCTGTATTACTTAATGAAAAATATGATAATTTTAATGCTTAATGTTTACCTACCCCCAAACTTAAAGAAAAAAAAATCAGTTTTAATAGAGAATTTTTCTACTTATGGAAATATAGATATACCTATTACAGCCTTTTGGTTAGGCTATTTTGGCAATATTTTTGGACACTGAGGAAAGGAAATCACAGTAAATTACCCTTTTCCCCATTTGCTTCTCAATTTTTTTTGCAGCTAATATTGTAGCAAATGTTACTGATGTGCATATACCAGTCACTGGTGGTCTTAATACTCTTTTGCTACTGGTCTAATATATGGCATTGGACATATCAATCAGCTTCACTATGAATTAGTTTCTTTAATTTGAATATAATTATCAGAAAAATTAAGCCTGGAATTAGCACTGTGAGATGATCCAATCCATCTCCCTACCCTAGGGCAAGACCCATTCTACCTTAGATGAGTATTTTATAACTTTCTGGCTAATTTTCTGTCTTTAAAAGCTTTCAATGATGGAGACATCACAGCTTCCCTTCAGCAATCTGTTTCAGTACTTCACTAACCTGTAGCACTAGTTCACAGCTCCAGACACTTGGTCCTCATGTCTAACCTGGATCTTGCTGCAGTTTAAGTCTTGTTCTCTGTTCCACGTTGGCATGGAAAATGACTAATTACATTCCTTTTTGTTCAGTATTTTACCTACTAGAAACATATTTCTCTTAAGCCTTCACACCTCTAGGCTGAACATTCTCATTTCTTTTCACCTTTACAGGTCAAGCTTTCTAGGCCTTGGACCAGGCACGCTTCTCTTCATGAAGGGCTCTTATTTGCCACCATCTCTCTTGGATCTGGAATCCAGGCATAAATTTAATGTTCTAGCTGAAACCCCACAAACACAGAGACATCTGACATCCTGATCATCTGTACTTCTCTTTGAAAGTGTCTGTGAGTGAATTTGGTGTACTTTACACTGATGACTCTGGTTCAAATTAAGCTTTTTCTGCAGAATTTCTGCTTCACTTACTGTTCTTTATCTCATATTTGTGCCATTGATTATTCTGCCAAAGCGAGGCAACTTGTTTGTGTCTGCATTTATTTACACCCAAGGAAATGTTAAATAACTCCTTTGCAGTGGAATTGAAGAAGACACTTCTGCTGCCCAGTTGGAATTTAAATAGGGAGGAACTGCCTGTGCTGGAACTTGGAAATGTTGGTTAGTGTGACTGGTCCTTCCAATAGGAAGTGTTATGACTGTAAAAATCATATTTGAGCTTAGGGCTCACCTGATCAGGGCTCACAAGAACTGCTCAGGGTCCATCTGTTGTGAATAGCATCAGCACTTCACTACAGCCATGCCATTTCTGCTGACATTGCATGGACTTTCCAGGTCTCCTGTCAAGAAGCAACCTAATATGAGCCTCTTGAGCTAATAAAATCATAGAAGGTTACAGAACAAGGTGGTTTGCCTGTAAGCCAGGTAGCATGATTAACAGTAGGCATTTAATTGTTTCTGGTGTCTTCAATGATCAGCATTGGAATGGGATAGTGCCTTCCAGCCCAGATTTACTGTTGACAGTGTACCATGATATACCACTAAACTGTCTTGAAGGTGATTTCTGGTCAGCACAATATCATGCAACTGCATTACAATGACATTTTGTGACAAATAAAAAATCAACGGCGTGCCTTAACTCACCAGCCATGTACCTGCAGTGTGTCTTGGAAGGTGTTGGCCTCTGCAGCAGTGCAGACCTAAAACTATTGCAGGTCAGTGTAACTGTGCACCAGTTGTGGGGAAATGAATCAGATAGCTTTAATTTCATTTTTCATCATAGTAAAGAAGGGGGATGTTGTGAAACAGACACAATATTTCATGTAGAAAAATCCCTTATGTTTTTCTTTGCTCTTCCCTGTTTAAAAATGTTTTTTATTAAATGAGGAAAAAAACTTAAAGAATTTTCTTCTATTATTATCTTCTCATTCTTTTCCTTTCTCATGAAAATGTCATTTTGGGACAACCCAAGCCTTTGTATTTAACAAAAAATGACATATTTTGTTTTAGCCACGTTCAGCCCTTTTGCTAACATTAGTCCTTTCTTACACAAAAGAAATAGTTTGACTGATAGTTGTGATGTAGTGTTTGGAGGACACTGAACTTGGGTCTTCCAGCATTTTTTAGAGCTATTTCAGAACTACCTGTATTTTCCAGCTGAAATGGTCTGTCAAATTGATTGGGGGGGTTGTGGAATTTTCTTCTTATTCTTAAATATCACCAAGTAGGGGTAGTGGGAAGAAATACCTCCCTTGAATTCAGCAGGAGAGAAATCAAGGCTCTTTACAGCCCCTTGGCTCTCTAGTTCACTACTCAGGGTAACTTACTGTTCTGGTTCACTGTCCACCAGCTTTTATTACACAGGGCTTGATCTTGTTGGTTCTTGTGGGGTGAAGGAATATGAAGGCCCTGTGCTGAGTATATTCCCTTCCGTGCCTTGGCTTCCCAAGTCTCCATGGCCAGTTTACTATCAGGGAAGTCTGGCTGGAGCTTACAGGCCTTGATTGGCAGTGACTGACAGATGAAGTTTAAGGTTGACTTCGATGCAAATCCAATTTTCCCTCTTTATTAGTGCTTCTTGAGTACTGTCTTGCAACGGTGAAGCTGGTGTGATTTACTGAGTGAATTTACACTTCAGTGGTGTGGCAAGAGCTATGGTAATGAGAGAAAGCCAGCTTAGGTGAGCAGCAGTGCTGCTGCTGCTGCTACCACTGTGACACCCTCCCAGCTGGCTCAAATGCCACAAGGGCCACACCCTGTTCTGGTACATCAGAAAAGCTCTGCGCTCTTCTCTCCAGGACTGTCACCTCTCAGTGAGTATCTATGACACTGATCTACCACTGGTAGCTTTGTGTGCATTGTTTGGTCTCATTAGGTGGAGTTTTGGAGCTCCCATCATTTTACCGTGTGGTGTTGCTGAGCTGGGGTCATCCCTTACTACCAGAGGAAAAGAAATATCAGAGTGAAATTTTCCTTTCTGTTTCCCCTTTTTCTCACTTCTAAGGCTGACAGTCAAGCTAACCTGCTTGAGGTTTTTAACCATGTTTCTGAGTATTTATAAAAAATATAATAAATTTGGAGTAAAATTTCTGGTTTCTTAAGATTTCTTTTTCAAATTTGTTGCTTTTCATTTTCAAGGGACTTGCTAAAATTGTTTTAACCAATGCATTTTGAAAACATAGATGTACTTGTTCCTGTGTTTATTAGCCAAAAATAGCCTTTATGGCCTGGAAGTGATCTCTGAAATATGTTTTTACAAAACGTGTTTTTAAATCAGTTCTTTTGAGTGAAAAAAAAAAACCCAACAGTTTGCTTAGTGCACATTTTTCCTTTGAGTGGTGCTCTGTTGTTTGTCACATCTAGTGCTGAAGTATAAGAAGTCAACTTGTGCCATATGTCAGAGCTGCTCAGAGTGGGAGAAGTAAAGATAACCAAGACCTCAGCTGTAGGTCTTGAGACCTCAGTCTGTCTGGAGTGCTGGCTGACCCTGTGAGCTCAGTGCTGTGCAGAACAGCAGGTCATGACAAAAATGGGGTATACAACGTGCAGTTCCCCTTAGCCCTCCAGGCACCGTGAAAAGCAGGGGATTGGGAGAACTAGACTGGCCTCAATACTTTTTGTGAATCTTTTTCCTTGAAACACAAGTAGTTTCAGTGACATCAAAATGCTTGGTGGGAGCAGAGGAGACTCTCCTACCATATTATGAGAATTTCCTGAGTGGAAGTTAAGCTGCCTGATTTAAACTAGCAGGACAGAATGTGACCTGGTGTCATTAATAAATCTATGCTCTGGACACTTAGAGGCCAAGGGCAGAGTCAAACTCAAGTCTTTGCACAGGGTGATTCAGCAGATGAACAAGGCTACGTACCTCCTCCATCCCAAGTGGACACTTTAGCCAGTGTGGAGGTACAGATCACTTCTGTTAGACTTGTTCCAGTCTGTATCAGTGGCTAGTACTTGGCCCAAGGTGAGGTTGGAATATTTGCCTTGCACAGGTCCCTTGTCCAGAAGTCAAGGTGGACATGAGGTTAGAGATGGGCCTTTGACCTAGTAATGGCTACCCGTGGTGCTCTGCACTGAGAAGACTATGAAATGGTTTTGCTTTTATCCAAACCTTGGAACATTTTGTAAACCTGGTAGTTTATTTTCCTTAGAAATAGTTTGGGAGTTCAGGACACAGTCTGCTGGGACCTGGTGTTTTGTCATGCCTTTCTTGTCCTTTCTTCCTGTAGACCTGTGAACATGGCTTTCCAAACATTGCTGGGGACCCTTCCTTGTCACATGAATGAATGAATCTCAAGGAGATCTGAGACATTCAGCTCTTCTGTCTTATTGAGTCTCATTTCCTGCTTTTCTGAACTCTTGCCTTTCTCACTGTTTTGAATTTTCCCTTAATCCACCCTTCAGTGTGGTGTCAAATAACTCTTTTAAAACCCAAACATGCCACTTTAGCCTGCCTTCCAATCTGGTCTGTAAAAGCTGTAGGTATTTGCTGTGTCTTCTGAATGTACGTGCATGATTCTGTGTACGTGCAAAACTCCCTTTGATGAAGGTTTCTTCAGGAATTTGTGTGTAGAAGGTGGATTGTCAGCAGCCACTACACACGTGGTAAAGAAAACTTGCATATGATATAACATACATTCTTCCTCAGACTTAGGCCTCTTGCAAGGCTTAAACTTTCATTTGAGGGACAGCTATATGGCTTGTTTGGTTTGAACATCCTCCATCTGCTCATGCAGGCAGATCCCCATTTGTGAACTGATGACTTTTTGTTACCACTGCCTTTGGATAGTACCACATAGAGGCTAATACTTTCACTGAAGTCCAGAGTTGTGACTTTGGCCTTGATTAAATAAGCACTGTGCTTCTCACCCTAGCAACATCAGCAAAGAGAAATCTTTGTGAATCTGCAGGTCTCCAGGCTCTTAAGTCTGCTTTTGAGATTTGAAGTTTGCACTGCTGGTGATTCACTTCCTCCTCAGTCTTCACAGTGTTCCATATTGCTCACCTAAATTTACCCTCTCCTTCTTCATGCCAGTCTAGTCTTGGCTTATGTTTAGAGAATTTCCTTGCAGATTGGCCCATCCTATCTTTTATTCAATACAGATCATTGTTTTCATGTCCAATTATATTAAAAAGTGTCAGCATTGTATTAGATGTCAACCAATACATATTTTTCTCAAACACACTGGCCCACACTCCTATTGCTTGTAGTAAAACAAGGCAGGACTTTCCCTGAGCGCTCTCTGTCCTCAGCAATCTCCATGGCTGCAGTGGGAAGAAGTAGAGCCCAGATTCCATGTCATCAGATCCAGTGCCTAGATTGTTGTGAGCTTCTCTTTTGGGGAGGTTTATTTGCTCCCCAGCTGCTCTTAAGATGCCATCAAACTGTCCCCTCCACAAGTCCTTTGTTTCAGGATGCTTGTACTGGATTTTCCTGTTCTTTATTCCTTTATTACCTCTTGCTGCAAAGTCCTTGCCTCACCTAATTGCAATATGGCTTGGATCCATCTGTATTCTTTCTCTGGGAACATTCCAGCATGCTGCTCTCCTACCTTTCTTGGTTTGGGGCTTCACTGCTTTTGTAACTTTTCATGAGCTTTGTGCAGCAGAGGTGAGTCGGAATCTCAGCCTTTCCCCATTCCCACCTGTCCCAAGGTTGGATTTTGGGCTGCCCACCAGGCTTAAATATCTATTGCATCTGGTCATTAGATTTTTTTTAATTCAGTGCCTTAGACAAGGTTATTTGGGCCATTAATGTGGTGACTTAGCCTGGCAGTTCTGTCTAGCTGGCTTCCCGTTGCTGTTTTATCATCTTCACCCCACAGGTCTGTGTGGAACGGGAGCAGGACATTGTCCAGGGAGGTGACTGAGAAGTGTTTTGGCCCCTGGGGTGATGCTAGTGAAGGCCACTTGAGTACCCTTCTCCACAAATGTGTGCCAGGCAGTGTTGGCAGGTCCTCTTGTTTGGTTTCATTTGTTTGCTTTTTGTGGATTTTTTTTTTTTCCAAAAGCCAGCAGTAACAGCAGCAGCTGTACGGGAATGGCACAGCCGCTCTATTCCTGGCCAAGAACCCTGTGAAATTAATCCACATCTCGCTGAAATCCTACCCCGCTTTCGGGTCACTGCCTCGTTCCGGCACTGCGGAAGGCAGGGATCCCGCGATGATTTATTACCAGCCCCAACGCACATATTATTATGAAATGAGTTTATTACACTCTAAATCTCCTGTTAATGTGCTACTGTTTTAATCCCTTTATCCAATTTTCAGTCTCTCAGGCTTGGCTGCTGTTCACTTGCACAAAACTCTCCATTCTGAAGGTTTTATTGTACGATATCCATATCCATTTATCCTGCTTTAAGGCTGCAGTGCTGAAGCTCTGCTGAGGAGGGGGAGCATGAGAAAGGAATGGGAGAAGTAGGAGGGGATGGGCCAGAGTCTGTGTGTGGAGAGAGGAAGAGAACAGTCTGTCTTAGCCTATAAGGGCATAAAAAAGGGTTGAAGTGGATAGAGGAAGACAGTGGGGGGTGGGGAAGATGGGGGGAAGAAGAGAACTGATATTAAGGGGAGCAGCCAGGATAGCTACTAAGTCAAGGAGTGGGGAAACAAATTGAAGGTACTTTGGTAAATCATATAAGTGGATAAGAGAAGAAGGGGCCTTCTCTGCTTTGAGAGCACCATGAATCAAACAGCACTGGTAGTGGAGAAGAGAGGGCAGAAGCAGAGCAAAGACAGAAAATGAAGGGGAACTGCAAAAGAAAGAGTGTGTGCAGGGATGGGAGAGGAGGAACATGAGTCTGAGTGGGAGGGTGGGAGGGAGGAGACTTGAGGGAAAGGGCTGTTTGAGATCCAAGGTGAAAAGAACATGCTCTGGGATGCACAACAAAATGGTTTGGGCAACATGGCAGTAAGAGGAAATCACATTCCTGATTTCTGCATCTGTCAGAAACCCATCCCAACACAGACAGAAGAAAATGCTTCATGGGTCTTTCTGTGAGTCAGCTCTCTGTTGCCATGGGGAGGTGCTCTACAAAGATCAAGGATTCCTCCTATGCCAATGTACTCAACCTTACTTTTCACCCTGGGCCCTCCAGCCTGGTGACTGTCCCAGGTAACTGGACATGGCCTGCTGAAGGGATGAGGTGATTCTGGACCTTTCAGATCACTGGTTGGAAAGAGCTTGCTTTCCAGTGATGTTGATGTGGCGGGTGATGAGTGCTGAGTACTTCCAGTCAGTGCTTAGACCAGAGATATGGCTGCAGTACACTTAAGGTGAGTAAAAGTGTCCCAGAACAGATCTCTAGAGACAGCACTCCACTCCACTGGGGCAAGTGCTGTAGTAGCTGCTATTTTCCTTTAGCTAAGATCTGATCTAGAGCCACACCCAGCACCTCACAAAAACCAGTACACAGACCTATGCTTATCCAGCCCTGCTGGATAATGTGCACCAGAATACAGAAGTTGCTTGAGCTATAAAGCAGCACTGCATCCCCCAGCTGGTGGTGGGAAACTTCAGAGCTGTCAGTGTGCAGTTGCCTGTAGAAATGAAGTAGGATGGCTGGGTCCCATGCTTGCATCTGCTGTTGGCTTGCTGTAGCACCCAAGGTATTTTCAGTGCTTCTATGTCCTGCTACAGGATGAGCACAATCATCCTGACCTATCTTGTCCTTTTATAGGTAGAAAGGAATAGGTTGATGCACATGGGCTGGTACTTTGTAGCTGCCAACTGTGGCTTGCAGAAACCTGCGAGGAGATTTTTTTTTTGTATATAACTCCCTAGGTTGCATTAAAAAATCACAACCATGAAGCATGATGATAAGTGTCTGAACTAGAATGTTCCTATGCTGTTTTATGCTCTCTTGTACAGACCTGTGACATACTACATCCTGTGCAGTAGACACTTGTGCAAAATTCTGTGTTGTGTTTAGCACAGAAGAGTACATGCTAGAGCACAAGGTCATTAAGTTTGTTTTTTTTATGAAATACAAATCTTTATGGCTTTTCTCCAATACACTTCACTGTACTTTTATGACAAAATAAGAACAAAATTATGCACAAAGTTTGAAAATTAATATATAGGACAAGGGAACCCAGATAAATATAACTCCCCAAAACTTCTTTGAGAGGAGTGGAAAAATCCCCAAACTTTAACCCAGAATAGAGAGGCAAAGAGATTTGCTTAAAATAGCACAAGCTCTTGTGATGGAACTGCTGAGTAGCTAATGTCCTTGGCTTTTTTAGCTAGCCAGTTATTTAAAATAGCTCCTGCCCATAGTGTTTGCTTTATGGTGTTCTTCTTCTTCCTTCCACCTACTCTCTTTCATTTTCTCCAGAGATGTATTTTATCAGATCTCGCCACTGAGAGTAGAAGAGACAGATTAAATGAGATGGTTAGGAGGCTAATGTTTTTCAGTCAATGAGAGGGATTCAGAAGCTGAAGAGGCTTCTTGTAGTTCAGCCCATGCTTGAGAGATGCTCTTGTTGCACTTCTGGTGTGCACACAGGATTAGTTGAGAGAAGGGAGTGGAAAGTAAGAGTTGGAGCAGAAGGTCTGATCCCAGCTCTGCTTCCAATCTCACCATCTTGGGCCAGTCAAAATCCTGTTCTTATGCCTCAGTTTGCCTTCTCTCCAAGGCGACAGTGATGTGGTTGAGAGTACTGAGTGTATCACTCCGAAGTACCTGAAGAGGATGAGGTCTGCTAACAGCCAATGTTCATTTGGATCTTGTTGCCAAAATAGGCTTTAGGTCTTTAGTTGGCAGCAAAAGCCTTCCTCTGACCTTGATGAGGATTTCTTCTGGGTCTTGCCCTGTGTTTCATGGGGGACTGGTGAGCTGGACAGGGGAAGAATTAGAGAAAGCCATCAGCAGGAACCAGTGCCTTGGTATTCATCCAGATCACACACACAGGGATCCTGCCAGGTCAGGATTTCATCAGGCCACCGATTCTGCTTTCATAGTGACACCCATCTGGCTTCATGGTGGCACTTCCTGAGCTCTGCCACTGAGCTCAGCAGGTATCTCTACCTTGCCTTCCCTGCCCTCTTCTTCCTCATCCCCCCTGCTCCTTCCTCCACCCTTCACCCTGCCTGGCTGTCTGCCCTGCTCCTCTGTCTGCTTGCTGCATTTTCCCTCTCCTCCCATGGCCCACTCCTCCTTTTCTCCCCCTCTTCCTGTGACTCCAGCTCCTGCTTCCTTTTTGTCTCACATGCTCCCCTTCTCCCACATCCTTATAGCCTCCCCCCACACTCCTGCACTCTCCCTCTCATGTCGAGGACTTGCCTCTACTCTCTGACACAGAAGCCTGTATCACTTCCAAGGCTCCTGCTGTCAGCTGGGGAATAGATAAAGATAAATGATATTATGTTAAATTCCACTTAATGACAAATTTTTAATTTTCTGAACATGGTCATTTTCTGGCTAGTGAATCAAGTGTAGGGAGCTAATTACATGAAGATCTGAACAAAAATAACTCCTAATTTTCAAGGATAATGGAAGAGAAATGTTGGAGATTAATGGCACTATTTATCTTTTTTAAATTTCTATCTTTCTCTGTGATAGCACTGCTCCCCAAGGAAAATATTCATAAAATGAAATTGAAGTCGTAACTTAATAGGTTATTAAAATTTTTGAGTGCATATCACTTTCCTTCCGCCGCACTGTAAATTTAAATTGAAGTTTGCGGCTCCTCGAGTCACCAGCGGAGTTTTTTTTATGATGGCACAATAGAGGGAAACATGCATCTTTGTCAGGAGGTATTTGCTATTCTAATTTTATGGCAGGCCGGATTATCAGAAAGGAATGTCAGAGCACGGGGAAGCTGACAACACTACAGCCTTCAGCCATGTGTTTCCATTAACGCCCAAAGCCGTCCAGGGGTTTCTCTGGACTGTTATTTTCCATTTCAGTCTTTTATCTTGATTTAAAGTGAGGGCGCCGAAAATTCAGCTCCTGTCATTTTTCTCACTCTCTCTCTTTTTCTCACTTTCTCCCTTCCCACTCCTTTTTTTCTTTTTTTCTTTCCCTGTCTCTGCTCACAGCCTCTCTTCCATATTTTTCTTTTCTTTTTTTTTTTCTTTTTTTTCTTTTTTTTTTTAATATAATCCTCCCCACATAGTTTCTGGTGGGAGATCATCTCTCTGCATCCCCATCCCTCCCTCATGTGTCTGTGGTCCTGGTGTAAAGCTCCAGGGAGTGATGTCTGGGGATGGGGGAAGGGAGGGTAATTCTGCTTGGTTCTCTAGGAAAGAGGCTGCCTTAAGGCTCCATCTGGGAGTGTGGCACCCAGGGCTTCCTGGGCAGTGCACTGTACCATGGTTTTAGCTGAGTATGAATTTGATGCCCATTTTGGCTGTGTCAGGTGTCGATCCCAGGGATAAGGTGCTTGGTGGCATCAGATCCTGCCTGCTTCCTCAGCGGGAGGCAGCTGGAGCAATGGGCATAAGCAGCACATGAGAGAATATTCAGTCCTTTTCCACCAGCCTCTTGGGTAGCCTAAGCTACCTCACCTCACTTCATCTGCCTTTCACTGCCTCTTACACTGTGGGGCAGAGTGTTCTTGTACTGCTGTTCTGCTGGAGTTTCCCAGCCACTGCTCAAGTCCACTCAAGGTCAAGGCACTCTTCAGCAGGGTTTCAATACCCCAAGTATGGGGCTGATCAAAGTGGGCAGCTCTGTTGATACATGTTGTCTCTTTGGGAGTCTCCCTCATCATTGTGTGGCAAGCTGGACCTATTCCTCTTTGGCCTTATGTCTTCTTTTTTACCAGCAAGAACATCTTCACCTCTGAGGCTCTGAAGTTTCCAAACCATAGACAGCACAAAGCCAAAAATCCTCTTAAATGAAGGTTTATCTTTCTCTGAATCACCAGACTGGTACAATTTCTCTTAACTGAAGTATCTGAGCCTGAGCTTGGTCTGCAGGGATTCACTTTTGGCTTGTTCTGAATGGGAAGGGGACAAGATGTTTCCACTGTCCCTGGCCTCAACGTAGATAGGATTTTTCATGCTCTTTGTGCAGGTGGAAAGTTTGGGTTGATTTTTTGATGGGAGGTTTTGTTCAGCACATCTAGAGCCAAAGCCAGTAAATTATGTAATAAAATCCCATTGGCTTTGGTGTAATTGTTCTCTCTAATTTTTTTTGCCTTTTGAGGTTGTTGAATCTGTTAGGTTTTCTCCCACTAAAGAACAGCTAAACCTCTATGCTCCTACATCTTCCCCTTCAAATTCATATCCCCTAAAATGTTATGATTCCAGATGCTGAAGTTTGAAGAGAAGCAGCAAGTATCAAAAGGTCCAGAATAAAGCTAGGAAAGCAGGCATCTGCAGATCCAGTGTTTTCCCAGGTCTGAAGGGTTGATGACAACAGTCTCACTTGGGTCTCATGGCTGTGTGTACCTGTGCCTGGGAGACAGTGTTGTGGTGCCCTGTGTGGCAGTGCTGACAAGGAACAAAAACTGCCAGCACCTCTGTTTCTGACTGCCTGTGCGAACTGCAGGGTGCACATCAACTCTGCTTCCTCAGATGTGGTCATGCAGCCATAACCTCCTCAAGCTGCTGGAAGGGAACTTAACCTTCAAGGGAACTGGATGTGTAGCAGGCCATCCTGGAAAATGTATCATGGAGGCACAATCCCAGTGGAAGCACTGTCTGATTGATAGATGCCACCATCAGCACTGATGCCCAGCTTGCATGGGATATATGTTTCTTCTCCCATCTGTTCCATTCCATTCATGGACAACAACATTCACTCAGTCCATGCTTTCTTTACCAGATCAGATGTCCACCCACTTCTCTCCTCTGTCCTGCATCCCTCCTCTGAAGTGAAACATTTGATGGTTTCACTGTTCTAGGTGAGAAAAAGAGTAAGTTTTTTGTAGGAGGAAAAGTAAGTTTTTTCCAGTGAGGAAAGTCCTGCAGAAGAATGAGGGATGTTCTGGAGTTCTGCCAAGAGGCAGAAAGCTGGAATCTTGGCACAGCTGGTAGCAGGGCACAGGCTTCTTTCCTGCCCTGTGAAAGTGGCCAGATCCTGACACTGCTCCATGCTGCATGGTATACTGTTAGGGCAAGAGGAAAAGCTTTGAGGTTCAGGCATTTTCTTGTCAGCTCAACTTTGCACCCAGGAGAGCTCTTGTGTTGTGAATGCACAAGGAGTGCACCAGCCCTGCTCTTCTGTGCACCTCTGGGCTGGAGAGGTTGGACTATCCAAGTTTCCATGTACTGCTACATGGTGCTCTCCCTGCTCAGCATTAGAAATAAGTTTTCACAAGGAGCTCTGGAGTACATTCCTACAGATTCTGACTTCTACCAGAAACAGGGAGCAGGGGAGTGACTCAATGTGCTTGGTATATACCTTCTACCAGAGGTCTCAGGTTTGCCTTGGAGGTGAGTGGTGATTCACAGTTTGGAGAGGGGATAATGTGTAGACTCTCCTGGACTGAATTCCTGTGACAGTTGTGAATAGTTTGCATTTGATGAGTTTCCTCTCTTCTGTTCCCCTGTTCCTCAGTTGGTGGCATGTGTCATAGTGTACCAAGGAAGACAGACAGCCTGGTGCTTGGGGGACCCTGCTTCACCTGTCTCCACTTCTCAGGCACATCTCTGAGAGATTTTGTAAAAGGCTGCCAGGCTTCTCCCCTGCCTCAGTTTCCTTGCCTATGTGATGAGGATAAAGGATTCTTTCCAGAGGCACCTGGGACATCAACCTCTTGATCTGTGTGTGACATTCAGGGTCCTGTGGACCGTGGTGGAGACATGCTAACCTGAAGTTAGACCTTGCACATATTGTTGTGTCTCCTTTCCCTCACTCCCACCTTCTCTGCCAATGAAGTGGCTTTGGAAAATAAGGGTCCTTAAGGGATGAGGAACAAAATAAATGGGTTTACAATTTTTCAGCTTCTCTTATTTTCTTTGCCCATAAGGATTCTGAGTAATAAATGAAACACGACTGCTATCTGTATGACTGATCTATTTGTATAATTCTGTCTATGGACTCAGACCCCAGAAGACACATCCAAAGAGGGAGGGTGTAGGTGGGAGGTATTTATTGCTGATAGAAACTTCTGTGCTGGTGTTGATGACAGCTCTTTCCCAGCATGTGGGGAAGGCCAGGACTTGACTGCTGAAGATATGAAATCTCCTGGGGAAGAGCTTGGCAACAGAATGGAAGTGGGACAAAGGAGAGAGTGGTTTTGGTCCCTGAGAAAGCACCAGTGGCCCAGATCCTGTGCTGGGTTGGCACAGGAAGATTCTGGTGGACAGGTTGTGTGAGGCCAGGAGGTCCATGCTGATGTAAATAAAGATGCTCCACCATGCCTGCAGTGTAAATCAGCAATGGGGAATTGTCATCACTGGGCTGGCCAGTCTTGCCTAGGCAGGCACTGGTGGCTTTCTGAGCTGCCTTCTTACAGCTTTTCCTTTCATTGCCTTCCTCCCCTCACATCTTGTACTTGATTTGATCTTATTAAATTGATACATAGATGTGATCTGGCTGGGCCATAGTAAAGCAGCCCCGACCCTGGGAGGGAGAGGAACATCCTACCTCCCTTTGCCAGACAACGAGGCCAGTCAGCCTTGGGTAATTGAGCTTTAATAGACTCTGAGAGGGGTGTAGCTCTCCAGGGAGCAGCCTCAGCTGGCAGCCCAGGGGGGACGGTGCCTATTGAAAAAGGCTTTTGCAACAGTGGGGAATGGTCTTAGCTCTGTGCCGACAGACGAGGCAGAAAAATTATCAACAGGAAACACTGAACTCAGACAGTGCTCCTGTGTGAGTGAGCAAGCTGGAAAACTTTCACATGGAAGTCTGAAGTCTCTGAATAAGAATGTACACTGGCATTATTTGATGCTTGATTTCTGCTGCCCTGTCCCCCTCCTCTCTCTTTCATGTGAACTTTCCATGTGGTCTGTTCAGTTGTGTCTGCTTTTCTTTGTCCCCTGGGACATTCTTGCTCTAGGATATTTTTATTTTAATATAAAGATGTTTATTGAGGTCCCTCAATTTCAGTGAGAAAGTAAATTATCCCTGAAGACTGAACTTTGTGTCACAGGACTGTTTCCCTGATGGGTAGATAAGAAATTCTCCAGCTGCTGATGTGAAGGAGGATATGATGGACAAGCCAGGCTCCAGCACTGCTGACTTCTCCCAGTTGAACTCACTAATTAAGTAAAAGAAGCATGTGCAAGATCTTTCTCTTGTGTCTTTGGAAAAAAAAAAAAAACAACAACAACAACAAAAAAAAAAAAAAAAAANCAGCCTGCAGAATTTCAAATGAATGAAAAGCCCAAACCAGAGGCACCTGGCTGCTACTCCTGTTTTCTGGTGGAGCTGGAGACAAAGTGCTGAAAATCAGCTAAGCACAGAACACAGCAACCCTGCCTCTTGGTCCTCTGTCCCAGCAGAGAGTGACATCCTCATATGAACATTGTTTCTGCTCTTCACAGGCTCTCTCATTAGAAGGATAACATTGCTTCGTCCCAGTATTGGTAAGATCCAAGGAAGATACAGATTTACCTCACCACTAAGATTGTTTGTCTCTTAAGTTTACAAATTATTCTCAGATGTATTAGCAGGTGATTTCCAGATGCGACTTCTGCTCATTAGACATGGCTGTTATCAGGTTTGATGTGATGTTCCATGCACTAAGAGCACTGTCTGTGGTGTTTTGTGACTTAGCACACACGTGACACCTGTTCCATGAACAGCACCCCCAGTGTCATCGCATGTGCTCCTAAGCCAGTGTCATGCAAGTTCACCTTGATTTGTGGGGATGCCTTCATGTATATTCTGCAGAAGTGTTTTTGTTGGCTTAGAGGTCACACACACTTTCCAGCTCATCTGATTTGTGTGTTTCACCTGGAAGCACATCCACTTCTGAGTGAATTCTGCAACCATTGTGAGCAAGCCTGGGTTTAGATTGAAAAAGGGGGAAGATGTGTGAGCATTGAACAGCTCTGAGATGAAGGTGTGTATGTGGATTATTTAGGCTGGGATATATTGGCAATGAATGAAATAAATACATAAATTAAGAATACTTAGCATATACTATCTGCAGCCCTTTAAACACCTCCATATAGATGGAGGTTATATCTAGGCAGGATTTTTTTTTCAATGAGAATTTATAAACTGCAGTAACTTCTGCTCCAAAATGGCATAAGAATTAAAAAATATTATGTTTTCACAAAGGGATAATTTGATTCTCATCCTGAACCTATCTCTCTTTTCCTATACACCAGTCCCAAAACTTTGTATTGGATAAAATGAAATATTTTGTTCCCAGTGCAACTTTTTACCATTTGAAAGTCACTTTTAAGCCTAAATGGTCTAGAACTTTAAAATGAAAGTAATTTTCAATCATAAAACAAATGTTTTTGTTTATAAAATGTTAGAGCTGGATATTGCCATGATTCCACAGCTTTTTTTTTTTTTTTTTTTTTTTTTTTTTTTTTTTCTTTCTTTTTTTTTGTGGTCCCCCCTGAAATCCTGAAATTGCTTCACAGAGAGAGAGTTGTTAGAAATTGACCCCTCCCTTTTTTGAGAAGTAAGAGGTTCTCATAGAAAATCTGAACACAGCTGAAGGGGGAAAAGATTATGCTACATAGTGTCAGCAGTTTTTTTGCCCCCAACATCGTGTCCTGATGAATTGTGACCTTTAAGCTCAGGGGAAAAAAAATTAAACTCTCTCTAAATCTTTTATGAAACTAGAGTGCAATAGATTGAGTTGTCCAAAGGTGTGTACTTTGTCAAAAGTACGTGGCCCTATCCTTCTAGAAGAAGTCATGATTTTTTTTTTAAACCAGTCTCATGATTTTGGAATGAGGGGATGGTCTTATTCATCATTTTTAAGTGCTCAGTTTTAACAATACTGCATTATTCCCAGATAGCAGATGGGAAAATGGAGAAATGTGGTGAATTGCCAGCAGCGGAGCCAGAAATAGAACCCAGATGTCCTGGTCTTGTGTCGAAGCTCCCTGGTCTCTCCAGGAGGGCAATGAGGAGGCTGCAGTGCCGGGGGATCTTCCAGTAAAAAGCCAAACCCTGATGGGCAGGGTGAATCACCTCAGCTCAGTGATGGGTTGTGAAGCACTGTGACTGTGTGTCCGTGTGTCTGTCAGCCGTGCTGTGTGGCTCTGCCTTTGCTGGCTCTTTGGGGCGGGCAGGTCAGCTCCTGTGTGCCTTTTCCAGCTCGCTGCATGCACGGCACAGGTCAGCTCGCCTGTGGTTTAGCGTGGCTGTGGGAAGCTGCCGGCTCCTGTGTTTAGCTGCCTTCAGGCCTAGCTAAGCCGAGGCAGTGTCTGGCTCCCCAGCCACAATCTCTCGTTAGAAAGAAATTAAAAGCCACTCAATTTTGGCTAATATCCCTCTGTAGGCCTTTAACTCCACCTGTGACTAACCCATTCATAATAGCTCTGTTTTAGTGGCTTGGGTTGATGTATCCTCGATTAATTTGGGAGGAGAGCGGCAGGGCCATATCTCTTTGTCTCCCCCTCTCTTAATCCCTGTCCTACAGTCTGTCTTCTCCCACTATTTCATCCCTGCTGTCACTTCTCCATTCATTCACCCTCTTCTCGCCCCCTGACTGCTTTTGTCCCACTCTCACTTTTTGGTGTTTTCTTCCCCAACTCCTGTTTGTCTGCCTTCTCCCTTTGTTCTCTTCATGTCCTTTAACCTTGCTCTTTCCTCCTCCTTTTTTTCCTTGGCCAGTATTGCTTCCTTTTCAACTTTCCTTTCCTTTCTCATCCTTTTCTTCCCCTCATTTGGACTCCTTTTTCTCCCCCTGCCACCTCTCCTCTCCCCCAGCTCTCTTGTGTCCTCTTCCTCCTTCCCCAGGTTTCAGATGCTCATACAATCTCTCTCCCTCTTTGTTTCAGTCACCCCCACCCCGCTCCCACTCTCGATTATTATTAATGATAAAGGCTAAAACATCACATCAGTAATTTCTGAGTGAGTTTTGCAATGAAGCTGGGGCCTTATCAGCCCCTCCCGAGTGCCACAAATTTTACTTTTGCAATTTCACGCCTTTGGTTATTATCACGCTGCTTCGTCCCTGCTCTGCCTCGCGCTTTCCCTCCCCCCCTCCTCTGGAGAGAGTACTTAAACTTGTTTTCATTCCCTTATTCTTTATTTTTTTAATGTCCACTCTCTCTGGAGCCAGTAATGTTCTTCCTCTTTTTTCCTCTCCCATTTTCTGTTAATTCTGTGCCATCTGCCTTAGCATCTGTTAAAAATAAAATTTCCCTCACAATGAGAAGCCCTCCCTGCCTTGCCTCTATCCCCTCCCCCACAGTCTCAGCCCCCCTACTTTTCCTACCATGGTTGTTGGAGGCTGCTGCCCTCCCTCTTGGGGTACTTCTTCATCCCTCTTCCCACCTTCCCTCCTGCCTCTCTGGGCTGGCTCAGCAGCATCTGCTGGGCAATAGGGTGGAAGTGGGAGGAGAAGGGAAGAAGAAGGTTTTGGGTGCAACTGAATCACTCTCACCCCCCACACGCATCTGTGTGTTTGTGTCTCTTACCTACGAGTGTTTCTGTGAGCCTGGGCAGGTATGATTAGCACTGATGTGGTGAATCAGCCCCGGGACAAATCATCTCTCTGGGACTGATGAGTGAGGCCACCCTGGGAATAGGAGAGGGTCTGGCTGCTGTGTAATGCACCAACTCTCCACCATCCATGCTCATCAGGTGAAGGCTGTTTTGATCTGAGCTGTGATCAGGTATGGATTTGGCTACTCTGGAGTGAAGCTTCTACTCCACTGGTTGACATGAGCATGAAGAAGCTTTCCTGATCCGGAAAGAATATTTTGTTGATTTTTTTTTTCAGAGTGATAAGCTTTTACAGCCAAACTTACATTAAGAAAAGGGCCAGACCTCTGTGATTTCCCATTTTCATCAAGGTCTTGGCTGTGCATCTGCTACACATGTGAAACCTCCCTCTGTGCCTTGGAAGGACTTTGGTTGTTCTCCTCTGAAAGTTTAAGGAGATAAGGACATAGAGACTCTGGTTCCCATTAAAATTTTCTTTTGTGATTTCATGTTGGATGGCTTGGTTCCCTCAGCAGGTGTTTGGATCTGTCATGGATTCTGTTGCACGGGTGTGCCAGGCTTTCGGAACTGCCTGGCTCAGTTGTCCTGATCCAAGTCAGACTAGAGTTGGAGTAGGAATCCAGCTCTTCCATCCTGCTCATTCTGACTCTGTGGTATCTTGGGGCATGTCCCAGTTTCAGGATCAGGCCCTTCCTCTGGTTGGTCATGGTATTTGGAGGCTGTGTTGATCACAGTGTTTTGGGAGATCCTGTTACACACAGCATCAGTGTTTGCAAAGCTGCTGACAACAGACCCCTGCTCACATGCTCCTTCCTGAGGCTTTTGCTCCCTAAGGGCCTTCAGCTTCTCTTCCTGTGATGCAGATGGAGCTTTTAAAACAACCTGGTTTAGCATCCCTTGTGCTAACTCTTCCATGTGCTCATGATTTCTGAGGCAGTGCCCCGAGACTTTCTTGTTTGTGCCTGCCAGGAAAATCATATTGTGGTGTGCCTTTATGTGGATGTGTGTTTGGGTTAAGGACCCAGATGTGGAGGGTATGTATATGAGCCATCAGGTGTGTCTGTATGTCCATGCCTTCAGTGATGAACTGTTGCCTTTGCAGATGTGGACAGGCATTCATTTATCTCTGAAGCCACGAGTGGCTGGTAGGTGCATCTGTGCTGAGCAGGGGTGTTTGCTCAGTGCTCTGTGTGTGCCTGTCACAGGTGTGTCAGTGGGAGTGTATGAACCCAGCTCCCTTGGCAGGTGTCTTAGAGTGCTGGTGGATGTGGATATGGATAAGGAGGGTGCAGGACCATTCACCTATGTCCATACATGCCTGCTCTGAGCCAGAAGTGTGAGCCAGGAGAGTGCATGCAGAGGAAGACCCCGGCGAGTTTACATGGAGCAAATCCCACCCTCTGTCTCCCTGCAGCGCCTCCATTAACAGCCCCACTGAAGGGGCTCAGAAGCAGCGTGGTTCTGCTCCAGCACAATAACCTCTGCGGCTTTGATAACAACAAGCCCCCTTAAACCCTCTTCCTCCCCCCAGCTCCCCTTTTCTCTCCCCTGCTCCCTTTGAGCCCTGCCGACAATAGGCAGGCCTGCTGCAGAGCTGCCCACAGCCCAGGCAGGCACACAAAGCCGCCGAGAGCTTACAGGAATTCTTTGGCAGGCTGCTGGTTGCTGCGGAGAAGAAGAAGGGCCCTTCATACTCGGAAGCTGTCTCATTGCCCCTGGCCCTATTCTCTTCCCGTGTTTGATAGACACTGAGCCACGGTAATCTCTCTCTGCCCCGAGGGGAACAACAGCTTTTGTGAAACAGATTTTTACAAACTGTTTTGACCCCACATCCCCGGTGCCCCCCCTTGCCTCCCCCCTTCCCTTCCCTCCAGTTCACTGGCTGTATCAGTGTCACATAATTAAATCAGCTTTCCTGTTTGCCTCTGCTTCCTGCTAATTGTTTGCTCACAGCTAGGATTAGCAAGTCAGGGTTATTTTTCACATATCCTCATACAGGTTTTCCTGCTGCAGGAGCCCACTTCATGGTTCTTGGCCTCTCTACTGGCCTGCTCCCCATGTGCTATGGACAAACAGCTGGATGGGCCTTGGAGGTGCAGGGAGATTGCAGGGCTTCCCGAGAGAGCCCTGGCAGTTTTGCATGCTGAAAAGGAGAGAGAATCTGTGTCAATATTTCTTTCTCTGTCTCTTGCAAAACAGGCTGAAGGAGTTGGAGAGTGGGGATGAGTCCACTGGGCACTTGGTGAGCCTAACACCCCTTCTCAGAGGCTGGTCAAATGAGGAGCTCCTCAAACGGAGGCTCATGATAATCCCTTTGGGAACTGCTGAGCCACACAATTTTAATGGTATTAGAATGAGGGTAAGCCTAAAGCAAATACTTGGAGTCACTATTGCAAGTGCATCACAATATAAGAAGTTATCTCCCATTAGCTAAACCTACATAGCTGCTCCGAGCTCCACTTGCAGCCTGCCTGAGCTAGGAGGCAAAATGAACCAGCTTACCCCACCTTTAGTCTCTGCACTCTGCAATTCACAGGAGTAAAAAGTGGGTTGCAGAGCTCAGCTAACACATTGCAAATGGTCAAGGCATAGTTACAATATCTTTTATGAGCCAGCATTTACATCTTCAAGCCTGATGAAAATGCTTTAATAAAATATCTTGCTTTGAAAGGAGGAAAACAATTGCTTGGTTCAGCTGATTAGCATAGTAAAAATCTTTTTGCGTTAAGTACTTGAAAAAATTCACTGATTTTCAGAAGGAGGGAGCAGAAAATATACATCAAGTACCTTGCTCTGTCCTGCAGACTTATTGATGGTGTGGCCTTGGTCTTTCAGGACTCCATGTGATTTAATTTTTTTTTTCTCTATTGGAAGAAATTTATACTGAAATCCCTCAAATGCTGAGGAAAAGTTTACATGAAGGTGATGACAAGATTCTGGTTTTCACCCACTTGTTTCTGGTTTAACAACTTCTTTTCTAGTGCTACCAATTAGTCTTTCACTCCTTGATGATGTGAGTTAAGGATCTAAAGTGACTTTAAATATAAATTGAACTGCTATTTTCTTTTCATTCCATGCTAAACCCAAACATTTTTAGTTGGACATTTGAGGTCTCTTGGCTAATGGATGGAGTGGTCTTGAAAATACGAATTTTGTTTCCCTGTAAGTTCAGGGGTTAGTAATTGTAATAAGAACTAAAATAATAATTCAGTGTCCTCAAAAAACTTAAAATATCTCTCGGTGCTTAACACTGAAGACTTTACCTGCAAAGAAATCCTTTCTATTTGTTATAGATCTTATGATTTTCCACTGCATCTGCTTTCTGACTCCAGACTGCTTGAATGACTAATCCTGGGCATTTGGTATTCCCCAGCCACTCTGAATGCAAGTGCTCAACTTTTCCTCCTTGCCACATTTTCTATTGGGAGATTCCCTCCCTGCTCTCAATATTCTTATATCCCTCTCAGTTCAGCATAGATCTGGTAGTTTCCTTGTGGGAAAATGGATTTAGTAGGAAGCACTTGAACAGGAAGATGGCTAATACACTGAGCCCTGTGTGATAAAGATAGATACATTTTTTACCAGGCTTTCAACACTATACTACACTGGAAGTTAACCACTTGGATGTAGTTTGTGAAGGTGCAGCTGAAACTTTGCCTTCTCCCTGTACAGAGCAAAGGGTGTGTGTTGTTCCTGTCCCCCTGGAAAGAATGAAAAGCTCAAAACTGGCTGTTCAGTCTTCCATTTCCCTGGCCAGAGGATCCCCTTCTCCTCCAGCAAGACCTGGGAATGTGGACCTCTGTGCATCAGCCCCCCCTCTGCTGCAATGTTAAGAGCCTAGAGCTGACCATGATTCCCTGTTAGCAAGCTGGCAGGGCCTGGCATGAGGTAAAGCTCCACTATTCCACTCATTCTTTACATTCTGCCATCCAACTTTCCTGCTAGTACAGTATTGGATGCCACCCCGAGTAAATGAATCTGCTTTGTGTGGTTGCTAATTAGTTGGCTAATTATTAGGCTGACTGATGGTTTAGTTGATGATTCAGTGGTTGCTCGTAACTTCATCATAGGGATAAAAGCATCCTTCATATGTTTCCAAGGGAATGTAACAGATACCAGGCTGGAAAACAGAAGCTTTTCTACCTATTTCTTTGCCCTGGATGGATTTTGCAGTCTGGGACAAAGATCTTTGCCTCAGTTTCCCTATCAATAAGTTGGAAGTAAACATTCATAGCTCATTGGGATGTTATGGACATTAATTAGTTCCCAATTGTTAAGGGTTATTTGAAAATGTAAAATGCAATTATCTGATTGCCCAAGTAACAGGATGGTTTTCTGGTTGGCAGGATGGCTAGAGAATTGGTGAGTTACTTAACTATCTTGGTTAATGACCTGGTGCCACTTACAACGGACACAGAATCATACTAGGATATTTTCTTTCAACTGTATGGAACTTTGTGGTTTGTTTTGGGGTTTTGTTTGTTTTGCTTTGTTTTTTCCACTCTTTTTTTTTTTTTTTTTTTTTTTTTTTTTTTTTTTTTTTTTTTTTGTTTTTGTTTTTGTTTTTGTTTTTCTAAGACCATGAATGGTAGGAGCAATGGTATTCAATATAATAATTCTAGACCCAAAATGGTTGCGAGGTGAAACTATAATTTAGAATTCTGTTTTGGAATTGGTCATTGTTCAGATTTAAGTGTCCCCTTGGAACCGATTTCAGCCCAAACGAAGTAGGCCTGAATAAATCAAGAGGCTTTTCTAGCCCGTAAAAAACTGCCTGGCAGACGGTTTGGGGCGGAGGTGCCCCGAGGAAGAGCCCGGCCGCTTTCCCCGAGGCTCCCGGCGCTGGGCTCCCGGCGCTGGGCTCCCGGCGCTGGGCTCCCGGGGCCGCTCTCCGCGGTGCTGAAGGAGCGTCCCGTCCTGCACAGCAGCGCGGGGCCGCAGCGGAGGGGACAGGGCCCGGTCAGCTTTCCCGTGGTCCGGAACATCACAGCAGAAAAGAGCCCGCGGTCTGGAGAGACCCACTGGCTACAAACAGGCTACTGATATTCGGAGTAAATCAGATTGGAATTCACTGGATCGTTGGGATGAACTGACCCCGAACTGGAGTTCTCACCAACCCCAGCTTTTTTTGTGAATAGTACCAGGACTCTCTCATCAGCTCCCCAAGCCACTGCTTCTTCAATCAGTACAAGTCTCTTGATCTACAATGGAGACTGGAAGTACCAGCTTTTGGTAGGATCTGCCCAATCTTCTCATTATCAACCCTTATTTTCTGTTCCTTATGATGTTATCAACCACTAAACCTAAGGTCTCAGTTCTTGCAGGCTAGGTGCTTAGTTGAAGTTTTACATTTATTAACTAATTTGTATCTTCTGGTAAAATATAAATTTTTGAAACAATTTCATATTATATGTTTCTCTGAGCAGAGCTAGCATGCCATGCTCTGGATCATAGTGGTGGAATTTTATGAGTGCTGAGCTCTGTTTAGGAGATCTTTAGCCTATATCTTTGCTCCCAAGGAGAGATCACAGTTATGTAAGCAATTCTGACAGAAGTTTGTCTAATCCATCCTTGGAAACCTCCAGTGAAGTCATCCTCCTCTCTCCAGGCAAATCTATTGTAGTACTTACTCCTCTAACATTCTTGCCAATGTCCAGAGTAAATCTCTTTTTGTTGCAGTTGAAGTCCATAACTTCTCTTTGTATCTGTCAGTGATGTGGAAAAAATTTATTCCTTCCCTCTTTCACCTATTAGTAAACTGCTTCCATGTCTCTCCTCAGTCTTTTTCTTCCCACTAAACAATTCCTGTTCTTTCGGTCATCCATCTCATCTTCACAGATGTCTGATCATATGTTCCCCACTCTGAGGGCTTGGAGTCCTGAGTAAATTTACATGTTGCTTAGATTGCCCTATATGGAAGCAGCCCACTTAAGGAGGCCTTTCTGGGACAGATTATAGTGGGAAGAGTTACTCAGCTATCTGGCAAAGGACACTGCTGTTCATATTCCTGGTGTGGTGACTGCTTTTTTCCCCCTGAAAAACTTGACGTAGCTGACTCATGGATGTGATTCATCATCACTCCAAGATACTTCTCTGCAAATCTGCTGCTTCCTAAATTGTGTTTGTATAGCCAGTTATTCCTGACAGTGTTGTGCCTGGTCTTATGTCTTTTGGTTTGATTTGAAGAGGGACAGTATGTAGTTTTCATGTGTTGGAAAAGCAAGCTAAGAATGTCTTCCCCCCATACATAAAATAGTTGCAGTAGCATCAAAACAGCATTTTTTTCCCACTGTGGTTAGCATTAAGGTGGTGAAGATCTGATTACTTCTGTCAGGCATATCTCTCTATTCCTTATAGACAAGTCTTTTGCTACAAGCATTTTAAATAACACTCCCAGCTTCTACATTTCTCAACCTGGATGTGCTCAGCCGGGGAACAGAGTGAAAGACTGTATGGCTTTTGCCTCTTTACTTACTGAACCTGCAATGAGTCAGGGTCTGGTGAAGAAATGCTCATTGCATGGTTATTGAAAGGGGAGTTCCAAAGAGCTGTTGGATTAGTCACCTTGCCCAAGTAATAATTCACTAATTTTTAGGGTTGTGCTTTCCCCGTCTTGTCTTGAGGTGTGGCTCTGAGTCACAGATGTCCTTGCTGAATATAATGGAAGCTGTGAAGCTTGCAGAGTGAGTTAGCTGCACTGAAAATATAAAGGGTTTCCAAAATGCATCAGATGCCTTTGGATCTTAATCCCTCTGTACTTCAGTTCTTGTCTCTAGAATGGAAAAAAACAAATCCCATTTCTGGAAGATAAAGTGGGTTCAAGTTTGCCATTTTCATCATGAACACCAGTAAAAAAACACCACAGGAGAAATAAAGGTACAGTTTAGTCTTCAAAGAAAGGTTTGTGCAGTGCCTAGCACCTAAGTGAACAAAGAGAAAATAAAATAAGAGCAGAGCCACTTATTCAGGAAACACCATCCTAAACCCTAGATTAAGGAGTAATTTCCTTGGAAATACAGTTGAAATTGTGTAATTGAACCTGATAACATAGTGTAATGTGTATTTAAGGGTGTTAACACTATGAGGAATTGCCTTCTTTTGGTTCCTTAGCTTTGTGCTTTGGGCAGGATCTGTTAATGCTTTAGGCAGAGATATGAGTGTGTGTGTGTGTGCATAGTGGAGGAGACACTGCGTTTTGTTGCCAGAAAAACTAATTTGGACTCCACTGGAGCTGTTAAATGCTGCTTACCCTCTCATGTTATGGGAATATCTGGGGAACGGGAGGAAAAAGTCTCAAGAAGCTCTGTATGGTTTATTGTTTTTTCAAAATTTGATGTAAGAAAAGGTGAATTGAAATATAATCTTTCAATAACAAGAAAAGGGAGAAGTGTTTTAATGCTCTTGTCATCCTCCTCCCTTCCCCTTCTTCCAGTTCTGGAGCAAATTTAGAACTGGTTGGATTCATTTTAAATGTGCAAATGATCCACTGATAGCAAAAAATTCGAATTTTCCCTTCTACACAGAAATCAGCTCCACTGTGGGGTCCTGCTGGTAGTTGTGATGATGTGCCACAAGCTTGGTGGAGCCTGTTTCTCACCCACGATAGGCAATGTCTGTTTCTAAATACAGGCTCAGGGAATTTATCTTTCTCATGAGCCCTTTGTTAGCTAGGGGCTAATGAGTTTGGGCTGGTGGTATCCCCTGTAGCACATTGACGGCTGCTGAAGACAAGCAGTGTATGGATATCTCAGCACCAGGAGAGCTGTGAAGTGAGACCAGAGCAAAGAGGAAGGGGTTGGGGACAAACTGGAAAAAGATGAGAAGATGGAGCAGAAGCACAGCTGACATGCAATTCAGGTCCCTACTGATAGTATTGGCTAATGTAAATGCTCACCATAGGCACACAAAGCTGTGATCAAGGTTCTTCCTGTTTTCATCAGGAATAGAAAACATGGGACAAGATCAGCGCTGGAGTCTGAGAGACCCAGAACAAAAGAGGGATGGCATGTATTAATTGTGGTGCTCTACATGACTCCCTGATGAACAGAGATGGTCAAAAACCTTTAAAGAAAAACAGAGAGAAAAATTCTGCCTTCACTGGAAATATTCCCACTCTGCCAAATGCACCCATCAAGTCTGAACATGTGTCACACCACACAGCTAGTTGCACAGGAGGGAGCTATCTCATTCCTATGAGGAGGTCATGTCTCCCCACATTTGGATGTTGCAAGAGCTTGTTTTCTTCCCTGCACTCACACATGAGCATGAAGATCTGTGCTTTGAAAAGTACCTGAATGTTTTATCTCTACTCAGAGAATTCTTTGTGATTTTATATTCAATATCAAAATGATCAGCATTATGTGTATTCCAAAAGCCATAGAAACTTTTGTCCTGATCCCTGGTGATGTTTTGTCTGTTGTGCTGAAGGGTGGCTGCACAGCCTGAGGTTGGGTCCTGTGTTTGAGTAATAAGGCCTTTATTCCAGGAGAAGTATTATTTACATCTTCTAACAGGAAAAATGATACCTTCATCTGGTACTAGGGAACTGATAATGAAGATGGCCATGTTGTTTTGACACCTACAACAAAGGTGAGGCTGGGCTGTGGGGTTTGTGTCTCAGAAAGCCCAGATTTTTTCAGTCGGCAATCACAGACATGCACTGGGAACATGATTCCCGGGACAAGCTGGAGAGAAAGCAAGCTTTTAAACAGCTTTTAGAGACTACTTCTTTCTGTATCCACAAATATGGCTTCTTCCAGCTTCCCATTTTGAGCCTGGAGCTGCTACGTGACACGTGTCCACCAGAGGGCATGTGGGACATTTTCTCATCCTGTGCACAAAAAGGTGAAGAACAGATTCCAAAGCAAGTGCCCTTCCAAAATGGGATCCTGCACTGGCTCCCTTGGCCGTTGCCATTGCACTTGGAATGTTGAGGAATGGTGCTTGAGCAACTGAGCTGCCAGCAGCAGGGCTGATGTGACTGAGCCACTACTGCAGTGTGCAGAGCTGTTTTGGTGTGACGTGGGGTTCTGCCTGCATGAAGGGTTAAATGCAAGTCTTTATGGGGCCATGACTTCATGGTTCCCTAGACTTGAATTTCAGACCCCTGTATGTGCACACGTGTGTACATCCATGAGAGAGAGACACACACGTGTGCACATGCACATACCCACATTGGCCACAGAAGAAGCTGTATCCACACAGGCCCACTCTATAGCTTGCAAAGTAAATTAGTCTTAAATGACTCTTTGGAAACAAAATAAATCAAATAGCATAATAGTACCATCTTTTTATCTCATTTGTTCCCATACAATTAGTAGTTTTACTGCCATGTTGTGACAGGTGACTGTGTTTGACCTTTGCCGCTTGGGTGGTTGGCTGGTGCTCAAACTAATGAAGACCCTTAATGGATTGGCTTTTGTGAGGCTGTGAGCGGTGGGGTTAAAGAGAAAATGGTGCCTTAGACAGAGTCCAGAGAAGATCCTTCAATTAAACCTGAAGTCTATTAGCAAAGAAATATTGAGGAGGTTGAGAGTTAGCAATGATTTAACCAGCAAGTCTTCCTTGTGAGTCATTAAAAAAAAAAAAAGAAAGAAAGAAAAAAAAGAATCTCTCTGGTTATTTATCATTGAGTGTGTGGTTGGACTCCCACCTTCATATGTGAGAAGGTGGGAGCAGAGACATTGTCTTGGAGAGGCTGGGGCTATGGGACCTGAGTCCGAAGCTTTTTGGTCCCTTAACTCCCACACAGCCAAGCTTTCCTTGGACAAAAAAGTGAGGAGAAATGAAGCAGTGGCAGGGAAAAAAAAAAAAAAAAAAAGGAAGAGTGATTCTGGGGAAGATAAAATCTGGGAACCAGGTCTCTGGGATAAATAAAACTTTTTGGAACGTAATTGTTTCTCATTATGTAAATAAATTACAATGAAAGAAAGGGAGAACTGTCAGCTTCTGGGCAATGAGTCAGAGAGCAGAGCTGACTGTAGAATGTGAGTAATAAATGGGAGTGGAGGGAGGTTGATGAAGAAGCTAGTGCAGGACAAGCAGGATCTATCCAGAACAGCACAAATGGACACAACAAGCCATGTTAGGTGTGGGGGGCAAGTCCCTTTCTGTTCGCTTCCATGTCAGAGCCTGAGCATTTCCCATTTCTCCCAGACAGACTTTCTTCCTTTTATTTCCAAGACTTGCTTAATTTTCAACCTGAGCATCATCTTGCAGCAGTGTTTATGGTCTTGAGCAGAGCTGGGGCTGCCTCTGGTCCTCACCAGTCCTTTGGGTTATATCCTGTCCCACAGTTGAGAGGAGGGAGGTGAAAAGGATCTGGTAAGAGAAAGCTTAAAGCTGATTGTTCTGGGTAGAGGGACCTGGCACATAATCATAGAATACACTGAGTTGGAAGGGACGCACAAGGATCATCAAGTCCAACTCCTGGCCCTACACAGGACATCCAAAAGTCACACCACGTGCTCAAGAGTATGGTCTGAACTCTGTCAGGCTGGAGCTGTCACCACTTCCAGTACCCAACCACCCTCTGGAGGAAGAACTTTTTTCTAATATCCAGCCTAAATGTCCCCTAACTCAGCTTCAGGCCATTGCCTTGGATCCTGTCACTGGTCACCATAGAGTTGAGACCAATGGGTCAGACCCACAGCCCCTCAGCCCGGTGCCCATGCATTGCCCCCAACCTGTGGACATTGGCCTGCTCACCCCAGACATTTCCAACACTCTCCTCTCTTCTCCAGGTTTCTGTTACCTGCTGGGCACCCTCTGGCTGACATGGAGAAGATCCTAAGGCAGATCCAATGTCTGCCCCTCCTCTTCCCCTCATGAGGATGTTGTAGCTGCAGTGAGGTCTCCCCTCAGCCTCCTCCAGACTGAACAGCCCCAGTTACCTCAGCTGCTCCTCATATGGCTTCACCTCAAGACCCTTCACCAGCTTTGTTTCTTTCCTTTAGACAGTTTTTAATAGCCTAATGTCTATCTTATATTGCAGTGACCAAAACTACCCACAATATTCAAGGTAAGACTGCACCAGTGCAGAGCAGAGAGAGACAATCACCACCCTTGACTACAACATATTCTGGCTATCGGAAAAGGAGTCGTTTCACCTGCTCCAAAGGTCCTTAAGCACCATGGTAGGCCCTCAGAGCTGGACTTAAGAATTGTCCAAGTCTTCATTTCCCATCTATCTATCTATCTATCTATCTATCTATCTATCTATCTATCTATCTAATCTATCTATCCATCTACCCACCTATCCACCTATCCACCTTTCCATCTATCTATCTTATCTTTCACCCCTTCCTTGTGGAGAAACTCCTTCCCTGCAGTTACACAGTCTCTCTTATTTTTTTTATTTTCTCTCACTCTTAGGCACGTGGCTCCCCCCTCCTACATCCCCCTACTTTGGGGATAATTTAACATGTTACACACTAACTTTCCAGTAATGGCACTCTGGCTTTTTGAAATTCTGCTTCCCTGTTTTATGGCTGGGCGTCTAATGGTTATCTCGCAGCCCTGCCTCTGGCAATCATGTAAGGAATAAATAGAAGCTGACACAGTAATTTACTTAAATCTTCTCCACACTTTTGCAGCATTTTCCTCCAGAGGATACCCCCGAAACAACAATTATTTGAAATGTCATGCGTTCCTGCCCCTAGGCTACCGACAAATGAACATTAAATCTATTAACAACAAAAAAAATTAAATGTTTACTTTTCTGCGAAGGTAAAGGAGAAGCTGGAGAGAGGGAAGGATGTATCCAATAAATTTCTTCTCAATAATAAAGAGGTGTAGTTAATGTTCTCTCTAAGCAGAGTCAGCTTGCAGCCCACATCCTATGAGGACAGAGATGTGATGCCACAGTACTGCCATGCAGCCTTGCCAGGGCAGCTCCAATAGCCTAATTTTTCCAGGCCAGGGAGCTCAGTTTTAGGTCGGTATTTTTGCAGATTAAGTAAGATGTGAAGAGAGCCAGAAGCCTGAAAAAGGTGGTCACAGTTCTCAACTTCTCTGGCTGCTGGTGCATGCCATGGGGACTGAGGTGATGGGAGAAGAAGCATTACCTCCCTGGCAAAAGGAGGCTAAGAATATAGCTCGTCTGTTTCACAGAAAAGAAAACTGGGCATTTTGGAACTCTGTCTCCTACAGAGACTCCTACATCTTGTAGAAAATCTAAGCCAGAGGTAAGGCCCAGCTCCTCCTCTTTTCTGTCCTATGCTCCCACCTCTTTGCTCAGGTTTCCTGAACACAGGTAAGCATAGCTATGGAGGCTGGGGCCACATGGGTCCATCCTGAGCTGTGGGCTCATCCCTGCACATGGGTCCTGGTGGAATACGGTGTGAATATGGAGAGTCACTGGCATGCACTTGCTGGGGATGAATCTTTCCATGGGGAACTGGGCAAAACAGACTTAGGGACCAAGCCTAAAGCCCAGCAACTTATTTTCCATTCTACAGATGGGAAAATTCAGGTCCAGAGCAGGTACCAAAATACAGTAGCTGAAATAGACAAAATATCTCAGCTTTACTCTGATTGCTTCATAGTGTCTTAAAATGTCTGTCCCACTGCTTGAACTTTTCAATGTATGGCTATTCTGGAAAATGTTCTTTGTCCATTGATCCAGCAAAAGACTTTCTTGGGAACCACTGTGTTTATATAGTCAGGAATCCATACCTTTGACCTGGAAATCCTCTCTGTCTGTTCAGAGTTTAGGGATTTAAAAGAACCAGCAGGACTTGACTTTTTGTGAGTGAACTTGTGAAGGAAAAAATTTTACCTGACATTGAATGCTGCAGACCCCATTAAAAAATTTGCTTCTCTGTGCTTCACTTTTCCTTCTTTTCAGCAGAAGCTTGGACCTCAAGCACCTTGAAAAGAATGACACCTCTGATGTGTTGTCTGAACCAATTGTGATGGGGGAGTGTGAACAGGCAGATCTTATCCACCTTTAGAAGAGGACACATGAATATCTGACCAGCCTTGTATTCCTCTGTGCAGAATGGCCAGGCACTTTAAACTTTGCAGTCACCATGCTTCACTTTATCACCAGGCTAGTATACCAGATGGGTCTCTTTTCCCAGTGTACTGGGATTCCACTTCTTTGGCACTGCTTCTGATTCACAGACCCAGACAGTGGAGAAGATACCCAGTATTCAAGTCCCAGTGATGCTTACTGTCTCAATCTTAATCCATTTTCTCACTGCTGTCCCAGCCCACCTACTAGTGGTTCATGGTATGTGGATGTTCAGTCAGGCACCAGCTGGACTGCTGTTGAACTGAGACCACTGTGTATTAGTGGGATATGATGTCTGCATGGGAGAAGACCTTCCAAGGTATCTCCTGGAGTCCTGTGACACAGGCCAGGGTAGTTTATACAGACAGATCATTCAGAGGTGGGACAGGGTCTCTGAGTCCTATAGATCCCCTTGACATTTTGTTTCTACCTGCTGTGATTGTTTAAGGAACAAGAAGAAAGGTCATCTTCCAAATGTGTGTGTGTCTGGAAGGAATGAGTTGATTCTCTACTAACAATCCTTTGACATCCCGGTGTTTTCCAGAAGAGGAAACTAGCTCATCCAAGGAATCAGGCTTTAACTATGGAGGAACAACTGCTTTGGGCTCCTCTCAGGCCTGACACAAATACTTTGCCTGTTGTGCTGTACTGCTGTGACTGCACAGAGAGTGTGTGCCCCTTCTCATCCAGAGAGAAGGGGTTGTGTGGGGCTTTTGTGGGTGTTTCCCGTTTACTTTCTGAAAGGTTCCATCCTTTGATAGAAAGGGTTGTCTTCTTCCCCACTCCAGATCCAGCTAAAGAGCCTGAAGTTTAATGATACATGAAGAACAAGGTAGATGTTAGATCTGTGATCAGTCAGCCTCACAACGTATATACTCCATACAGGAAACCACACAGCTCATGATGTACAAAGCACGGGCTTTTCCCTTGGTCTTAGCGCAGATGTCAAAGTACACCATAGAGTCTGGGGTACAACCTGCAGGTGACTTCTGTCTCAGTATTGCAGTGGATTGATTTAAATGGTTCCACTGCCAGACAAAAGTCTAAGCACCACAGGAGGTTTATGAGTTATCCTAATACAAAGAAACACAATTATGTGGTCTAATATATATATCTAATAATATATCTAATAGATAGCATGTAGTATCAATATAAGTCAGTGTCTGCAATTATAAATTGGAGGGCCTCAAATACATGTTATTGTATTGCTGAAAACAAAACAAAACAAAAACAAAAACAAAAACAAAAACAAAAACAAAAACAAAAAAAACCCAGGAACTTGGGAAGAGCATTTATCAAACTACTTTGCCTTATTAAACTTCCTCTTCTTGTGTCTCCACTTTGATCTCTTCTTTCGCCAGATTCAGATCTCAGCTGATTTCCACCAAGGAAAGTATATAGGGAAGCTGTGGGCCTGCACTTTTCTTTTTCTAAGCTTTGTAGCGCGTTCTTGTGCTCTCAATTCCGGATAATGCTGGACCCCTTTTATCCAGCCCCTCCTCTTGCCCTTTCAAGTGAAAAGAAGACTCCTGTGCCCCCCCCCATCAAAGTTAAAGGGAGGCTTTAGAGAGGAAGGCTCAGCACGCTGGGGCTCTTGAGCCCGTGTTTAATCTCTTTTCCCGTTCCTGTGTGCCTCTGTGGCTTCCCTGCCAGTTTCTTTGTTGCCAAGTTTCTCATTTCCTTTTATTTGTGTGTGCGGGAGGTTGCCAGGCTCGCTGGAATGCATCTGAAGTCATGGTGGAGGGACCGGCCTCAGCCGCCGCCCCGGGTGATCCCTGGCTGGGCAGGCGG